>APFE031340301.1:0-23268 GCA_000404065.3 Pinus taeda
GAATTTAATTCCAACTGCATCACATAAATGTTGAACAAAGATTTGATCTACAGCAGTTATTTCAGATTGTTCGGTGCCGCAAAGTCTTCTGATATTTTTGAGCATTAAATTCAGAAATTAAATCCCCTGCAGACAGCCGTCTTATTTTTTCTGAAAAGGCATCACCGCCTTCTGCAATAAATACAAAGATAAATATCAGCAGATATTTTACTTAGTTTATTGTTTAACTTAGATATTTATTTTTTCCTATAAATGTAACGCACAACAGTCCTGTTTTTAGCAGCAAGAGAGAAATAGAACAACAGTTCTGTTTTCTGTGTGAGTGTAAGAAATTTCTGAACAGCAGTTCTGTTTTTTGTACTCTGAGAGAAAAGAGAGAAGGTTAGAAGAACAAGAGTGTGTCTCTTCTGTAAATGCACAGCAGTGCTGAACCTGCGATTTTCTGTGTTAGAGAAAATCGATTTCTGGAACTGAAGCGTTCCTCTTGTAACAGTTAGTTTTCTGTATCAGCTTGTTTATTGCTTAGAAATACAAGTTTACTGTTTTGTTGATTTTCAGTCGCTGTTACACCAAGTGTCAAAAACACTTTGTTATTTCTCTGTAAGTCTACTAGTGATTTGACGCCCCTTGATTTAGTTGATGTTACACAAAGCGTCAATTTTCTTAAAGTGACTTAGCGTCAAAAACAATTTTCTGTTTTTTCTGAGTTATTAAAAAACAGAGTATTTTTCCTGTTGCTGCAACACCACGATGAGCGTTGCAGAAACACCGAATCCTGTTGCTGTAACACCAAATCCAGAAAACAAAATTATCAGTTTTCTGTGTAAAAACAAAGCAGTTTCGTGTTGTCTGTTTTATAAGGAATTTAGCAGAAAATTTCATCATGATATCAGGGTGTTGTTCTCTGATTTTTTGTGTTTGAAATCACCATAAAATTCCAACAAGTCAGACAATTAAAAACTAAGAAAATTATAGGTCTTATAGACCAATTTGGTCTCAATGGAAGTTAACCACCATCACCATCATAATAAATTTGATAAAAAATCTTAAAAATAATTAATACAAATAAACAAAATTTATTTATTTATATAAGTATTTAAAAATTCAATTTTTTTCCCTTAATCTATATTAGTATTTATAGTATTTATTAATTACATAAGAAAATTGCAACATAAGGAAAGAACATAGCTTCACTATACCTACCGTATTTAGCTGGATCTTTTATGGCGTCTAAGACAATGTCGAAATATTTGAGAGAAACAATTTTGAGTTTTTCATTAAATTCAGCTCCGGCCTCGTTCACTTTCTCTGCCCACTCTCCTCCTACTTTAATATGCAGAGATTTTTCAAAGGGTAGACAGCCTAAAGGAGGTAGGTTTATTACCCCAATCCTACGCATATCCAAACTGTACAGATCCTGCAACAATGCAACAATAATTGAGATGCGAAGATATTAAATATTCGTTGACAATTTCTTAGGTTAAATAAAGTTTAGTGAGAATATCCAAACCTCAATATATCCAGATAATGTGCGCATTAGAAAATCTACGTATTGGGAAACTGTAAAGTACGATGGGCGAATTGGTTCCAGAAAATAATTTACAATGAAGTCGTTAGTGCCAATACTGATAAACGCCACTGCTGTATTCAACAGCATGGCAGCCTTCTCTATACCTCCAACCAGCGTGGCCACCCGAGTTCGATATTCCTTGAAATATTCGATTTCTTTCCACGTTGGAATCACTGACTGCCAAATTCAGATCGTTCAGTAATAATTAGCCAGTTTCGACATCTACTATCTCGTTTACTAAAATAATAGCAAATATAGTAATATGATATAATCTACTGGATTTAATAATTGATTCAGAAAGTTTAGTTTGAATGTTTAGAAAATTAGTTCATTTAAATTGTTTGGATAATAGTTCGAAACACATCCCCAATTAATATTTTTACGTGACAAATCTAGAAAACAGATATATGAATGATTAACTTTACTCACGTAAACTTACATTAAGAAATCTTTTACAAATATACAAAACACGGACACCCAAATATTAGTGCAAACAATTTCATTTCATTTAATTTGATGATGAAGTTTTTATTGTGAGTGAGTGGATACAGAGGATAGGTGGTCATTATTTACTAAAGTGGCGGCGGTGAGATTGTCTAATTGAAGCCTACAACTACAATATAATGCCTTTCGCAATCTCCATTAATTTCCGTGTGAATGTTATACCCAACTTTGAAAATCATTCATTTCCGTTAGAACTTAACAATCCAATAATTGATTTATGAGCTAAAGTAGACTTATAAAAGATCTATTTTCTTTTTTTAACGATTAACTCTCACTTTCAATTCCTCTCCACAAAACACAATATTATAATAACAATAATTAAATCATTTCCTATTTATAAATTGTGTAATTTTAATTTTAATTAAAAATTGAAAATTATAACGAAATTTTAATTAACCTTAAATAATCCAATTGAAAAAGCATCAAATATCCATTGAACAATGAATAACGTTATGCCATCTGGTGGCCAAGGATGTTCGAATAAGTGCATGACGAAGAGATGGTAGAAGTCATCCGTTTCTGTACACTTATTTGGCATAGATGGTTTATCTTTTCATTTATACACATATTAAGTTATTTTACTTATTTGTTTTAGTGGATATTATTACTAGCATTTGTTGCCAACGATGCAAAGAAATGCCGTAAGGCATAGTGTGTGGAAGAATATTGAAATGTGAATAGACCTATGCATGTTTTTTTGAAAGGGTCGATGATGTCTAGTTTTAATTTGAGGAAGCCATGCCAAAAACTGTTGAAAAGGAATGCAAGTAGCTGCAAATATGTATTGAACCTGTTTAGAGACCTTTGTTTGTAGTTGGTAAAAATTGTGGAGTTAAAGGTGAAGATAAATGAACGAATCAATGCGAACAACAACCGGGCAACCATATTGATTTGGAAAGGGCCACGTAAGAAATCATTATTCAAATGGGAAATTAAATTAGTATGAAGATATATTGAAAACATGTATTATATTAATTAAAGTCAATTGATTTTGTCAATAGAATATGTTAAAACCCATTGACAATGAACTGGGTGTGAGGATATAAACTATCAAAACGGTATTGATCTTGAAACATCACTTTTTAAGTTTCAAATGGAAAACACAAATAAGTGCGAGGACATAAAATATCAAAATGGTATTTGATGTTGAAACATCCTTTTTTAAGTGTGAAATGGAAAATACAAATAGTGTATTGTAACATCCTTTTTTCAAGTTTGAAACAAAAAACACAAATAGTTGTGAGGACACAAACCATGAAACAATATTTGATCTTGAAACATCATTTTTTAAGTTTGAAATGGAAAATACAAATAGTGAATTGTAACAAAAGAGGTTCGAGAAGGAATATAATAGCGTAAAGAACATTGTGCTTGTCATTCCATATTTGAAGTTGTATGAAAACATGGTGGAGGCAGCGAAGATGTGAAGAAGCAGTAATGGACCTGCAAAATGTATGTTTTGTTAGAATTATGAATATGTAAACCAGCTGCAGAAATTTATCAGTAATACTTTGCAGGCGAGTTGTGTTAAAATGAAGCTGGAACTAATGGAAAATGAAGTTACCTTTGCTATGGGGATTCATATATTGTTAGTGGAAGATGTGTGGTGAATAACGGCAGGTTGAACACCATTTGGAGGTTAATGAGTAGCTGGAGATGCATTTTTTTTTGCTTGCGAGGCTATTTGTCGTTGTGCAGGTAGGTTATTTCTGAGTCCATGTGGCCTGTTGCAAAAGAAAGAAAAGGTTAGAATGAGATGTATAGATAATATAAAGACATTCTAATATTTGCTCATTTACTAATATTGATTAAAGTTGGTTTTTGTTGAAAGGTATGAAAAGCACGCTATGAAATAGAATGAGGTAACTAAATGGAGGAAACCTTTTGTTGATGTCAAAGTATGGGTTGGAGAAGATTATCTGGAGGCGGCATTGAACGAAGAAAGTCTTCTGCGTTTTTTCTGTGAGCAATGTTTTTGTTTTCCTTCATTTTATTGTAATGATCGAAACTGAATGCGGGGTTAATCCGGAGATCTTGTAGAGAAGGCACTCTTGAAAGAGCTGTGAATGTGAGACCTTGACGTTCTATTTTTCCAATGTCAATTGTTGCTTTTGGAAGTGTGATACCTTGAGATTTATGTATGGTTAAAGCCCAAGCCATCTTCAATGGAATTTGTGCACGTCCATTTCTTTTTACTGCTCGAATAGGCAAGTGAGTGGGGTTTCTTTCATCCCATGGAGGCCCAATGTATTTGCGAAAATCTACGACAACAAACGCTGGAATTTGTGGTGGTGCAGTTGATTCTTTGTAAAAGATGGTTACAATTTTTCCGAGGGAACCATTAACAAGTCCGGCTGAAACCTAAAGGTTGGAAGTCAACATAACTTTTTCACCATCGCATAGCAATACAATTCGCTCAAGTTGCTCGTCTTCAGAGGAAATACTGGAATATATGTTGTCATCTTCAGCAATGGATCTTGCAATTGGAGTGTTTAGAGATTTCATCATTTGCTTATTATGGAACATTATTTGAGCATTTGTTGGAAACAGATGCATCGAATCCTGGAATGAACATATTTCTTCTTCTAATAAAAAGGAATCTGTGTGCGACATGAGTACATTGTAGTCGTCGATTGTTGGATTTGCATCTCTAATGTTCTGGAGAATGTTCCTGAAAGTAACCAGTGCGATGTCATCTCTTTGTTGATGAAATATCGTGTCTAATGTGATGCCTGTGTTGAAGGTGTTCCACAGTGCACTTCCGTGGCTCGTCCCTGCATATAGAGGTATGTCTTTGACGAGTGGCAGCTGACTGAGATCACCAACCAATATTATGGAACAGCCACCGAAAGGAGTGTTTCTTTGGTGGGGAAATGCTTCCCGAAGACGTTCATCAATATGGCTGAGAAGCTTTGGCCCAATGAAGCTCATTTCATCGATTAGTATGTATCTTATATGCCTGAGTTCTTCTTGGAATTTTGCAAGAGCATTACCTTCTAAGGGCATAAGATCCTTTAGAGGACGGTGCAAAGCAGAATGGATTGTCAATGCTTGTATGTTGAAGGCAGCAACCCCTGTAGGGGTGAGGAGCATGATCGGTGAAGGTTTCAGGCTTGCTAGGCCTATGAGCATATCTTTGATGCAATTAATGAGGAGGGATTTTCCCGTACCAGTAGTGCCTTGTATTATCATTCCAAGAGCGGGTAAATAATCCTTCCTAGCAAAATGATTAGAAATAATATTTAGAGCTTTTCTTTGAATTGGAGATAATGTAGTAAGGGTCGCCAGGATATGTTGATGTGTTTGAAGAATGCGGTGGATGGAGCGGCTATTCTCAATGAATTGTATTGCATTATTTTGTAGATCCAATGGGATAGTGGCATGATTCCAGTTATGGGTGTCATCAAAGCCACAAAGACCAAGCATGTCAAGGTCATTTATGAGAAGCTCATTTGTTGGGTGTAATTGGGAAAGTAATTCCCATTCATTTATTTCCATGGTGTCTTCTGCATTGGTTTCATTTATAGCTGAGGTATCATTTGTGACAAATTCAATATCAGATAGTGTGCGGTGTTGATGCCAAGGATTGTAGAATGGACGAAATGTTTCCCAATTTGCGGTGAATTCTGCAGCAGAATATCCTATATCTTGTAGGATATGGCGAAAAGGTTTGTATAGCATAAGTTCAACCCTACAAAAGTCAACATAGCAAGGTTCTATTATGGATGGTATGGAGGAGTAACGTGGTATGACCCGAACAATTGCTTTTGTAGACCTTTGTTTCCATTTGTTTGTTTTGCGACGAGGATCATATGACCAGGACCTTGCCAATTCTATTAGTGATGTGGCCTCTAGGGTAGAAGGGCGCTAGATATATGTATCTATGATGTGTGGGGATGTAGTGGAGGCGGTGTTTGTTTGCGGAAGGCGTAGAAGAATTTTCTGGCTTACATTTAAAGAAACGAATGGTTGGCTACATAATGTTAATGGTAATTTTTGCAGCATATGGCAAGTTTCCTGTGCTCCAATGTCACGATCAACAAGGGTTTCTGCAAGAAATTTTCGAAATGCGGATGTTGCTGGGTCAGCAGTGGGTGAAGCCAGGACAATTCTACGTAGCATGTGGTGGAAGCTTTCAGATTTTTTTCTGCTTTGGATGCATATTTGGCGATATATTTTTGTACATCGTGTATGGAGAGTAATGGTTGGCAGTCAACATTTGCACGCAAAATAGATAGGATGGTAGGGTTATGGCTATTGAGTCGATCGTCGTTGCAAGCAAGGGTATATGTTTTTCGGCCATTGGAATCAATGAATAAGGCCGATTTTGGATGTAATTCCCATGGTGCTTTATAATGACATTGGAGTGAGGATCCTTTTTTTCTTAGGCACGTGCTTTATGAGCATTTTGTGTGACATTCAACACAATTAACGAGTTGTTCATAGTCACTGGAAGGATTGGTTCTGAATATTTGCTATGTGGACAATAGACAAAGGTCTTTGGGATCTGTCCAAGCATTTGGTTGGTTTGAAGCCGAAGGAGCACGAGGGTTCCAAGCGGAAATATATTTGTCGAAGAACTGCCTTGTAATATCTACTGCTTTTGTGTCTTCCCAGTTGAGGTTTTCCATATCAGGTGCTCTATCAAAAGGAAACCATGGATGTGCACAGATCCCCTATGTTGCCATTCATACCTATCAAGTATGCGTTTTTGTAAGTTAATTTTGCAATAGGTGAGGAATGTTGTTTAGAGTTCTTGGAGAAAAAAAAATGCGGTAGAATGCATACCTGTACCATTAATCTTTTGTATTCAAGTGTTTCTCTAAGATAATCTCACGAAATGCTGTGAATCTATGGTGCATATACAGTGATGTTAAATGTGGGTTAGAGATAATGTTATCATTTCTCCACTTTTGTTGTTTTGCAATATCAGAAGGAAGACATCTGGACATGATTGCATGAAGATAAGGCCATTTTGTATCAGCTGCACTCAATGTGAAGAAGAACGTCGAGCAACCAAGTTGAGATATCATGTCCATTAGTTCATTTTTAGCTTTGTGCCAAAATGACCTTGTTCCACGTAAAGAGCTACCGAATCGCATGACTTGCTCTACCAACTGCTCATCTGGAAATTGTTCTAAGTTGATGTTTAGATCCTGAATAGATATTGGAAAGTTATTTGTGATGTTATTTTTCACAAAAAACGATGTTGTTGCTTGATTGTGATGCCGCATCATGAGATTATATATGTAATAATGAAAGCGTGGGTGCTTTCCAAATTTGTTATCATAGTAACGTATGAGATGAAGTGCATATTCATGTAACTGCACTGCTTTCATTCTTGGCTAATTCGGCATTGCAGCTCCTATCAGGAAAAGGGCAGGGAAAGCCATAGAGAGTAGACCTTTTGTGTTGTATTCATTGATTGGCGATAAACCAATTGTTGGCCACTCAATTGTAGTATCAGATTGGTGGTTGTAAGCATGCAAATAATGGCGGATTTCTTGGATTTCTGTATTTGTATTAGGTATGATGGGGACAAATGATGATGTTTGGTCTATGGATGGGTCTGTGAAATATTCGGTGAGCTAATGGGGGGGTTCAAGTGGAAGGCGAACAATGGTTTCTGTAATATTGGAATGGTGAAGGGAGGAGGAGACATCGGTGGGGATTGCTGGTAAGGATGCTAGTGCATTGGTATCAATACGAACATTCTTATAGTATGGGTCATTTGCCAATTTGTATTCCAATGCAGCGAGAACGCGATGCCTACTGACAATGAAATCATAAGCCTTATGGTCATTACTATGACGCGTGACAATTAGGATGTCCAAGTGTTCAACATGTCGTGGCAACATGTTTGCGGTTTTTGTAATGTCTTGAGGAAAACAAATTGTGTGGCCATTGTATCTATACTTCCCACCACATGCATGTGTTACTTGAAGTATAGGGTTAACCCTAGCAATGAGCATTTCTTCTATCTATGAAAGAGATGCAAGGGTCGTTGGTTGAGGACCAGGGTCCATGTTGTTTGATAATGAGAAGCGATGAACCTTTGTTTCAGAGATGCATCTTGAGCAGCAACACATGTGGTTGGAATTGTGGATATGTATTCCCGGATATGATTCAAGACAAATGGAGCATGGGCATTTAGGTGGAAGTTTATCAATCTTTGCACAAAAATCTCGACGTGCTTGATTAGTATAAATGTTGTTGAAAGCATGTGCAAAGTAGGGGTTAGGGCAATGAGTAATGGATGTATTTGTTTGAGAGGTTTGCTGAGAAGATAAAGAGTCCGATAATTGCAAGGGAGGATTGTTTTTAGGGTGCGCCATTTCAGACGAGGAAGGTTGGTTTTCCTTCTATTTTTTGTTTTTTTGACATTCCCTGATGTCTTTTCTTGCTTGGTAAAGCTCACGACGCCGTATATTTATTCGTTCTTTATTTGTTGCATAGTATCTTCGAGCATGTTCATTATTAGAAGAAGAAGCCATTCGGAAAATTTATGGTACCTATAAGTAAGAGAGGGGAAAAGAAGAATGTTATTTGGAGACAACAACCATGCTATTGTAGGAAAGTGAAAGAAGGGTAAAAAACGCAATAGAAAGCAAAAGAAGGGAAAAAAATCCAAGCTCTAAATAGTTCCATGTGAAATTTTTTATTTGAGTAATGTTTTTGAAACAACATATTAGTATTTTTTCTGTATACATGTAGGTAGTTTCATGTGTAAAGCTGTTGAAAGGGAAACAAATGTGAATTTGTCTACTCACATAATGCTAGGTACAATGGAGAACAAATAATCATTTCAATGGTATATAAGAAAATTTCATAAGAAGACATGCAACAGTATATCTTGTAAAGTTGTATTTATAAAATTGGACAATAGGAATTGCCAAAAAGAAAGGAATACATTTTGAAATATTCATCTACAATGTTGAGATGTTTTGAATTTCTCGAAGGATGTTGTTGCATTCTGTCGTGAAATGAAGCTTTTCTTCTTTTATGATAACTCATTTCAAGCATGGAACTTCTTTAAAAGTTTATGTCTTCACCGACAGTGTGAAGATATGATCTATCCATAGAGCTCTAGAGACAATTTCCTTGATCAGTTCTGGATCTGAAGATAATAAATAGAAGTCTTTGGCATTATTTCCAAGAATTGTAGATCCTGCGTCTTCGAAAGCAACAGTTGAAGCCAATTCACCAGTGTGATCTTGTATGTCAATTTTCAATAAGTATCTATAATCACAGTCACGTACTTCAGCGTTGCATTTTGGACAGAACCACATCCCTGTATTTTGTGGAATAAGTTTTTTCATGCATTTTTTCCCGTCAACGATCGACGGGCAAGAAATGTAGTAAAAACTGTCCATCCCAATTTTTGTTATTGTGCCCTTTAATTGGAAAAATGTTGGTTTCTCTAAGGAATCCATATTGTAAATGTCAGAAATTGTTATTTTTTTTGTTGGTGGCTGAAAGGAGATCTTTTTGTCAAAGATTTAGATGCTGCAGTCGAACCTTCTTTTTTAAAACACGACTTTAGTGCATGGTCCTCTTCAATGTCAGGATCTACAAGAATAATGGATCTCGTTGTAGTGTCGATATTTTTTCCATTAAATTCTCCAACGCGCGCAGATTTGATTGTAATGATGGGGTTATTTTCTGTAGCACATAGGGAGGAGATTTCCTATGACACGACATTAAAATTATCTCCCCAAAAGATTGCATCTATGCTATACCCTGACATGTCACGAAGTTGTACTTTTTGTTTATTGACTTCAGAGCCATCTTTTCTACGTATGGTGCATACACTGGAAATGTCTGTGACAACACCGAGAATATCAACAATGGAGTTGACGTTTGTTGTTCTGATATCATTAATTGATTTTATATTGAATCGCACTGTTGGATTATGTTTTTTCTCGTTGGCAACATGTTCTATGGTAGATGTTGCATTCAACAAAATTTCCTAGTCATTTTTCAAGTGGTTGTATTGCTTATTAGCCATTTTTACATTCCCTTTAGAGATAATGTAAACATTTTCATTTTAGATTTTGTCGAAAAAATAATCTGCAACGTTGTTGAAACATGTAATATGTATTTCTCCACACTCTGTATCGAACAGGTCAAAACCAAACACTCTCTCGGGTCCATATTGATTATGAAATTGCCGAAGAGTTGTTTTCCTTTGGACGTATCCTTTTATGCATCAATTTGAGTGGTAAGGGTTTAATGATTTGATGGGAATTTGAACTGGCAGAACGGACGGAGTTGGAGTAGTTGGAAGAGGGCAGTGTCTTTTTGATAAAGGTTGCGGGTCTGATGAGGATGGAGTGTTTTCATTAGATGTGATGGGGATACTCATAGTTTTTGGATTGCTAATTAAGGGTGAAAATGAAGTAGATATTCCAAAGTCTATTAGCTTTATAGACCTACATGACAATTGAGAGTCATAGGAATAACTGTTAGGAGCAGTTGTGGTATAAATAAAAAATGCAAAATTTTGAAATAGGAAATTCATAACAAACTTACGTTGATGGATCGATAGCTGAGGTAGACCAACTTTTAACATTTATAACAGAACCCTTTTGTAGCAAGCTTGTTGCTACGAGATCATTGAAATATTTTGGAAGCATGATGTGTTTCTTATGTGTTCCATCTGAAATTGCAGTACGATATCGCAGAGTTGATTTTTGCATTGATTGTATTGGTTCAAGTTCAACAATTTGCAGGTATGGTTGAATATGAGTTGATCCGGATAACATTGAGGGAATTGCATTTTCAGTAAGTTTTGTTGTCATTTTCTGGTGCAAAACAAAACGCAAAAATGTTGTTTTCTCCTCGTAAGATGTTTAAAATTCATTACATTCCTACAACATTACTTGAAAAAAATATGAATTAAAGGGCAAAGGGAAAGAAGCATGTTAAATTTATTTTCTAAATGAGTGGGCATCCAAGCTTGTAAACATAATGAAGAAAGACATTTATTAGAACAACTTCTATACGATCATTTTTTTTGAAGCATAGTTCCACCAAGCGAAGAGGAAGAAGGAGAGGGAGGAACAAACGAAGCAGAAGGTTTGGGGGTAACTCTAGTATCATTTGGTTGTTGATTTGATGGCCCAAGAATCATGGTGTTTTGAACGGTAGAGGTCGAGAAAAGCCATACTGGCGGGCGAATTAGAAGCCCTAGAAGGGGCAATGTAGCCATATGAGGTACACCAACATCTCCCCTAGAGGAAAAGGGAGTAGGTTTCCCCCAAGGGGAAATCCTTGATTGGTGGACTCCATTTTCTCAACCTGAAACCAATGAGGGAACAGTGATGTTATTCCGATTTGAATAAAATTTATGACGCTTTGACAAAACTTGCTTTTTCAATTTTTAAGGGTTGAGAAAAAGCTAAAGATGACTCTAGTCGCCTCCGATTTGGGTAACTCTAGTATCATTTGGTTGCTGAGTTGTTTGTTCAAGAGTCACGGTGTTTTGAATGGCACAGGTTGAGAAAAGCCATACTGGCAGGCCAATTGCAAGCCCTGGAAGGGACAATGTAGCCATATGAGGTGCAACAACATCTCCCCTAGAGGAAAAGGGAGTAGGATTCCCCCAAGGGGAAATCCTTGACTGGTGGGCTCCATTTTCTCACCCTAAGAGCAACGAGGGAACAATGACATTATTCCGATTTAAATAAATTTTATGATGCTTTGACACAATTTGGTTTTTCAACTTTTAAGAGTCGAGAAAAAGCTAAAGATGACTCTAGTCGCCTTCGATTTTTTAATGAGCCTGAAGTGACAAGTGCTCAGATGGTCCTTTTCTTTTAAGGAGTCCGAAAAGAACTAAAGTGACTACTCTAGATATCTAGACAGGGGGATTACCAAACCAATCGCAAAACTACAGAATACTTTTTAAGGTACGGCAGTCAATCTTCTCGAATGTTGTGTTCAGTGCATTGCGATTGATAGGGCGGCAAACACGGCTTCCTAAGGATAAAGGATACAGTCTACTTTGGTCTCCCAATATATACTCGACGGTACGTGGGAGCACAAGTCCGTACTGGCACTTGTCGTTTCAAAGAGGAGGAATCACCCAACCTACGATGAAAGTGATAGTTACCAGGCTTTACGACGCCGGAATACGTCTCTAGCCTAGACTTATAAATGGTGTGCATTAGGTTCCAAAGCGTTGTTATGTTTATTGAAATGTATTTTACAGTTGATCTTTCTTAAGAAGTTTTCCTTTAAGGTTGATCGCGTGATGTACATATACAATTCCTAAATATGCAATCTAAGATGATAAACATACGTTTACTTTCTTTTTGCATTGAAAATCCTAGCTACCAAGGAAAGAGAAGTGAAATTGTTTCAACATAGAGCAGAGAGCACACGTTAAGTCCTAAATCAATTTCCACATGCATTCTAAATGTAAATGTACATGCATGTATTTTTTTTCCGCTTTCTTAGTGTGTGGATGAAAAAAAAAATGGCAAGTGGAATATAATATCAATACAGGGATATGGCTATTCCAGAATTCTGACAGACATAAGCAAAGCTATTGAAGTTTGTATCTAAGATTTTCTAGAGTCTGTTCACTAGAAACAAGACAATCATGATGGCACCACTCTGCATTAATCTAACACAAAGGGAAAAAGTTTAAATTATCAAGAAAGCATATTTATAACTAAATCATTTCAATCGGGAAATAATTTTGAATCAAAATTATAAGACCCTGTAGCTGCTTAGTGGCTACTGCACAATTGATGGAAGAGGATTCTCTAGCATGGTCCATGGATGGAATAGAAATGAAGCAAAAACTCGGAAAGGAGATTAAGGTTGTTACCAGAGATGAAGCAATACAACAAATATCCAGAAATGCCCTTCAACGCAAAAAGTTGAATCGCCAAATGACAAAACAAAGTAGGCCAAGGCAAAGTACCTGTATTTTAACATTGCTGCGTGAGTAACCAACATAAGCTGCACAGTGCTATGCAAATTAATAGTCTAAGTGGGGAAAATCCCCAATATAATCCACACAAGCTAATCCTCACGAGGAAGGTTCTGCAGCGAATCAAAGGTTTTTTTATGTTATAAAATCCTAGGCTAATGTGGGTGTCCTAGCAAATAAAAATGCATACCATAATACCCACTTACTATTAAGCATCGTCTCCAAAGGAACTTGAACAATATGATAAAAGATTCATCTTTTACTTCTATAATGTACATAATGTTAAATATATGAAAAACACTTTCTGCTTTCAAGCAAGTTGTTCTTTTCTCTGACTGTCAGCCCTTGGAATGAATGGAAAACATAGTAATACAATCAGGGTGCGTCAAATCTCTCATTGGCAATGTAAGCACGATTGCAAAAATGCCAAAGCTGCAAAATGAGGCCCAGAGCAAAGAAAAAATCCCAATGACTTCACCCAGTTCTCTAGTTAGTGATGCCAGTTCAACAAAAGAACATCCTTTCATTATTTGTTACATACTGGAACCCATTATTTTTGTTCCATACACGAACCCATTATTGAAATGCAAAAAAATGGACTCATAAATCTACGAACATTCCATTCAAAGATTTGTGCCCTGCTTGATATCAATCACAAAGTTGCAGTAAACAATAGATTTAACATAAGAAGTGAAGAAATATAAGAAGTTGATCTTCTTAGTCTCATAAGAAAAGAATATATCTGAGTGTGAGTGGGAGTGTGATTAATAAAATATATATTCAAAAGCAATTTTAAAGAATATTTACATTACAATTTAATTTTATCATAAATATTTAAATTTAAGAGCATTATCAGTTTATATTATATAAATTCAAACATTTTCCTTTGTACATTATATTATTTTAATTAAAAAAATATATCATACTTCGTTGTACCATTAATAAATATAGTGCAGAACTTAAATAACATATTAAATATTTAATTTGAAAATAATTTGAAAAATTAAATGTAACTAAACAACATCAATAAAGAAATCATTCAAAAACAAATTAAATTAAATACCATTAATAAGAATTGAAATATAACAAAATTTAGTTAAAATAAATTAAATGTGTGAATATACAATTTAAAATACATTGAATTTAACCACAACACTAATGTAAAAAGAAGATGTAACATCAGTTATAAGATATAAATAAAAACCACATTCCTATATGAAAAACACATTTCATATAGTCTTATACCAAATTTATTTTAAAATAATACAAATTATGTTAGTCGGTTGGTTCAAAATATATGTTAATCTATTGGTTCATTAGAGGGCATATCGAGAAATTTTCCCACCTAAATTGTAACGTAATTTGTAGTTGGGCGACTTTGGGCAGGCGAGAGGCCACGCTGTGTGTCAATAGGACGAACAAATGGTTGTTAAATTAAATATTTATTTTGTAACCTAAGAAGAAAATGCTAAGTCAAATTTATTTAATTTGTAATATATGAAAAGAAACATTTGATGATGATGAAAAACTTTGATAGAGGTTCAAACACCATTTATCTTAAGATTTCTATGTGATTTTTAAAATATTTTTCATTAAAAATACATGAGTTAAATCACAATATTCAGCTACCATGAAATCTTGATGCCTAAAACCCTGATAAATAAATTAAAATAGACACACCTATATGCCGAATGAATTGTTTTTTGCACAATTAAACTAAATTCAACTGAAACTGCATAGGTAACATAGATTTGTTACAGATAAAATAGGCAATTAACTGTTCGGACAGATTCATAGAGTGTTGTGTGTTTAGCGCGTTCAGCACCTAACATGTGTTGTACGTGTTTCTGCATTTATTCAGGTTGTCCTGAATAGCTCATGCTGGCTACAAAAAACCTTTCTTCCCAAGTACAACATCAGACTCAGGAATCCTCATTTAATGTTTATGCATGGTAGATATGTGAAATGGAAGTATCCAAGAAAATTCATGAAATATACTACAATTTTTTGATATTTTGTATCTCTGCATCAGCCTGAGATGCTTCTTTAGAAGCACCAGCTGCAGTTTCTAATTGAGGGAGGATGCAGTTTGGCTATTTGGGAGGGCACCCACAGTTTGTTTCCTCCTTCTGTTTACTTCCACCTTCCTCCGCACAGAATGCAATGTTGTATTCTTATTGTTTCTAGATAGAGGGATTACTACTACCATTAAAAATAGACACCCAGCTTTTGTCTTTAACATTGCCAAACATGTCTTGAGGTAAAGCATTTTTTCTCAAAATGTGTCACTTTACATTAAGAGATTTTTTACAAAAGAACACTGGAAAGCTCTTCTGTGTCAAGTTTGCAGTGTTTCTGAGGTTGAGGTCATTTCCAACTTAAAGACCAAAGAGAAACACATTATTTGCAGATGTCCTTTCTGTCAAAGTGTTTTCCCGCAATCTATGTCCTTTCTATCAAAGAGTTTTCCTGCAATCTATTTTTACAGATATTACCTCCAATTGCCATAAGTTTTGTTTCCTCAAATCTGTATGGAAATAACTTGTAGAGTAATTATTATTGTTTTTCCTAATTCTCTACTCTTCATATGAATCAATTAAAATGGGTCAAGGTCCTGAAGGCTTACAGCCAATGCACAAAACTGAAATCTGTAATGCCTTATACTGGCCATTGCTGAAATTAACATAAGCTTCATCTTAAGTCAAGATTTGACATATGTGTCCTGTTGTGCTTGCAAGCTAGGAGGGTTGGTCTGGAAAGGTCTTAAATAAGCTAGTTATACAATGTCTTGAAAAATCTTAATTGAACTCTGTTTTAGAGCAAAAGAGACCGTACTTCAATGAAAAAAATGTGTCACGTGTGAGGTAGTCTTATACCAAATGTATTTTAAAATAATACAAATTATGTTAGTCGGTTGGTTCAAAATATATGTTAATCTATTAGTTCATCAGAAGGCATATCAAGAAAATTTCCCACCTAAATTGTAACGTAATTTGTAGTTGGGCGACTTTGGGTAGGCGAGAGACCATGCTGTGTGTCGATAGGACGAACAAATGGTTGTTAAATTAAATATTTATTTTGTAACCTAAGAAGAAAACGTTGAGTCAAATTTATTTAATTTGTAATGTATAAAAAGAAACATTTGATGATGATGAAAAACTTTGATAGAGGTTCAAAAAGCGTTTATCTTAAGATTTCTATGTGATTTTTAAAATATTTTTGCTTAAAAATACATGAGTTAAATCACAATATTCAGCTACCATGAAATCTTGATGCCCAAAACCCTGATAAATAAAATAAAATAGACACACCTATATGCCGAATGAATTGTTTTTTGCACAATTAAACTAAATTCAACTGAAACTGCACAGGTAACATAGATTTGTTACGGATAACATACGCAGTTAATTGTTCGAACAGATTCATAGAGTGTTGTGTGTTTAGCGTGTTCAACACCTAACATGTGTTGTACCTATTTCTACATTTATTCAGGCTGTCCTGAATAGCTCATGCTGGCTACAAAAAACCTTGCTTCCCAAGTACAACATCAGACTCAGGAATCCTCATTTAACGTTTATGCATGGTAGATATGTGAAATGGAAGTATCCAATAAAATTCATGAAAGATACTGCAATTTTTTTATATTTTGTATCTCTGCATCAGCCTGAGAGGCTTCTTTAAAAGCACCAGCTGCAGTTTCTAATTGAGGGAGGATGCAGTTTGGTTGTTTGGGAGAATTGCAAATAGAATCATTAGTATTAGACAACTAAATAAACAAAAAAAATTCCTAGCTAAACAGAGATGCCTCTTTTACAATGATCAAGGCTTACAGTACAAGACTATGCCCAAACTGTAAATTTTGATTCAATGAGAAGCAAGCTCCTGGAATTAGTTAAAATGAATGAGTAACCAGGATGTAGTCCATATAGTCTCATGTGGTATTGATGTGGAAAAAAATAGATTTAGAAATATGTGCAGGCAGTTTAGATCAATAAGTTCTCACATGAAGGCAATGTTACAGATACATTTGATGGCATTTGCAACTATTTGTTTTGAAGGTGTATCTTTCCAAGTTAAATACACCAAATCATCAGATACCAGAATGACACAGGTCCCATTATTACAAGAAAGCAAAAAAATATTGTCAAATGGAAGTGTGAATAACAAGGCCTTGAGGCTTGGAAGTTTGAATGACACAAAGGATATGAAGAGTTCAAAGGGTGCTCTTAGCTTTAATTATTGAAGAGGACCTCTAATAAGCCAGCATAATTCTATGTGATGGACAACAAGACAGCTCTGTTCAATGCACTAGTGAGGATTCTCCTCATTATACTATCTATATTAGTAGTGACACTAAGAACACAAACAATCACAATGCCTAAGATAAATGGCTCCTCCAAATCTCAAAATATATACCATGATTTCAAAAAAAAATGGGGAAATGTTACCTTGTAAGCCTTTTCCAAATTACGCATAGCATCCAACATTACCTTTATTTCTACAACTCCAACCTACCACAGTGTCATTGGTAAGGGTTTCATCATGAAGAATTGCAAAATTCATGCAATTGATATGTTGGAATGTCTAAGAACGGATTCTAGTAAAGTCATTCTGCTTAAGCTTTATTTGGGAACACATAGGACTGGTCGATATTGAACCAATCCAATAAGTTTGGCAATTTTACTGGAGGGCTTTACCTTTAAATTATTTGTTGGATAGATTCCACAATGAATCAACAAATTAATTGACAATAGGGGATTCAAGTTATATTAACTAGAAGCACACCTTGCAAGAAAAGTTCGTATTGATGGATTCATCTTTGGCTGCATGGTTGGATCAAGTACACAGTGTGAGCTGACAGTGTTGAACAATTTATATGCATGCAAATTGATAAGAAAGAATTTCATACAGAAATTGATTTTTAAGGAAAAGATCAAAGATGTGTAGCACAAATCTGTTGTCCAAGTACATCAGGTGTTAAAGGCTTTGTCCTAACATTGGAGTAGGAGCACAAACCAAGCTCATCTCTAACACTGGTAAGTAAAGTTGAAAAAGTCGAATGAGAAATAGAATTAGAAGTCAAAGTAAAAAGGAGTTGTCAAGAATATGTTGAAATGTCCAATTCAAAGCCTGTACTTGATGTGTCTAAGAACGGATTCTGGTAAAGTCATTATGCTTAAGCTTTATTTGGGAACACAGAGGACTGGTCGATATTGAACCAATCCAATATGTTTGGCAATTTTACTGGAGGGCTTTACCGTTAAATTATTTGTTGGATAGATTCCATAATGAATCAACAAATTAATTGACAACAGGGGATTCAAGTTATATTAACTAGAAGCACACCTTGCAAGAAAAGTTCTTATTGATGGATTCATCTTTGGCTGCATGGTTGGATCAAGTACACGGTGTGAGCTGACAGTGTTGAACAATTTATATGCATGCAAATTCATAAGAAAAAATTTCATATAGAAATTGATTTTTAAGGAAAAGATCAAAGATGCGTAATACAAATCTGTTGTCCAAGTACATCAGGTGTTAAAGGCTTTGTTCTAACACTGGAGTAGGAGCACAAACCAAGCTCATCTCTAACACTTGTAAGTAAAGTTGAAAAAGTCGATTGAGAAATAGAATTAGAAGTCAAAGTAAAAAAGAGTTGTCAAGAATATGTTGAAATGTCCAATTCAAAGCCTGTACTTGATGTGAATTCCAACCAACTTGTGACGTTGAAGAACAATAGTCTATTAATTTGCAGTTGTGCCAAGAATCATAAGTCATTGGTATTTGATGTGTGCACACAATTAACTTAGTGATAGCAAGCACTTTGAGGAGGTTGGAATGGGAAGGCGAACATAAATCTCCTCTATTGTCTTAGAATTGCAAATAGAATCATTGGTATTAGACAACTAAATAAACAAAAAAAATTCCCAGCTAAACAAAGATGCCTCTTTTACAATGATCAAGGCTTATAGCGCAAGACTATGCCCAAATTGTACATTTTGATTCAATGAGAAGTAAGCTCTTGGAATTAGTCAAAATGAATGTTGGTGAATCACCAATGGATGACTAATCTAAAGGTGTGCAAAACGATATCAAGAGAATGGTGAACCCATGAGTAACCAGGATGTAGTCCATATAGTCTCATGTGGAATTGATGTGGAAAAAAATACATTTAGAAACATGTGCAGGCAGTGTAGATCAATAAGTTCTCACATGAAGGCAATGTTAGAGATACATTTGATGGCATTTGCAACTATTTGTTTTGAAGGTGTATCTTTCCAAGTTAAATACACCAAATCATCAGATACCAGAATGACACAGGTCTATTTGAGGCATTATATTTATCTCAAGTTTTATTAATTTTTCTATGCTAAGGTTAGCTACAGATTCCCAGCTAAACAAAGATGCCTCTTTTACAATGATCAAGGCTTATAGTACAAGACTATGCCCAAACTGTACATTTTGATTCAATGAGAAGCTCCTGGAATTAGTTAAAATGAATGTTGGTGAATCACCAATGGATGGCTAATCTAAAGGTGTGCAAAACGATATCAAGAGAATGGTGAACCCATGAGTAATCAGGATGTATTCCATATAGTCTCATGTGGTATTGATGTGGAAAAAAATACATTTAGAAACATGTGCAGGCAGTGTAGATCAATAAGTTCTCACGTGAAGGCAATGTTACAGATACGTTTGATGGCATTTGCAACTATTTGTTTTGAAGGTGTATCTTTCCAAGTTAAATACACCAAATCATCATATACTAGAATGACACAGGTCTATTTGAGGCGTCATATTTATCTCAAGTTTTATTAATTTTTCCAAATATAGAGAAGGTATTTCATTTCAATATGCTGATCAACTTAAAGCACAGTAGCTTGTTCCCCAGGAATCACACCAAACACTTCGTACCCAGGGCAGGCAAGATATGCCCGCTATTTTGAGATTAAAGAAAGCTGCTATGTTCAACGGAATTCCAACATCAACTGATAGACTTAGCAAATTCGGTGAACCCAAAAGCATTCTACAACGTAGGTGGAGAGGGTGGGGTGAGCCACCATGTTTATGTTCGCGCGATTGCGCATTGAATGTAAATGCTAGATTAGGTATATTGAATATGGATGCTACCAAAACCCATCTGAACCCAGGTTTGATATATCCCTACAGATTATCAGGCACAAAAATGCACATATCTAATTTGTGCAAACGGCCAACGTACGATTGCAAAAATGCCAAAGTTGCAAAATGAGGCTCAGAGCAAAGAACAAATCCCAGTGACTTCAGAAACCATAACAGCTTTAAAAGAATAAATCAGAAACCATAACAGAAAGAAGGGCTAACATAAATCAAAAACCATAACAGAAAGAAGGGCAAGAAACACTGATCGCTAAGAGTTTTCCAACCGGAAGACCTCCGAGCAGAAATCCCATGTGTGAAGCAGACAATATAAATAGTGATATAACAGCGCAAGGCTGCACTGGCTACGCGGCCGTCAGGCAGGAAGAAAGACATGAAACCAAGAAGAAATACATGTTTTGTCACTGCGAAGACACGTTTCAGTTCAGTCACTGCGAAGAGTCTCATCGCCAAGAGGCCTGGCCTTTCATGGCCCATTGCCAGATCCTCCCTCTCTGTCTTCCGGCTGGTGGAAAAAATAACATTTTTCTATGAAAACAAATAGATTAAACCAACGGTAGAAAACACCCCAATCATCTAACACATAGAATCAATGGCTCAGGATCACACACGTCACATTTTAGGGATGTCTTTCTCATAGGAAATGCCTTACGGCGTAATTATTTTTCCCTTTCATATATGATTAGCAAATCTATTAAATCAAATACAGTTTAAAAAATATGAGAGTTCCATAATCTAATTTCGAATATTTCAAATATCAGGAATCAAATTCTTAAAAATAAAAATGGTAAATTCAATTTAAAGTGATGGTGAATATTTTTTAAATTTGAACCAAAATACAATTTAAAAAATATAAAAATATTATAATCTAATTTCAAATATCATGGATCAGACTACTAAAAGGAAAAATTGGTAAATGCATGAGTCATTGAAAAACTAACAGGATTTTGAAAAGATAAAGTGGCGACCTCACTTCCATTGGTTTTCATTTTTTTTTTTAATATTAACTATTTACATGATTATTATAGATTTTTAGAGGATAAGTTACATGCTATCTTCGTGTTTATGTTTGTATGATTTGATATTAATTAAATCTTATATGATTTGATATTAATTAGTTTTCTTTTCTTATTAAATCATTGGCCTATGGTTAATTCCATATATTATTTATATGCTTTTTATTACACATTGGTTCAATCTTTTTTACCATTTATATCATTGAATCAATTGAGTTTTTTCACTCATGTAATGTGATAATTCCTCCCTACTATATAGGGTATATGCAATTTACAATGTGCTAGAAAATCATTAGAATATGCACAGAGAGCTCTAAATGATTGTTACTTTTGTCCTATAATTAGATAAAGAAGTTTTGGAAAAACATATCTTATCCCATGTAATACATGGGAAGGAATTTCCTTTTTGTACTCTAGCCTTCAACTATTACTTCATTATTTTTATGTCTACATCTAAAGGAGATTACTATATATCATGTTGCTTATTTGAGTTCATGACAAGTGAATTGACATTGTTATAACTCATGGTGGTGCTAGGCCTTCCAACATTGGCCTTCCTTGGAGCATATATGTAATGTGTATCAAATGCAATGTTTTACAATAATTGTATGCCTTTGACTTAGTTTTCATATTGTGTCCTGTTCATGCATTTTATTGTTTGAATTATTTAATTGGGTCGTCAATACTATATTCACACTAAATGGTGTTTTTTGGGTTATTATGTTGCCATCGCACACGTTATTCTATTGTTACATTTGCATGCAACTTGAAAAGTGGTGTCTAGTTATTTCACTTCGTGGAATTTTATATTAGCTGTAATGATGAATGGTGAATATCTGCTCGTACAAATTGATGGTAGGGTTTGAATGTGTAGTAGTTAGGGTAACCACCTGTTGGGTCCCTATAATACTAGTGATTACCCCATTACTATTGTATTTGTACCCCTTATTAATATTTTTGTGCCCCTATTGTCCCCATATTGTTATTACTGTGCCCCATAGAATCCCTCTATTGTTATTTTTGTGGCTTTATATTATTATTGTTAGGTCGGCTAGGTTATATTGTGACTCCTTAGACTCCTATATATAGAAAGGAGGTTTTGCCATTTGAAACATCGAAGAATTGTTCATTTATGTAATGTAAAGGAGGTTGCCCCCTCGAAGAGACTGAATTATAAGGTGTTGATCTATCTTTTCTATCTTTCTTGAGTTGGTTTCATAACATTTGGTATCAAAGCTTTGGATTCTAGGGTTTCGCTGCTCCAAACAGGTCATCGTGGCATTTTCGCTATAACTTTTTTCTGTGACGTTTCAGAAGCTAAAACAAAACCCATTTGAGAAGACATCACACGGAATCTCAGGTCCAAATTTCAGAGCTTTTCGTGCTATATTTTCAGAGATATGAACTGAGGAAGTTGGTCCTTTTGCAGAATCCTGAATTACATTCAAAACAGGTGACCTGGTGAAAATCGTCATAACTTTCTCTCTAAGCATCAGATTGAAATTTCGTAAGAAGGTACATAAAGAGGATCGACTGTAGTTTGTTGTATATATTTTTCCGAGCCAAAGGTCAAAATAGGGACACGTGGCACGTCGTACAAGTTCTCTCTACTGAATTAGTCTATAATCAGGTCACTGTGGGAGATTTTGCATAACTCTTCATTGGAGAATCCAATTGGGGTCAGACTAGTGGCATTGGAAAGAGGATATAGAGGGCTAGTGTAGGTCACAATTTCAGAACTGGATGATCCAAAATTATAGAGATACATCAGAGGCAATATCGAGCTCCTACAAAGTGAAAAAAAGGTGTGTATATTTTTTTAAATGCTTTCTTAAGCTTGGTTTGAAAAATTATTTTGAAGGAATTCAAAGGGAATAGTAAAGCATTATTATCAGTAATTGATGCCCCGAAGAAAGAAAATGGAAACACCTAGTAGGCGACCTAAAAGCTCTAGCATGACTGATGAAGAAGAGGAAGAAACGCAACATGATATATCAAAATTACGAGACCAAGTGCAACAAGTGTCACTTGCACAAAAAGGAACAGAATCTAAGATGGATTGTTTAAAGCAAGGTGTAGAAGCTAAGATGAATGAC
>APFE031340311.1:0-14777 GCA_000404065.3 Pinus taeda
GAGATAATATTTTATTTTTATTTTATTTTTACTTTAAGAGGGACGGACATACTTAGACATCACCTCCCAATTGGGTTGTAGAATGAGCGTCTTGGCTCACTTCATCATGGTGATTCGTAATTTGTAAATATGATCTGTTATAGTACCATGGGCCAATACCATGGTTTATTTCTATTTAGAGAATATTATACCTTTATTATTTTAAGAGGGACCGGCATACTTAGACATCACCTTCCTACTGGGCTATAGAATGAGCATCTCGGATCACTTCATGATGGTGAGTCTTAATCTGTAAATAGGATTTGTTATAGGATCAAGGGTCAATACCATGGTTTATCTATACCATACGTGAATAAAACTCATTTCATATGAAACTTGTTCATATGACATTTGTTTTAATTAATTAATTTAATTAAAATGGAGAAAAATTCATGGCTACTATAGAAATAAATCTAAGAATTTTTTTGTGTGTACTATTAAGAATATTCTAAAGTATTATATGGAGGCTAGATCTCTACCATCTACTTAATAATTATGGTAATTAAATTAAAATTCTGGATGCTTTATTCCAAAATTTACATGTCTATTCACATAATTAAAATAATACAATATAATACTAGTATAGATCGATCTTAACTACAGTTCTAGCAAGTTCCAATACTGGTAAAATTTCTAAAATCAATCTTCTTTAAATGTAAAAATAATGTTTATACTTGAGAGACTTGAAATTCGTTGGTTGTGTGTGTGTGTGTATATATTATAAATTATATATATATATATATAATATATTTAGTATTATAAATATATATATATATAATATATATATGTATAGTAAAATATATACAAACGCAATAAAACTCAATTTTCCATATGAAACTTGTTCATATGACATTTGTTTTAATTAATTAATTTAATTAAAATGGAGAAAAAGTCATGGCTACTATAGAAATAAATCTATGAATTTTTGTGTGTGTAGTATTAAGAATATTCTAAAGTATTATATGGAGGTTAAATCTCTACCATCTACTTAATAATTATGGTAATTAAATTAAAATTCTGGAAGCTTTATTCCAAAATTTACATGTCTATTCACATAATTAAAATAATGCAATATAATACCAGTATAGATTGATCTTAACTACAGTTCCAACAAGTTCCAATACTGGTCAAATTTCTAAAAGTACAAACCTCTTTTAAATGTAAAAATAATTTTTATACCTTGAGAGACTTGATTCATTGTATATATAGTAAAATATGGATAATTAATTCAACCACTTGGAACTCCTATTGGGCACTTGGATTGTGTAGACTAATTAGGTTCAACTTACAACTCTAATAAATCTTTGATGGACTTTAGACATAAATGAGGGGAAAATATACCTAAAAGTTGGTCAAAATGTAGAATAATAACGTTGCTTGAAATGTTTTAACCATAATTTTTTTTTTCTATTTTTTTAAAACTATATATAATATTCTTTAAAAAATTTAAACTATATAGGTTAAATCTTTTATTTATGGACATTGTCCACATAAATTATTTTTTTGCTATTAACATATTTCTAAATAGACCTTAATATGAAATATTTGATTCATAATCCACATTGAATTTCATTATTATTATTGTTAATATTTTTAAATGTGACATTAATTCTATATTAAGAGTTGAATGAATTACACATATCCCTTTTATTATTCTTATTACAAAATAATTGATTTATTTTACTTTAAATTACTTCATTAAAATATTTTTTTATTATAATAAAACTGTTCATATTGAAATAAACTAGTAAACAAAGGATATTCAGATAGATTATATAAGCTCTAGAGTGAGATATTTTTAAGACATATAACAAACATGAATTTTCTTCATACTAAAAAATGAAAATATAATGTTTTTTATTTAATTACTTTATTTTTGTCTAAAATTGGTATAAATCATGTTACTTCACACGGAAATTGAAATATTTTATTTATGATAGAGAGTGGGAATGTAGTATTTTTACCATATATCCTTCATGTGAGGTTGTAATGTCAATAATGAAACCAAAGTGAAATGTAAACATTTATATTCATCTCTAATATAAAGGAGGATATCTTCTCTTGGAAGACATTGAGCTCATGATTGAGAAACTCACTATTGGGAAATCCAAGGACATTAAAGACAACCAAGCTAAAATTTTCAAAATGGGAAGGTCCATCCTCATCCCTCATATTCATAAGCTTCTCAATTTGACACTGAAACACGGTTTCCGTGAGCCTTGGATAGAAAACTTGATTGTGACTATCTTTAAAACTGCACGGTAACAATGTTCCCTCGAGTTGTAGGACCATTATAATCATAGAAATTAATGTGTAGATCTAAAACTGCTCATGAAATTTACTAAATCACAACACTAAAATCTACTCTATTGCTCTGTAGAATTTCAAGTCATAATCTTGAATGCATATCATAAACATGCATAAAGATACCACAGACATACACATAGATTTATCTAGGGGAAAGTAACTACTCAAAACTCCTTCCTATATGTATTGCATTAATCAAATAATATGGATGAATGCAAATGCTTGGTCAAGACTAAGCACAACCTGCAAGTGTATAGTCTATCCCTCTACGTCGCCAACACTTAGTCAATTTTCAAGGCCTCCAAGGTCATATTTACTTACATTGTTCCTTGATGAATTATGCCCCTCTTAATCAGGAAATTCCTTAATATAGATTGCACAATTCCTTTAGGTTTATATATGATTCCATGCACCCCCTATACACATGGGAATAATCTACAACTGATAGTTCACTATCTTGGAACCTCCACTTCAATTGTGTAACTCAAATTCTCTACATGCAATAATTATTTTGGGTTGATTGATTAGTTAATTGGTTGATCACTAAGTGTGAATGAAGTCACACTGCACAATTTGACATTCCACTAGCTCCTCTAATTGTTAGAATTAGTTTAACTAACAATAACTCAATTTAACTGATTTAGATTGCTAGAAATTAGCAATCACTCATGCCCAACTCAACTCAAGTCTTCCAACTCAAATTATATAACTTGATAACTGGGTTACAAAATCCATGGCACTTAAGTTAAGTCATACAAGTTGTCTTTTGAAATGGAAATTTGAATTTTCTCTAGTTTGACCAAGGCAAATCAAACTAAGTTTTTCGTGTTGAATTTTCAACATTCCCTCTCAACAAGAAAGGGATTAGCAAATACCCCAATCCCGCCTCTATGGAACTCGAATTTACCTTTCGAAAAAGCCTTTTTCAAACTATCTGAATGTTGTTCCTTTATTGGAATGTAATCTAGCAACAAGATCTACTTCTCCACACAATCTCGTAGATTCCGATACCAGATATGTATATGCTTGCATTGGTTGCAAAAGACTGGATTTTCAGAGGGCTTGATGGAACTCTGATTATCAAAGTATATCATAGTACGATCCATCATTTGACCAAACATTCCTAGAGGAATATTTCTCATATACATCACCTCACATGTTGCTTGACTGGCCTCCATGTATTCTAGCTTTTGCTAAGCTAAGTGCCACTTATATTTTCTTCCTATTGAACCAAGAAACCCTTTCAGACGCAACACTAAAAATTCCTTCTGATGTACACTTCCAGTTTGATGGACTTCCTAACCAATATGTATTTGTGAAGCCATACAACTTCACTCACTTTGTTCGTTTGTACCATAGTCCAACTGGGTGGTGCCTTTGAGGTACCTTTGAACATGCTTAGCTGCCCTCAAAAACAATTTGGTTGGCATAACCATAGCTTGACTAAGTTGGTTGACTACATAGCACAAATCTCCTTATATGCTCACAAGATACATTTGCAAACATGCAAGCTTTCGATAGATGGTAACCTCCACTACTTCACCTGAAGTAGCATCCTCTTTCCTTAAAGTGGTTGCAGACGTGTCTCCATGGGTTTGATACTCTCCATGTGGAACTTCTTTAGTATCTCATTTGAAAAATTTCCTTGAGAGAAAAACAAACTCCACATCTCCTTTCCATAATTCCAATCCGAGAAAGTAGTGCATTAGACCCATGCCCTATTTTAAATTCTCTTGCAAGGTCCTCCTTGCAAGATCTCATGAATTTATCATCACCCATTAAAATCAAATAATCAATTTATAAGACAATAATCGACATTTTACCTTCTACTAAGATATGATAAAGGTTTGCATCTATTTCACTTTTGGTGAAGTCGAAACTAGTGAGAAAGTTGTCAATCTTGGTGTACAAATCACAGGGTGCTTGCTTG
Source organism: Pinus taeda (assembly GCA_000404065.3). Classification (NCBI taxonomy): domain Eukaryota; kingdom Viridiplantae; phylum Streptophyta; class Pinopsida; order Pinales; family Pinaceae; genus Pinus; species Pinus taeda. The sequence continues at coordinate 4,277 of APFE031340311.1, forward strand.
AGGCCATACAATTCTTTCTTGAGTTTGACCACATATGAATCTCAGCTAAAGGTCTCAAAACCTTTTGGTTGTTTAATATACACCTCCTCCTCAATAACTCCATTGAGGAATGTTATCTTTATCTTTACATCCATAAGGTGGATCTTTCACCCAATCTATGTAGATAAAGCAAGTATACATCTAATAGATGAATACGTTAGTATAAGAGAAAAGGTTTCCTCATAGTCAATTCCCTCAATTTGAGATAATCCGTTGGTGAAAAATATAGCCTTATAATTCTCTATGATTCCATCTACCACATTCTTTACCTTGAACATCCATCTAGAACCCACCACCGATTTATCTACTGGCCTTGGGACCATTTCCAAAATGTTATTCTTTATAATGGAATCATATTCCTCTACCATTGCATCAACTGATCAAGGTTTCTCTATTGCTTCTTCGAAAGAGTATGGCTAAGTCTCTACTAACTCAGTCATTAGAGCCATGTAGATAGTGTACCATTCTAGTGACCTTCTCTACCTACATTGAGAAGTGGGTTCTCTCACAATCTCTCTAGCATAATGAAATAGACTCTCAACTTCTCTTGTCCATTTTCTCCATTCTCTGAATGTTTATGCTTGAGTGGTTGTCTCCACTCACTATTCTTCAACTTGTGGATGCTCCACAACTTCCTGAGGTTCCTCCTTTAGAGCCAAAATCACATGATTTGGTTGCAACTAAAACTCCCTCTCAAGATAACATCTCATTTCTTGCTCCACATCAAGCATTACATTCCTTCACACAATTGTCATCCTGAGGGATGGTAAGTACATGCGATAGTTGTGAGGAGTTTTTGTGTAACCAACAAATATCCCCAACTAAGATGTTGGCACAAGCTTCTTCCTAGAGTCTTTGAGACATGGTAGTAAATAAATTCTCCAAAGATCATGAAGTGAGACAAATCTCAATTTTGCCTTGAGGAAGCCTCCTCTAGTGTAAGAATTCTTGGAATCCGATGAGGACTATGGTTCTATAAGAATGTTTTTGTGTTTCATGTCTCTACCCACTAGTCATCTAACATCACCCATGCTACTCCCACAACACTATGATTCTTTCTCTCATCCACCCCATTCTGTTGTGGGTTGTGGGGTGTTGTCAACTCCCGTTAAAGGTATTCTTTTGCAAAAAAAAAAGTTAAACTCAGTCGACACGTACTCACCTCCATTATCACTCTTGAGAGCCTCCACCTTCTTGCTAGTTTCCTTCTCTACCAGTGTGTCACATACCTCCTTGGCACATCCACTCACTACCTACTATGCTCCACTAAATCCGTAGATGTGGACTTTTCGGTTCCAGTAATAAACTTATTTAATAAATTAAGAATCAACCCTTCAACATTTCCTATGCATACCTTAAATCTCAGAGAGAATAATCAATCATGGGAATTGAACATGATACGATTATGCATTCGGATTTCAGTCCTTTAATGATTCCACACAAGAATTAATGGAGACGTTAGTGTAAATACATTGTAGCTAGCATTTCCATATATCATGATTATAGTCCTACGGTCATAGTTGATATAATTCTGACATATATCTTACGAAATATCATAGTGAATAAACAGCTAAAATGAGCCTCAGTGGATGCAATTCCCCCATAACCGCACCCACACCCACATGATGAATAATGCATAACATAGATAGCCTGAACCACAGGCTATACATTTTCAAATCTTAAAAACAAAATTATTCATCATAAATAGTGGTCTCATGCATAAATATTCACCATATTAAAAACCAAGATAGCACATAAGTTTAAAGATGTATTATGTTCCTTCACTAAATTTAATTGTGATTAAATTTAGATTCAATAGTTATTCCATGCATCTGTATAAAATAAACTCATAAATAAATTTAACACAGGAAATTCTACTCATGCATATTGGTCACATGCAAATTCTATCATTATTCATATGTCCCATATAGCTACTTGTGCCGATATTAATAATTACATATTGATGCAGGAGAAACCACCTAAAGGCAATTTCCCTGCCTTTCATAATAACCTTACCATGAACCTGTGGGTTATGGCCCACCTATACAAATCAGAAGCCTTTGGATTGGTGGGTTTTAACAAAAGCTCGACCAATCACTAATCAATGGAATATAATGAAACCTGCCAACAAACACTGATCCCACTCCAAACACAAAAGACCAGACCTCAAATAAAATAAGCCAACATCAATAAACTTCTCGGGTTTGCTTTTGAATTTAAACTTCGATCACTTTATGGCCAATATACATTGGATATACGTGGTCATCAAATCTACAGCATGTGGGTCTTCAACTAACACACAGATTACTAAACAGCTTAGCCACCATAGTTAACTGTGATGTCAGTGGTTGAAAATGAGATCAACAGTTAGGATTTAGCGCAGGACTTTAGCCATAATCAAGAAACTCCGTGCTCTTCTATCCCTGCCATTGTTGATCACTGTTGGATCTGCTAGCTAACGGACGATCCTGATTTATTCTGGGATTTCTTCACAAATTTGACAAGTTCAGCCAAGACTTAGTGCTTCTTCTAAGTTAGTCGGTCTCTAAACTATATACTCTAGTTTCTTTAAACATATGCAGGCTTTGAACTATTCCCTGTAATTACAAAGGATTCATCTACAATCTATGAAACCAATCTCATAACAAAAGATCACGCAAAACAAGTTTTATACACAAACTCCTTTTATTCATAACAACATTTACATAACTTACAGAACATCTGCTGCTCTGATCTATTCTCTCTTCCATTTAGCTCTCTCTACACTATCTAACCTCTATGTAACACACTCTGCTTACTCTATCACACTCAATACTGAATTACACAAGGAAACACAGAATCCACACTATATTCATATTAATTACAATTTATAGAAGAAACAGTCACATTCAAATGTTTCAGTTCTCCCCTTGCTCATCTATCCTATCTTTTCATCTGAATCTAACCTCTCACTCATTCCAAAAGATTACAATTTATACAAAATGCAGATTCATGAAACCATTTAGTTTAGATCCAGAAATTTCTCATTCTTCCCTAAAGAATCTCTTCACTCAACTCTTCTCTCAAACAAATGCTAATTTAAGCTTTCAAATCCCTCATATCATACTCAAGCTAGAAAATCTAACTATTTGGCGTGATCTCTATGCAGGGAGGATCAATCATCCACTTATACCCTTTCCTGCTCATATTTTGACAGCAATTAAAACATTCTCATACATTAAAATTAATAAAATTAACTAATCTCTTGTCTTCCAACCCTTTGTTAGCCACAACATGTGATCATACCATCACATTGTTGACTAGGGCTAAATTCTCTTGCATCAGACTCCTGAATTTGGAAGTTTTCATGACCTCGTGGTCATGTATTTCTTCTGCTGATCATCTAGTATCCCAAACTTTACTTTGTAGCTAGTCATCACTTTCATCATGCTGCTGATTCAATTCTTCTGCCACTATCACTTCTGTTCTTCCAGGATTCCAAATCTTATGTTGTTGTTGTCCACTATCCTCGTTGATACAAATTTATTTTGTTAATTTCTCTTCCTTGTTGTCCCTCTTCTTAATTGACTTCATCTTCCACACTTTCTCAACTTCCTCTTTACAATTTGTTCTTAGCTGAACTCCACTGACATTTATCTTTTATACATTCTCCCTTGCCAGTCCAATTCTTCTTCACCTTTGTCATTTACAAACTGTTGCTTGTACTCTACAACTTCCCTTTCATTATCATTAAAGATAATCTTTCCCTTTATCTTATGAGGTTAATCTAATAACTTTTCCAGTAATTTGAATCTTCCCTCATCTCCAGTAAGCATATCATTTGCATATGACTCCTCTTTCATATATAAATCCAAATTTCTGCCACAATTACCAGATATAAAGTTACTATGGATTTTTGTCTCCACAGATAACTCTACCATCAAGACCTTATACTAATCCTCTGCAAAATTTATAAAAAATTCAATAAATTTCATTTGAGCGCTTTCCTGTTCATTACAGAATATTCCTTGTTTTGACACAAAAATGTCATTCAACAATTTAAGAATTAAATTCTCCTGAAATATATCATTGTGAAGTATACTTTCACCTTCTGTACAACTAACTAATTTTGTTTCATCTTCACCTACAACATAAACAAAATTTTGGTTTTCCAAAGCTTCTTCATGGTTTATAGATTCATAAAAACAATCCACTTTAAAATCACAAAATTTCTAAACTTTTGTATTTGTCAACATCATCATACATTCCTTCAAATTTTCTAGACTGCCTTGATATTCTACTGGAGATACTTCATTATGGTTATCATCACAAATTTCCATTAGTTTGTCTTCAACTTCCTTAATCATGACAATTTCCTTATCAATACCATCATTCTCAAAAGTATTAAATACATGCTCAAAATATCCTTCTATTTCAACTATTTCCTCAAACATTTTCACTTATTCATCAACATGCATTAGCACATTGTCCAATTGTTGTTCGTCACCTGTCAAACCTGAAAATATACACATCATGTCAGTTTCAAAAATACAAGGTTGTTCATATAAACTCTCATTGACTGGACCTTCATGCTCCTTTGACCTATTCAGATAGTTCACTAAGCTATTGAGAAATTCTTAACATCTCTGATTTCCTTTTCATCAAAGAAAACTTCTGGGACTGCATATTCTTGACTTTTCTCAACAATTTCATCATAAGTCTGCAAAACCTCCCCCTACCCTTCACAATTTTCTCTAGCACTCAGTTTATCCAAATAAGACAACAATCTCTCCTTTTCTTCTATGATAATATTTTGATCTTTCAAATATTTCCTTGACTTAACTTCTTTAGCTGAGTTCTCTATGTCAGCTTCGCTTCTCTTCACTTCACAACCCCCCAATGCATTAGCTTCGTTCCCATTGTCCATTTGCCATTGGTTTTCTATCCATGTTAATATTTCTTCTAACATGATCCAATATGTTTTCACTAAGAGAAGACACAACCATTTACTCATACCTTTTAGTTTTCTGCATGAATCGAAGTCTTGAAAGTCTTCCTGCATCTCCTTTTTTGCTTTTCTTGTCTTTGCCTCTTTCACAGAGTCAATTTCATTTCGCTTCATACCTACAACTTTACATTCACACAAATAATTAATCCCAAAATTATGAGATTCTCTTGCCTGTGAAGATGCTACCAACACCTTTCTCTCATGCTGATCTATGTACATCATCTCTTCATCACTATCATCAATGTCTCCTTTCACAAGGTGAGATCCTTTCTTTGTTTCACAAATGTATTCTACTACTTCATCCCCAACTGTTCGAAGTATTAATTTCTTAGAAAAAAATTTCTGATAGACCACTTAACTCTTTTCCCCAGATAAAATCCTTGTTTCCATTCTTCTGTGATTCCTTTCTGTACCAGCTTCTTCAAATGATTGAGTTTTGCCTTCATCTTAGCCAACTCTATGTTCATTTCTTCTTTATTCATTCTTTTGAGTCTAATTGCTTTGGCACTCTTTTTCCTCTGTCTCTGACTTTCCTCTAAACCCTTAATATGTCTATCAATAGTAATCCAAATTGGATCGTTAAACATTTTCATGGCTATTTCAAATTATGTCAGGCTTCAAAATCTTATGAATAACGAGCTTATCAGAAATGACCTCTAGACGATGGCAACTTGTGGCCAGCACGGAACAACGAGGACCCTCGGTCAAAGCGCGCTAACCGTTGGCCCATGGAGGCCACGCATGGATGCAAATTGGCAATCAAAAGCCCAGATCCAAAAACGAAGGCAGTTTATCACAGGGCTAAACTCTCAGTGAAGGAAAGTCCCGAGCGCTTGGTCACGAGGAAAATAGGAAACCGTATGGAAACTGTCAAAAGGCAGGTCGTGTGCCCAAACCCAGTAGGATATCGTGTGCACTTCAAGTGGTAAGCGGGTTTGGCCGAGTCTCGCGTGATCCCATACATTGGGTGACGCGTGTCCGACAGATGTGAGAGAAAATTGCTTACATCGCATGAGTAACAATCGAGCAACTTACCCACGCAATATAGAGGGAGACCACATGATCTAGAGGCTCCAGATCAATGGCAGAGAATCAACCCAATGGATGACTGAATTTGACAGGGAAATAGACTGAGGTACATGAGATTTGAGGTTCGGCTTGACCGCTGAGCTGGTAGAAGAATCAGTTTTGTGGGAAACCTTGGAGTAACAAAAATAATGACCATTCAAAGAGAACTGACACTGAGTTCATGAGGAAATAGGTGGCCACCTCTCTATGAAGCATTACACAGCGATGATGACGTAGAGCAGGGGAATCCCAATAGACAAAGGCAAGTAATCTAGAGAGACAAGAAGCAGAAACGAATAGTCAGGGAGTATAATGGCTTTAAGCCACGAATAGACAAATTGTAGACGAGACAGAAGTAGAGAAGTAGTAAAAGAAAGTAGAAAACAGAGAAGCCGAGCTGACCTGCAGAGCAAAGGTAGCATTGAGCAGATAGAACAGAGAGATTCCAAGAGTCTGCGAACTCCAGAGAAGGCTTGAGAGGTTCAAGAAGCTCCTTTGTGTATACTTCTCCGATATTGAGTACCAAATTGGACTCATAGCATTGAGACCAGTTGAGGTCAAGACTCAATAAGAGGGAGTCTGTGTACTCTAGAGGCTTGGGGAATCAACATACCACCCTATTGATCATCATCTATTAAAGTGAGACTCAAATCTATCTCCTTATTGTAGAAACTCTACTTTAAGACACAATAGAAAAGGCCACCACTGAAGGATGGACGAGGAGACGTAGCCCAGGAGGATTGGGTGAACTCCTTATTAAATTTGTTGTGTTTTGTATTTGCTTCCTATGTTTCTCTTACTGTTTCAAGTGTCTGTGTATTTCACAATCTTATCAATCCGTTGCTTAAAATAACATAGACACGCCCCAACAAATGAGTCTGTAATACCTTCATTAATTTCCTGAGGTCATCTAAGGGTGACTCTAGATCAAGTGGTATCAGAGCTCCTAGGTTATTCAAGGTTAGACAAGCTTGTGCTAGATTTTGTTGTTGAATGCTAACTAGATCAAAACTTAAATTACAAGAAGGAGAGTTGGTTGAGACTAACCCAAAAATTGGAAGGGTCTATCCTCAGCAGAAAATTTCAAAGGAAAGTTCCTTGGGGCCTGACCCTCAATTTATAGATAGTTTCCTAGCCATCAGGTCCATGGTAGAGGAAATGTATAGGGACTTTAGGAAACATAAATATGAAGATTCATCAGGCTCCAAACAAGATAAAGGAGAAGAAGAGTCTCTCCTCCATGAACACTCAAAAGGCAGAGGGAAAGAAGAAAACTTTCTCACACTTCTTAATAGCCCTAAACGTAAAAAGAAGACATCTTTGATTAAATTAGATGTCAAATTTGATTTACCAATATATGATGGAGAGCTGAATGTGGAGAAGCTGGATAATTGGATCAAACAAATTGATCTTTATTGCAGAGTGAAAAGTATCGACTCAGACAAGAGTAAGATTCAGCTGGCCAGCCTACGCCTCGGAGGCACTGCCTTGGTATGGTAGGAAGGCAGGACACAAGTTGACATGAAGAAACATGGTAAGATTCTTTCTGTCTCGAGTGAATTTGTTTCTACAATAAAAAATAAGTTCTATCCACTAGCTTACATGCAGCAAGCCATGATGATCGGGCAAAATCTTCGCCAATTGAAAGGGAAAAGTGTACAAGGTTACACCCAAGAATTTAGGAAGAGAAGTTTGATTCTAGGAATTTCATTAGACTCACCTGAGACTTTGTTGAAGTACATAGGTGGTCTACATAGATACATGAGGCACACTATCCTCATGTTTAATCCCACTAGTATAGATGAGGTATTTGTTGAAGCTACGCATCTAGAAGCTAGAGGAAAGAGTGGGAACCCAAAAGTTGGAGGATCATCCAAGCCCATTGCAAGAAAGAATAAGGAGAAAAGAAAATAGAAATGGAAAGAGAGGAAGGCCAACATTGCACAGAAAAGCAAGTCTTCATGCACTCACTGTAAGAAGGGTGGGCATGATGATGAGCACTATTGGATTCTACATCCTAAGCTGAGACCTAACAAGTTTGAGGGCAAGAAGAAGAAGACTGTTATAGTTATTCAGAGAGATTTGCGGTCAGACTTAGGAGATGAAACAACCATTGCAGCCACAGGTATAAAAGGTAAAAATTAAGAAGCATCTACTAGTAATTCTACACAATCTATTAATGATGAAGAAAATGAGACAAAAATACATGAGCTTTTCCATATTCGAGTTATTTCCCAGCATCAAAAGATTGATACTTTGTTTGATAGTGGCTCACAAGTAAATTTAATTTTTGAAGCAATTTTAAAGAAGCTAGGATTACTGACTGTACCTCACAAGAAACCATACCCATTAGGTTGGTTAAGTGATAAAGCACAACTAGAAGTAACTATACAAGGTAAACTTAAGTTTTCTTTTGGGTCAGCATTTGTAGATGAGGTCGAGTTAGATATAGTTCCTCTGGATATATGTGGAATTGTTTTAGGAAGTCCTTACTTGTATGATAGAAAGGCTATTTTCTATAGAGTTGAAAACAAGTATCTACTCGTTAAAGATGGAATCGAATACTTTGTAAGGGCTCATAAGCTCAAGAATAATTATACTCTCATAAAATCAGGGCAGATGGAAGGAATTGTAAATTCATGCAAACAATTTTTCCTGACGGTTGCAAAGGAAAATAAACCTGATAAAACCAATGTATTTGAGGTCTATGATGCTAAATAGCAAGATGATTTAGAAAAAGTTGTTTCGGAGTATGATATCTTGTTTCAAGAACCTAAAGGTTTTCCACCGAAAAAGGAAATAGTGCATGATACTAATTTGCAGCAAGATGCTCCATTGCCTAAAATCAGAATGTACAGGTTATCTACTTTAGAGAATGCAGAAATCAAGAAGCAAGTGCAAGAGTTGCTCGAGAAGGGGTTCATCAGACCTAGCACACCAGCATGTGGGTCACCAATTGTTTTGGTGAAAAAGAAAGATGGCTCATGGAGAATGTGAATTGATTATCAAGAATTGAATAAGATAATGATCAAAAATCATTATCTCCTTCCCCGCATAGATGATATTTTAAATCAATTGAAAGAAGTTGTTTATTTTTCCAAGTTAGATTTGCATAGTGGGTATCAGCAGGTTAGAGTTGTAGAACAAGATGCATGGAAGACTGCTTTCAAAACAAAGCAGGGATTGTATGAGTGATTGGTTATGCCTTTTGGCTTAACTAATGCTCCTGCTACTATCGTGAGAATAATGAATGATGTACTCATACCTTTTCTTGATGATTTTGTTATTGTATATATGGATGACATTCTTATATTTAGGAAAATGTGGGAAGAACATTTAAAGCATGTTAAGCAGAAATTAGATGTTTTGAAAGGAGAAAAACTTCATGTTAAACTCTCAAAATGTGAATTTGGCAAAACATCTTTGAATTATTTGGGACATATAGTAGGGGGTGGTGAATTTAAGATAGATCCCTCTAAGGTGGTAGTCATTGTGAACTAGCCTAAACCCAAATCTGTTATAGAAGTTAGAAGCTTCTTAGGAGCAGCACAATATTGGAGAAAGTTCATTTCTAACTTTTCCTTAATTGCATCTCCCTTACATGCTTTGAAATGATTGAACAAGGTGTTTCAGTGGGGAGGCAAATAGTAGAAAGCCTTTGACACCTTCAAAGAAAAGATTAGTACAACACCAGTACTAGCACTACTTGATCTTTAAAGACCATTTGATATCCAAACGGATGCTACTGACTATGCCATGGGAGCAGTGTTGATACAGCACGGTAAACTAATATGTTATCATTCTGAGACATTTGATTCTACAGTAGTTAACTAGCCCACATATGACAAAGAATTGTATGCATCAGTAAAGAGTGTGAAAAAGTGGAAACATTACTTAATGGGAAAAGAGACATTTATACATACTGATCATCAACCACTTCAATATCTACACTCCTAAACTAATTTGCAGCAATCAAGGCACGATAGATGGATGGGTTTTCTACAACAGTTTCATTTAGTCATCATATATAAAAAGGGCATGCACAATAAAGTTGCGGATATGTTATCTAGACCAATTATAAGTACATCTACTATACTTAAGCATAACTCAGTATTGCATGAGAGCTACATTGAACAATATGCTCAAGATATAGACTTTAAAGATGTATATGCAACTTTAAGTCAAGGAAAACGAATGGAAGAATTGGATTATCATGTTAAGGACCGACTCTTGTATCATTGTGGGAAGCTATGCATTCCACAAACTAAAAGAGTAAAGATAATTCGATAAGCACACACTTATCTAATATCAAGTCACTTTGGGGTAAGTAAAATGGTTGCACAGCTGCAAAGATTTTGTTATTGGCCAAAAATTAATGAGATAGTTTCATGATATGTAAGAGGGTGT
>APFE031340317.1:0-27762 GCA_000404065.3 Pinus taeda
GGGGTGTGGTATGCAAATTTGATCTGTCTCCAATTAAAATCGTATCAGTAGCTTCAATCCTACCAGAAGGTGGTTGACCTAAATCATTTGCAGCTTTAGCTCTAGGAAGAGGCGAAGAAGGCACTGCATTTATTTCCTTAAGAAGCAATTTTTGCTGATGTTTTAGTTTGCTAAGTTCAAACATGGTGATGTTTGCCTTTGTCTTCTTCATATCATCAAAAATATTGTAATCCATTGAACCCGATACTACCAACGTTTTAGATGTTGAAGGTATATTTGAGGATGATGGTTGGTTTTGAGGTAATGTTGCGGTCGGCTTCTTTGTGGGTACCTTTTCCTTTGTAGTAGTAGTACCTGCACTCCTTTTCTTTGAACTTGCCTGGACAGGTTTAGGGGCACCTTTACTCCTAGTAGTCACAGGAAAAGCTTCTTGTTCATTTTTTGTATCGGAGTTAGGTAATATGAAGTCCCACATTCCATTTCATTCGATAACTTCCTCTTCTTTGAATTCATCGGATGGTGAAATTGTTTCATCTTCTTCTTCCTCTTCAAGATCTGAATCTGCATTAGATATAACATTTGGTGGTTTTGACTCAGGTTTCTTAAAATTCCTAAATGGTTTTTTTGTTGAAGTTTTTGCTACCTGTTTTTTGATTTCAACCATTTCATTTGACATTGTTTTGAGGACCTTTTGTAGACCCTCCATATCATATGGACCTTTAGGGGTTTTCTTCTTTGAATCATCTTTAAAAGAAACTTTTTTGGATTTCCTATCTTTGAGAGCATATTTCTTTTCTAAAGCAATAATGTGTTTCTCCACAGCAAGCGCGTCTTTCATGTTTTCGGATAAAGTTGGTTTTCCAGCCCTATCTACAAAAATGGCTATATTTGAAGGTAGGGTTGCTATATACCACTCACTTCTGATTTGCTCACTTGGCTTGGAATCAGTAGGGATTTTATTCAAGAGTTTATTGAATCGGGAGTTAAACTCCTTGATAGGTTCTCTAGATTCAATCCTTAGATTTGAAAGATCATTAATTAGCGTCGCTAAAGATCTATCATCGCCATACTTAGTAAGAAACTGATCCTGAAAGATATTCCAGCTGGTAATGGATCAGAGGGTAAGGAAAAATAGCAAGACCCAGCTGATCCTTGTAAAGTGTAGGGGAAAAGCCTAACGACAACATCTTCTTCTGTCACTCCTTTTAGATTAATTGATAACATGAAATTGTTAATATGTTCCTCGGCCAATGTTCCAGCATCTGGATTAAATTTTGGTAACCATTTCTCGGGATAATCAAGTAATGGATGTAATGGTGCAGGCATAGTGACTGCACCAGGACTGTTCCATGGATTCTGGGCCATCTTAGAAGTAACAACAATTGCGGATGGAGTTCCTGGTGTTTAGGAGGAGTTGGTATTGAAGATTGAATAGATTATAATGTTGAAGTTGGTATCCCTGCTGAACAACAATATGTAACGGGGGAGTGGATGTTTGACTTCGCATTGGAGAGGATGAGATGGAGGATTATGAAGAAAAGGTCTCACTACCAAATCCTTCAGTGTTCTTTTTAGACTTTTTCCTTTTTGGTAAAGGCAACTCAGCAGGTTCAATGCTGAGTTTTCCGCTTTGAAGTCTGGTGAGAGGGTGAGGTAGATTGAATTGCGAAGTCTCACTGCCTTGAGATACTTCAGATTTCTGAGGTGATATGGAAAAGCCTTGAAGTTTCTGGATGAGAGACTGAACTTCAGGGGACTCAGGACTTAATCATTCTGAAGTATGATGGGGTTGAGCAGTGGTAGTTGATTCCTCTTCTTCTCGTTTGGATACTGGTACTGGTATTTCAGAATGCAAACGGGAGGTCCGAGGTGAGGTGGAGGGAGATTTACTCTGAGAATGGTCTATAGATTTTGATTTACTCGCCATTCATAGTTCATGCCCTTCTTCTAGCGCCAAAAATGTTGATGCCTCGAAAATCGTTGCATCAACATCGGGGAAAACCACCCGGTCCGGACCTTACTGCAGCTCCTTTTCCGTTTGGGATGGTGGCTCCGACTGGATATAAAGGGACCAGTTTCCCAATGATGAATAAAAAAGGGATGGATGAGTGACTTCGTTTTCTAATAAGTGATAATGGATGGATGACTTAATCTAAAGAGCGAAAATACAAATAACTATTCTATCCCGGGAAATTTATATTCTTAAGTGCAACGTTTGATGATCTTCGTTCATAAATAAGCATATAGATGACTCTATTTAATAAACATAAACATTTATTCAAATAATAATTGCTTTGTTCAAATAGATGAACAAAGTAATTAATAAAACATTGTTACACTTGTCTTTTATATATTACTGATATATGTATGACTAAAAGAAAAGCATCCTGTAAACATCCAATAGTGGAAAGTATAAAGAATGTTGTTGAAACACATGCATATATTCAATAATAGCAAGAGTAATCAAATAACAATTCACAAAAAGAATGAATTCAGACATAGATAGTAGTACCATATGAGCTGCAAATCATTCCCAACATCAATCGCAATTCGAATTCCTTCTTTCAACTCAGAGATAATTTTAAATTAAGGCAGTAGTGCACATCCACATAAAAGTTTCGTTGTCAAAAATTGGAATAATCTGGCCCAGTCTTTATAAAAATATACCTGAAGTACAGTAGTGCAACTTCAGGTTTGAGTCTTATACAAAAACTAAGGACCCTTTCTAAATGCATGAAAGGGTCTATAAATACTTAATTAAACTAACTAACTACAAAATTAAAATGCTATTGAACTTGATCTTGAATATCTCCTTCACAGCAATCTGGTAGTCAACAACATGATTCATCACTCTGGTTGTTTTCCCTTTGATCTGAGTTGGCACATCGCTAGCATCGGTTCCACTTCTTGAGGGCGATTGAGACGAGAATTGAGCTAAGCCGAGTATGTGGCATCGTGTATATCGGGGATGATACACCCGATTTCATCTGTTAGACACTTGAGGGCGGCTCTCTCGCTGTATGGTTTTACTAGGAACAACCAATAGGTGTCCCAGGTTAAACTTTGAATACCTGTAATCAACCTCCCATTCTTTTCCAGCTCTTGATAACATGATTGCTCCAATGTTTTAGCCGACAGCAATTTACTTGGTGTACATTGAGAGATCATATTAGATAAATAGAGAGTATTGTTAATTAATTCATTCAAATTACTTGTGGATAATTTGCATCTAGAAACTGCTCTCTCTGCCTTCATCAATTGGGACTGCCATTCCAAGAATAGGATTTCTTTATGTGATTCTAGGATTTTATGCAAATTTGCTACCTGTCCCTCACTAGTGTCCTGCCAAGTAAGAAAATATATTAAGGTCTCATTGGCCTGCTCTAAGTCCTGTCTAGCATCGACTGATTTATCGATTATTGATGTTGTTATGTCACACAAGGGTTCAACTTGAGCAATTTTATGACACAATAGTCTTATTTGTGTTACCAGTGCCTTATTAATCTGTAGTGCTTCTGTCCTGAAATCGGCAGGCTCGGAAGACTCTTGAACTTCTCTATTTGAAGTGATAATTGAGCAATTTGCTCATCTTTTGTCTTCACCATTAGTTCATTCATCGTCTTCAATTTTGCTAATGCTTCTCATAATTATTTCTGCCTTTTAATCGCGCTCGAATCTACCCTCTGTTTCTCTTCAAGTAGCTGCTTGTTCAGTTGATTATTTAACTGCTGCTGAGTTGACAATTGTTGTTCTAATTGTTCTGCTCTCTGTTGTGCCTCCAATAGTTGTGTTTGTAACAAAATGATTGCCTGGTATTTTTCTTTTAGCAAATTACTCACTTTTGATGCCTTGTCCATGGTGGCCGCCGAATAGGCTCTGGCATACTGGGACAACTTTGTTAGGTCATCGGAAGGATCGAACTTCTCCTTCCAAACTACGTTGGTTGTCTCTGTTTGTTCGGGGAACAGGGAAGGTTGATCAATCCTTCTCCTTTTCCGTTGTCGCTTTACTACAACCCTGTGTTTTGGGTTGTAAAAGACATCCAATGGAGGTATATCCTCCACTTGCAAAATGATTTGATCCAAAGGATCTTTCGGAATTATTTCTAAGTCTGTACTAGGGGGTAGGTCGTTGATTCCTTCACTTGGAACCTTTTTTGACGTTGTATCCTATGTATCTTTCGCTTTGGATGTATCAGCATCTTTTGAGCTTTCCAGATTGCTTATGATTGAGTCGAATTACTGCCATTCTTGGAGCAATCTCGGGTCAATTTGGGTATCGACATTCACATCCTTGCTGCTCTGATCCTGCTCCTTTCTTTGTTCCTCCTCATGTATTTTCTCTTGCTCTTTCCTTCACGCTTCCTCCTATTCTTCCCTCTATACTTCCTCCTGCTCTTTCCTCTGGACTTCTTCAAAAATTTCTGATGTAGCAGGAGGTTCGTCGGTAAGTCGTTGTTCAGGCTCGCTTGATTATGTCATCGGGTAGTAGCTAGTAAATCTAGAGGTAGAGTTTGCAACCTCTGCTCTCTGAGTTTGTTAAATTCCACTAACTCGTCGTCGTGATATCTCATTTTAGCTAGTGTTTGAACCTGAAATAATGACTCCGTCGAAGAAAATAGGTCATCAAACTCATCTTCTTTATGTTCAAACTTAGTGAGTTTTGCCTGTTCCAGTACATTATAAACGATTTTCCTTGGATCAAATCGTCTATTAGGAAGAGTGGCGAGATTCAATATATTTATCTTTTCTGCTTCTTTCTCTACATGCTTATAGTCATGCAGAGTGTAAACACCACAACTTAGAGGAAAAGGAGGCCAAACTTGCTTCTTTGAATTCCTCAGAGTCTTGGTCGCTCCTGCGGACGTAAGCTGATATGCTATCTCTCTAGCCAACAGTTTGTCGGGTATGTACAAGGGGAGAACATGAGGCCTGGAAAGGCTACCGAAAACTCTTACATATGTAAATTTATCCTCTCCAAACCAGTTTCCTAGGGCGGTTAAGTCAATCTCTGCTTGTGAGGAAATCTTAGGAGCAGGCTTGTCAAAAATTGCATAGTAAATGGGCAACATAAATCCATTGCAAACTTGATATAGGTGGTCTTTATAATGGGCTTTCCACAACTTCTAGTGATAGATATGAATCATCATGGGGTCCTATGGAGTCCATCTCCACCCCAACATAGGAAATTCGGAGTTAAAACAAAGAGTATCTAAGATGTAGGCACTATAATAAAATGGAGGAATAGACCTATCGGTAATGCGAGTTTTATTTCTAAACTCAAGAATAGCAGTTGCTAACTTATCAGATAATATATTCCCCCAATCCATTATTTCGCTATTGACTGCTACTTCCATTAAAGGAACCATCTCTATTGAGAATTTTTAGGAATCATGCAACCCCCAAATTCTACACATCATCGCCCCAACGTAACAATAAGGAGAACACAAGGAATTGACAGAGTACTTACCCGAGGACTCATGCTTGTGTTTTGCGGGGTTCTGTCTCCATTCCTGTATAGGCGCTGATTCAATTTCATTTTCATCTCTGAACTTCTCCATAAATGCTTTGTTATACTTCTTCTCTGGTTCAGGCAAATGGTACATTTGTCTCAAATCATTGGGTTGAAATGAACTGAAGACTCTACCGTCGACTGTGCAAAATGTTCTATTTGTAATCGGGATTTCCTCAACTGCCCACCTTACTACATCTATGTATGGAAAAATTTTCTCTTGAGCCGTTATCCGGTGTAAGTAAGAATCGACTAAATCCTTTAGGGTAGCCTCAGACTTTCGGTTCGAACCTGCTGTAGCTTGTACTGATACTGCTTCAGGCTCTTCGGCTTCAACTAGATTATAGATGCTCTGTCAACTAGTATTGCCGAGACCAAGATATGTAGTGTCTGAGATCAATCCTTTTTTACTTGGTCCTGAATCGGCAGTAGATTGTCCTGTTACTGCGGAAGCTGAAGCTGTTCCAAATTTTTTAAATTTCTTCCCCATTTGGCTTAAATTTGCTGCTTCGGAGGAGCTCTGCGCAAGAGATAAAATGAACGTAATGCAGAGAACAGGTGGTGCAAACCAAGTATGAAAGAGTTATATCAATCAATGAATATTGAAGGATTAAAATAATATTGCCGCGGATACAATCTCTGAAGAGATTTTGGCATAACTGCTCCATTAATTGGCCGTTTAAACCTGTCAATCATTTAAATTCTCATCATATCGTTTATTCGCCGAATAATTCATTTAAGCGTGGCTTTGATTTTTTGGCGGTTGATCACAAGTGAATCACTATCGGGAATATAAAGGCTTTTAATAATAATTTAACATAATATACCCAAGCCTTTACAATCCTTTTTGAAATTCATGCTTAGCTTTATCGCAATCGGAGATCGGAGGAATGCTCAAGTATTTACATTTGTGTCATTGCGAAATCCCCGATCGCCGATAGCGATATCGCATCGGAGCATAGAGAGAGGGCCTTTTGTTACAATCGCTTACCTTTCCCGATATCCGATATTTATTCGCACTTGTCACATTGGGGCAAACCAATGGGTCCTTTTGTTATGCATCCTTTGTTATTGCGATATGCGATCTTGCGATCGCTTTATCACAATAATAAAGAATTATTCATTTATTTTTATAAGAACGATTTATGTTCACTCAAAAGGTTTATAATATACTATTTCTTTTCGAACCTTTTGAGGAATGATAAGTTGATACCAATTTTGTTCATAAATCTAAAAGGGACCCATTTCACATTATAGGTTGAAAGTAAAATTTTATGAAATGGGGGGTTGTTGTACAGCACAACACAACCCTACCCCCATATAACCAAACAACAAAATTTAAACATAACGTTCGCGCCAATGTTAATAAAACAAAGACGTTATGCAATGGTAAGATTTTGTAATGATTTATTATAAGTCATGGGTTCGACCCACACCTTGGAGGTTTGAAATGTGATGCTTTGACTTTGAATGCCACATGTCTTGCTGAGAGACTTCCACGTTCCATGTTATGAGACTACCACTTGGCCTAGTCTAGCCCCTTTTTTGCTTGTTTAGGAAAAACTTTAGAATGTGTTTTCTCCCTCATACAAAGGCCATTTTGAAAACTAAACATACCACCGAAATCATTGCGGCAAGCTCTTTGACTTGGTGTTGGTTTCATGAGCATCTGAGACTACTAAATTTTGAGCATTTTACGGATATATTGTTGTCCACGACCATTCTAGTCTCAAAACATTACATAGAAATATGAATAGACTCAATCAAGATCCATCTGGATCAATGAGGCTATTTGAGACTCTATATTTTAGGTTAGGATGAAATTCATAATCAAATACTACAAACAACACACATTTACACACAACAATAATTCACTAGAAAACACTACACTCTGTAGAAGAGTTTAAATATTATCCTTCTAGGCCCATTTTGTCCAAGTACTAAACTCAAGTGCTCTGATACCATTTTACAACACTCCCTCTCACCCCCTTTGACTTCCCAAGACTAGTGGGAGGTGTTATTTTTAATTATCCCAACCTACATGGTTTCATTATGAAGATGGGGTTACAAAATCCCTTCTCACCCAAAGTGTGTGAAACTCACTTTAGATAACACCATCGAGTTCAACTTATTAAAATATTTTTGATGATATAATTTTTTCCTAAATCCGACCTCTAGATTGAGATTTATGCCCATTTTGAGTTTGAGCCCCATAATCCTTGCCACATTAGCAAGGATTCACCATGTGGCACCCAAGTGACACTGCTTCCTCATATGAAGTCTGTGGCAGCCGCCACATTATAACACCTTAGGACAATTGCGCCCCATGCTATTTATTCATAATGGCACCCCATTCAAACCTATAGTACAACACATATTTTAACTTGAATAGACAGGAATGATAACCACCCTGCAACTTCTATCTACTATGCACCTCACGGTGGAAATTCACTACAAACATATCCATGGTCCCAACCTCTATGGTGACATGGATTCTAGCCACGTGTGCTGCCTTATCAGAAACACGTAGCACCTCCATGCTAGGTGGCACCAAAAACCACCACAATATATCATTTATACCATGTAAGATCGACCTCCACACCACCCACTTCTATAGCATCTTGCTGATGTCAGGATGATGTCATCCAACAACATGGAATCTTTAGTGGTGCCACGTGTCATCCAAAAATTGGCCACTTGGACATCCAAAAGGGCCATATCTACCTACAATGTATCACACTAACAATGTGTCACATCAGTAATATAACCACGTCACAAGTACATGTCATCCGTGTCACTCATGGCATCCACCACCTCAACTTAAGTCATGGTCCCCACTAGGTTCCTAACCTTCGTGGAAATCAATGTTTTCCAGTTTAATAACAAGAAGGAAATTATGTTTCGTTGTCTGTCAATAGTGCTAACATGCCCACTCAGGATGAAAACATCATCTCTCCATGACGCGATGAAAATTTATGACGGTAGGTGACAGGATTTTTATCATCTCGTGCCCTATGTTGACCATGCCCACTTCTCCTTGAAGTATCTTAACAACCATGGCGTGGTATGACGTGAATATCCACAACAAGTGATGAGAAATTTCCTATTCCGCGCTTCAATTAAATCTGTGCCTCCTGTCACTTCACGACTTTTTCCAATGACACCAACTTTCCCATCCCGTGAGGGAACATCTCCATTCTCCAAGACGTAAATGTATTTGTATTCAAATGTACATTTCCCCATCTCCATATAGCCGACTCAATTATATATCTAACAAGGTTCATTCAGTTGGAGCACAATCCCATCATTCAACGACAAAAATGGTTAGAGTCTTAAGGATTTAGATGGTTTGAGAAGCCACTCTCGATGATGAGTAATGCTCAACACCATTATTTTGACAAGGATGAATCCCTCATTCCCATCCCAATATTCCAGGTATTGGACATAACCATAGAAAGGGAATAAAAATATTGACATGCACAACAACAGGCAATATTAGATTCACTAATATAGCGTTCCACATACACATCAATCACAAAATTCCACCAATTTATACATAACAATTATCCATGATATTCATGCATATAAAATTATCCACAGGGGTACCTCTGTATTGTCAGGTCAAGCACTCCATCGATCTGACCTCGGGCACACCGTTTCCCAATAAACTGATCTATCGATGCTCTGTTATGGAGAACAATGAGATCAAGAGGTAGATTCATGAACTATTGTAGAAAGGGCACATCAGGCCAATCTCATCACCTTGTGGGAGACTGATTGTATTGGTACAGAAGAAGGATGGGACCTGGAGGCTTTGTATTGACTATGGGGTGCTGAACAAGATCACTATTTAGAAAAGGTACCCAATCCCACAGATTGATGACCTTCTGGACTAGTTCAAAGGGGCCAAATATTTTAGCAATATTGACTTGAAGTCAAGTTATCACTAGGCGCCTATCGAACCCTCCGATGTGTGGAAGACTGCCTTCAAATCCAAGGAGGGCCTTTTTGAATGACTGGTCATGGCGTTTGGATTGACGAATGCCCCTGCAACCTACATGAGACTGATGGACAACATCTTGTGACCCTTCACCAATGCATTTGTCATGGTGTATTTAGATGAAATCTTGATCTTTAGCCAGAGTTGGAAAGAGCACCTCCACCATATTCGACAGGTCCTTCAAACCCTGCGACAACACAAGCTATGTGCTAACTCAGAGAAATGCACATTTGGCCTCACCCAGGTTCAATATATCGGATACATCATTGATGAGCAGGGTGTACATGTGGACCCATCCAAGATACAAGTCATTCGGGATTGCCCAGTGCCAACTACTCTAACAGAGCCCCACACCTTTTTGGGTCTTGCCAATTTCTACCATAGGTTCGTGTTGGGGTTCTCTCATATCAGTTTGCCTTTAAGTCAAGTCACCAAGGGCGGAGCGAAAACAAATTTTTTTGGTTGGAAACCCAGCAAAAAACATTCTCCGAGTTGAAGAATCGTCTTTGTTCTGAATCAATAATCACATTACCAGACCTGCAACAACCATTTGAGATTGAGACAGATGCCTCCGACTATGCTATTGGTGTAGTTCTTACTCAGCATGGGGATCCAATGGCTTACCACAATAAGACACTTTTAGAAAAAGTCTGAAAGTACCCCACTTACGACAAAGAAATGAATTTCATTGTGAAGGCCTACCGTCAATGGAAGCATTACATTCTGGGGAAGGAAACAATCATCCACATAGACCACCGACCTCTACAGTTCATACATACACAAGGGAAGTTGCAGAATGATCTCCATCAGAAAGACTCCACCTATCTGCAACATTTCCATTTGAACATTAAGTATAAGAAGGGAAGCACCAATAAAAGCGTTGATTGCCTGAGTTGACCACCATTCATGGCTTTGATCACTATGCTCGACTCTTATGGGCATGAGACATCGAGGTGGCCGCATATTTACAAGAGCGATCTAGAATTTGGTAGCATGTACCACACACTCTTGAAAGGGAAGCAAGTTCCAAATTTTCACCTTTAGGATGCACTGTTATGCCACCTAGGACACATTTGTGTTCCTTCAAGTGAGGGTGCCAAGATTATTTGGGAGGTGCACTATAGTCGGGTCACTGGACATTTTGGAGTAGAGAAAATAGTGGCGATATTGCAGAAGTATTTTTATTGGCTGAAACTTCGTCAGGATGTTGGGAAGTACATTAGATCCTGCACCACCTGCGCTATTTCCAAACCAACTAACAAGAAGCAAGGCCTGTATACTCCTCTACCTACTCCTATACAGCCTTGGGAATTTGTCTCCATGACATGTCGGGCCTTCCATCTACTAAGCACGGCAGCAATTGTGTTTTCATGGTCGTCGCAGATTCTCTAAGATGGCCATCATGGCGGCCTACAAGAAGAGTATCACAACAGAGGCCACTGCTAAGCTTTTCTTTGAGCGAGTGTGGGTACACTTTGGGATCCCATAGTCCATTGTCTCAGATTAGGAAAGCATATTATTGAGTGCATTTTGGTCAAGTCTCTACTCGATGCTAGATACAAAACTTACTAAGTCCACGACTTTCCATCCCCAAATTGATGGCCAAACACAGGTCGTTAACATGATGATCGTACACATTCTGCAAATATACAACTCGAAGAATCCACACACGTGGGATGAAAGTATCCCCTGTGTCCAACACATCTACAACAGAGCTCTCCATAGCTCAACAAGCTACAACCCCTTTCAGGTAGGGCTAGGATTTCAGCCATTATGCCGCATTGATGTGGCCATATGATTTGCAGCCACTCAGGTAGATTCAGCTCATGTTCAATCCAAAGCTGAAAGGGCTAACAGCTTCATTGAGCACATTCAACACATCTGCCAATAGGTCCATGATATATTAGACATAGCCAATGCTAAGTACAAGCAGCGCCATTATCAGCATCGAGTGTTGCACAAGTTCCAGGCAAGTGATAAAGTTTGGCTACATTTGTGGAAGGAGCGCCTTGCTGGACCCCACCGCGAGTTTTGCCCACTCCAATATTGGCCATACACCATCAACAAGTTCGTCAGTGACAATTCCTTCGAGCTCAACATCCCAACATTCCTTGGTCTGCACCTAGTGTTTAATGTAGATCACCTTCGACCATACTTTCCACCATTTTTGGACACATATGGCATTGCAAAATAGCTCACACCAACAAAGCTCAACCCAGACTACATGGAACAGGCCACAACTGATCAGATTATGGACACAAAGATCAAGAACACTCCGCAACAGAGGATACAGTTATATCGAGTTGTCAAAGCAGGCCAACTGCTGCACCAGGGCAAGTGGTTCACCAGGGACCAAGTTCAACATAAATTTCCTGACCTCATGGAGGCTCTACACGTAATGGGGACCATTGCTTCCTAAGGGGGGAGGAATGATCCAGGTGGATATTGGTGGCCACCCGCCTATTCCTCCTAGACCCCCCAGTTAGTTTCATATGTTTCCTTGTTCGTTTCAGCATTTACTATTTTTAGTAGTTTTTCGGGTCCTAAACTTCCAGAGCAGTTTTGACCCCCTAAACGATGTTTTTTTGTGGTTTGCGACAGGCCCAAAATTGTAGGTATGGGTTTGTGACGAAACCTGTAATAGTCATCGGGACCTTTCCAACAAGGTATCGTACACACCAAACTGAGATAATATGACCAAGTTACGACCCCGGGAAGTTGGTTGCCCAACTAACCGCAACGGGGCCCACAAACTCTTGGTGTTACATCTCCTCGGGTTAGGGTTTTGGTTGTTTAAGGGTTTCCCATGTTTTCCAATAATAAATAGGCCCTTAAGACTCATTGTAACATAATTCAGAGGCATGTATCCGCCACATCTCTTCTCAGGGATAAGCTACCATCGCCCGAGCTATCTTATTTCCATTATGTTTGTAAGCATTGTTCAATATTTTCTATTAATGAGATGAAATGTTTTTCTGATGCATCTCTATGTTTATGATTATATATGTAAGTTGTTGTGTTCCTGTTTAAGTTCGGATCATAATTCCAACCGGAGCCTCAATATATATTGCAAAAAAAGGTGCTCATGCTCTAGAATAGAGCAATCGAGTAAGTTAAAGTGCAATGGAAGCACTTTGGGCAAGATGAAGCTACATGGGAGATGACGGATCAGATGTGGGCTATGTATCCTTCCTTGTTTGTCAGTTTAGGCGAAGCAACTTCGATGTGGTGGTTTGGTATATGCTTTATGGTGGTTTGATATATGCTTTATGATGTTTTGATATATGCTTAGATATGGTGTTTAGTATATGTTTTGGTATATGACTTGATATATGTTTTGGTATATATTCATGATGATGTTGCTATATGTACATATGTGTATGGATATAAATACCACCATGAGCTATGTTATAAAACTCCACTATGCGGTATGGGTGTTGTGTCATTAAAATTATGTTGTCATGTTATTATGTTATCATGTGATTACGTTATCTTGATGTTTTGATGTCATGTGGGTTGACACTTAGTAGGATGATCATTATAAATATTGTAATGAGTTGTGTTATAAAGCTCCACTATGTGGTATGTTATCATGGTCTCATGAGGTTTTGCTTTTGAGTAGGTCTTTCATTGTAAATACTGCAACGAGCTGTGTTATAAAGCTCCATGAGCAGTATGTATTATTTTAGTAGGTTCTTGAGGTACATGTGTGATTGAACACCGAGGACAGTGTTGCCCAAGGGGAGGGTTCTGTAACAGCCCTGGTGAAAATTCCATGTAAAAAAAGTTAAAAACAATAACTGCAGTTGATGGGACACTTATTCTAAGCTTAATGTTGGGCAAGCAATCCTAGGGGGGGTGTTCATTTGATTGTTTATGGCTAAGAAAATTGGCAAGGGTAATGACTAAGCTTCGGAAAGGCAAAATGGCATTTTTGGCACAATTACTTATGAAAATAATGGAAATTAGGAGAAAAGGGAGGTGAAAGGTCGCAAGTTGCATGTGAGGAGGAAAATGAAGAAAATAGAGGCCTTATTCATAAAAAGGTTTATGAGGATCAGTTGGTAACCTTTTGTTAGTTTAGCTTTGGAGCTCTCTCATTATACTCTCTTTGTCTCTCATATTGTTGGACACTTAGAGTTTTCTTGGAGCATTTTGGCATTGGAGGAAGAAAGGCAAAGAAGGCAAGAGGAAGCAAAGATCAAGTAGGGAAAGGTAGGATCAAGCAACTACAACAGGATTCACTGCAGGTATCAACTTGCATGTGTATTTTCCTTGCTAGATTTGGCATGCATGGCATTGCATGTGGTTCTTTTCTATCATGGCATGGGTTTTGCCAGGTGTAACAATGTTTTCAGCCTAGCCTTGCCATTTCTGGATAGCCATGGTGTGATGGGGTTCATGTTTTGGTTGAGCTAGATTGTCGGATGGATTCGAAGCCGAGTGAGGTGGATCTCTAAAATGATATAACACATGGCCTAGTAACCCCTGAACTAGATTGTGGATTGCGATAAAGCCATATTTTGTGTTGCCTCAGATGGCCTAGGAATCCTTGTTGGTGAATGACGGGATATACGGTAAAGCCTAGAGGTGGTTTTCTCTCCGTTGGGCCTAGTAATCTTGGGTTGGGATATGCAATAAACCTTGGAGAGTGGATCTCAGTTTAGGGCCTAGTGATCCAGGTTAGGATTGCGGTAAAACCTGAGAGAATAGGAGACAAGAAAATTCTTCACGTTGTAGGTGGAGAAATCCAGTGGCATCCATGCTTGTTTGGCCTAGTAATCGGGTGGAGATCACAGTAAAGCCTGTTATGATGTGTTCATTGTGTTGGCCTAGTGATCCAGTGTGAATTACGGTAAAGCCTGGTTTATGTTGATGAGGGTGAGGTGGTTTAGCCTCGATATGCCCTGGTTGGTTCTTTTGGTTGAGTCCCACATTCATGCTTGGAATATGACACGGGGGTGGATGGTTGAAGAGAGATTTGGCTTAGCCATTCTATGGTTGGGTGGAATGTGGTAGTTCCATCTCTGGTTGGTTCATTGCATTCATTAATGAGAAATTCATTCCGTTGATTTTCATTTGCAAATGTTTTGATGTACATGTGGATTTTGATGGCTGACATGTTTATGGTATTTTTGTTCCTATTATGCTGGTTATATGCACAATTTATGACAACAACTATGTATGGATGTCAGTGTGTTTTACTTATAAATGAATGGATAATGTATCTATGGTCTAATAGATGACAATGCAACAAATGGCATGAGGGAACAATGGTTCATAATGATTCCTAGATAAGTATGAGATTCCTACACTTAATTATGTTGTTTACGCTTGTAGGTTACATGTTGATGATATGTTTGATGAAATGCCTCGCATGGCTAGTAGGGGTCTGGTTATGGTATTATTCAACTTATTGCTTTTGCATCATTGTTTCTGTACATTTTTAATGATTTCAAGCTATCACTCCATTTTGGGCAGTGGCTTGGGCTCTGGGCCTAAAAAATGGCTTAAATCCCGGGGTCGCTGGCACAAAACTGGCAATTTTGGTCCCTAGTCACTGGCAAGAAAGCATGTGAGAGCAATTTTTGGTTGTTGGTCACTCCCTTGCCCATAGCATGAGAGCGACTATGGCCTAAGAGATTCAAAACATTAGTGGGACCCAGGGACATGATGTCTGAGTGGCTGACTTGCCTCCTAAGGATTCTGTTGATGTTGGATGAGTGTGTGTGATGCTTATGTCGATTCCACTCCTTTAAAGTCACATAGGAGGTCGAATATGATCATAGTAGCCTCTCGTCTCATGTTTACCCGGTTGGCATGGTTACTTGGGTGGATGTGGGAGGATGGTTTTAAACTAAACCTAGTTGATTGAATTTAAATAAACATTATTTCTAAAATTTTATTATAACTTCATTTATTGTTATTGATTTGGGGCTTATGTGATCTATATTTTGTGTGGTGTTATCTTCTGGAGTCATCACATTCATGTTTTTGGAATTGTTGTTTCGAACCATCCTCTGTGGTTTATCATTAGGATAGATCCATGAGTGAATAAGTCATAACTCAATAACGTACAAGTGAGATCTTACTTCTTCTTTACAATTAGTGATCTGAATCGTTCTAATGTACAAATTTCTTGTAATTTCTCCCTCCTGTACAGGTTGAAAAGTATTGATTTGAGGCTTCTGTGATCTATATTTTGTGTGGTGTTATCTTCCAAAGTCATCGCATTCATGTTTTTGGAATCGACATTTCAAACCATCCTTTGTGGTTCATCATCATAATAAATCCATGAGTGAATAAGTCAGAACTCAATAGCGTAAAGGTGAGATTTGAATTCTTCATTGCAACCAGTGATCTTAATCATTCTAATGTACAAAGTTCTTGTAATTTCTACCTCTCCTACAGGTTGAAAATTATTGATTTGAGGCTTCTATAATCTATATTTTGTGTGGTGTTATCTTTTAGAGTCATCGCATTCATGTTTTTGGAATCGGCGTTTCGAACCATCCTCTGTGGTTCATCATCAGGATAGATCCATGAGTGAATAAGTCAGAACTCAATTACGTAAAGGTGAGATTTGAATTCTTCTTTGCAATCAATGATTTGAATCGTTCTAATGTACGAACTTCTTGTAATTTCTCCCTCCCGTATAGATTGAAAATGATTGATTTGAGGCTTTTGCGATCTATATTCTGTGTGGTGTTATATTTCGAAGTCATCACATTCATGTTTTTGGAATTGATGTTTCGAACCATCCTTTGTGGTTCATCATCAGGATAGATCCATGAGTGAATAAGTCATAACTCAATAGCGTAAAGGTGAGTCACTTCTTTACAATCAATGATCTGAATCGTTCTAATGTACGGACTTCTTGTACTTTATTCCTCCCATATAGGTTGAAAATTATTGATTTGAGGCTTCTGTGATCTATATTTTGTGTGGTGTTATCTTCCAAAGTCATCACATTCATGTTTTTCGAATCAACGTTTCGAACCATCCTCTGTGGTTCATCATCAAGATAGATCCATGAGTTAATAAGTCAGAACTCAATAGCATAAAGGTGAGATTTGACTTCTTCTTTGCAAAATTCAAAGCCAATTAAGGAAAAACCAAGTGGATGGGACTTACGGTGTTAATGTTGCCCCCCTTGGTTCCAATCATGGCTAACCTGTTCAACATGGCTTGTGGGTGGCTATATCAAGCCATAGGTTATACAGGCAACAATGTGGTGTGATCCTTGGTCATGCAAATGATTGTACGTTCTAGTTGTTTATTTCCCCACTTGAAAAAACAAATATGTTCAAAGTTATAAAAATGATAGGAGGAGATTGCTTTATAGCTACAAATTTTTTGTTATGAAATTTCTTTAAATTTGAAGATGTTGTTTATACACAAACATGACAAGAGTTACTCATAATATGTTATGTAACCAGCTCACAAAAAGATAGAAAAGATAGATCAACGCCTTAGAAATCAACCCATTCAAGGGGGCAACCTCCTTTACATTATGAAAATGACCAATTCTTGGATGATACAAATGACAAGTCCTCCTTTCTATATATATGAGTCTAAGGGGTCATAATGTAATCAGAGCCAGCATAACAATAATAATGTAAGGGCACAACAATAACAATAGTGGGCTTCTATGGGGCACAATAATAACAATATGTGGACTACATGGACACAACAATATAATAAGAGGGTTGCACTAATAATAGTAAGCAGTTACACTAGTAGTATAGGGACCTAACATGCCTCTCTCCTTCAAAAAGTGTTGTCCTCAACTCTTGAGTAGTTATGGATGCTTCTGTATAAAATTCTCGTCCTCCAATGTGGAATATTTAGCGGGTAAGTTCTTCCACTTGATGAGATACTCTAAAATTGATCGATTTCGTAGTTGTCGGGTTCTTGTTTCCGTGACTGCTTCAAGTTCCAGTATGATTTTTCCTTCCTCATCAAGTTTCGACAATATTGTTTGAACTGGGGGCTTGTCACTTATAAACTTCTTTAAGCATGAAACATGGAAAACTAGGGGCACTCGGTAAAATGCAGGAAGCTCCAATTTGTATACCATAGTACCAATCTTTTGCAGCACCTTGTAAGGACCATAGTACTTTGGTGATAATTTATTATCCTTCTTAGCTTGCTTGAGGGACATTTGTTTGTATTGTTGTATTCGTAAAAATACCCAGTCACCTATACCAAAACTTATTTCGCTGCGATGTTGATCTGCGTGTTGTTTCATTCGATTCTATGCCAAAGTGAGGTTATCCTTTAAGAGTTTGAGAAATTGTTGTTGTTGAGGGTCTAACTTAACACCTTTATGAGATACAATATGACCCAAGTATTCCACCTCTTGTACTCCAAAGAAAAATTTGGAGGTTTTTTCATATAATTGTTTCTCGTCCAATAGTCTAAGCACTCTATCAACATGTTGAACATGATCCTTCCAAGACTTGTTGTAGATTAGTATATCATCAAAAAATACTAACACAAATTTTCTATGGAAGGGTTTGAAAATGAAATTCATCAAACGTTGGAATGTAAAAGGTGTATTAGTAAGGACAAAAGGCATGACCAAAAATTCATAATGACCCTCATGAGTTCTAAATGTTGTTTAAGAATGTCTTCAGTCTTGATTTTGATTTGATGATATCCTGCATGAAGGTCCAACTTGCTGAAGTAAATTTCTCCATGCAATTCATCAAATAATTCATCAAT
Source organism: Pinus taeda (assembly GCA_000404065.3). Taxonomy (NCBI): domain Eukaryota; kingdom Viridiplantae; phylum Streptophyta; class Pinopsida; order Pinales; family Pinaceae; genus Pinus; species Pinus taeda. Next base: position 18,239 of record APFE031340317.1, read on the forward strand.
GAGAGGAATGAGAAATTTATCTTTAATAGTGAGCTTGTTGAGCTCTCTATAATCCAGACACATGCGCCATGATCCATCCTTCTTGTGCACCAATACTACTAGAGCAGAGAAAGAACTTTGACTAGGTTGAATTATTCCAGCCTCTAGCATATCTGCAACCATACATTTCACTCTTTTGTGCAAAGGGATATCTGTAAGGCCTGATGTTTGGAGGAACACTTCCTGGAAAATGAATAGCATGATCACCATCACAAATAGGTGGGAGGCCTTTGGGAGTCTCAAATACCTTGGAATGATTGTCCAAGACTTTTTGGAGATATGGAGAAATAGATGATTTCGATGTGAGAACCTCTACCGAACATAATTGTGAAATTACGCCACGTTGTTCTTCCTTTAGAAGCTTTGTCAGCCATTAGAGCTGATTTTCTTTCCCTGTTTCCCTGTGATACCCCTTAATTCAACTTCCTTTCCTTTTGGGAATATATATATATAATAAAAATGAAAAATAAAAATAAAATAAAAAATCAAGAAGAGTTCTTGAAAATTAAAAGTTATTGTACCCAAAGGTTGTAGCCATTGAACTCCTAATATAACATCAACACCACCAATTGGAATGGAAAGCATTGGACTATTCAAAACATATTCTCCCATGGGTAGATTGATATTATGGCACTTTCCAGAGCAATTTATGGTTCTTCCATTTGCAACCATCACTTGACACTCTTGTGCTGGATATAGGAAGCAATTCAATTCCTTCGCTATCTTACAATGAATAAAATTATGGGTACTGTCTGAATCAATGAACACTATTACCTTTTTCTTCTTGATATGTCCTTCTATCTTGATAGTTTGAGGAGTGGTAATTCCTGCCAATGCATTACAATATATGTTCAGATTCATTTCTTGATGCTCGATGTGATCTTTCACTTCGTGAACTTTTCCTTCTTGATATGTCATTCTATCTTGAGAGTTTGGGGAGTGGTAATTCTTGCCAATGCTTTACAAGATATGATTAGATTCATTTCTTTTTTCTCTAGGGTTGGTTTCTATTGTATATCCTCTTCTTTTGATGTTTATTGATCATTTTCTTCTTTCTCTTCACAATCTATGTAAAATAATTTATTCTCAACACACTTATGACCTTTAGTGTATTTGCTATCACAAATGTAACAAAGCCCTTTTTCTCTTTTTTCTCCCAACTGTTGGGGTGTAAACCTTGTAGGTTTTGGAAGGCTAGGATCAAAAACACTTCCATATTTTTAGTTGTGAGTGGTAGGATTCATGGTTTCCATAATTTCGCTTTCAATTTTTCTTGCCAACCTGAATGCCTTCTCCAATGAATCAGGTTCCCAAAGACGAACCTCATGTTGAATGTTATCCTTTAAAGTCCCTATGAAGACATCAATCCTTTGCTTCTAGGGAATATCATTTACCGTTATATTCAAGTTTTGGAAGTCCTCAATGTGCTCTGCCATTGAACCCTTTTGTTTGAGATTTATCAATTGGCTAAAGAAGGTGTTGCTCTTTGTATCCTCATAATGTGCTATCATTTCCTCCATGAAAATTGACCAAGTGACAAGCGGTTTACGAGAAAAAAGCCCTTTATACCATAAAAATTGATTCGATTCTAAATATAAATATACAATACTTATCTTTTGTAATGGTTGCACATCATGTAGATCAAAATATTGTTCCATATGTAGTATCCAATTTACCAGATCCTTGCCATCAAACTTCCTCATATCGCCTTTTCTTGATTTTAGGAGCTCAATATTGAAACGACTGTAACTCTATAATTTCAGATCTCCAAGGTTTGAAATTACGATCTGTAGTGTCCCTCTGCGTTCTGTTTCCAATGCCACCAGTCTGATCGAAATTGGATTCTCCAAGAAAGAGTTATGCCCAATCTCCCAAGATGACCTGCTTATATACATTTTCAGTAGAGAGAATTTGTACGAAGTGCCACGTGTTACTGTTTCAACCTTCGGACCAGAAAACAATACACAGAAAAGCAAAGTTCATCCTCTTTCTGTAGCTTCTTACGAAATTTCAATATGTTGCTCAAAGAGAAAGTTATGACGATTTTCCCCAGGTCACTTATTTGGGATGTAATTTAGGAGCCTGCAGAAACTCTAAATGTCTTGGACTGTATCTATGAAAATATAGTGAAGCAAGATCTCAAATTCGTGCCTGAGCTTCAACATGATTTTAGCTCAAATGGGTTTTAATTTCAGAGTTTGAACCTTCATAGAAGACAAATTAGAGTGAAAATTCTACGATGACCTGTTTGAGATGGAATCCTGGAGCTTGCAAAAACCCTAACTTCCTCAGATCATATCTCCAAAAATATAGCGAGACAAGATCTTAAATTTGAACCTGAGGTTCATAACGATTTCAGATCAATGGGTTTTGTTTTTACCTTCTGAAACTTCGTAGATTTATTTTTTTTTTATATCGAAAATGACACGATGACATGTTTGAAGCAGCAAAACCATAGAATCCCAAGCTCTGATACCAAATGTTATGAAACCAGCTCACAAAAAGATAGAAAAGATAGATCAATGCCTTAGAGATCAGCCTCTTCGAGGGGCAACCTCCTTTACATTACACAAATGAACAATTCTTAGATGATACAAATGACAAGACCTCCTTTCTATATATAGGAGTCTAAGGGGTCATAATGTAATAAGAACCGACATAACAATAATAATGTAAGGGCACAACAATAACAATAGTGGGCATTTATGTGGCACAATAATAACAATATGGGGACGATATGGGCACAACAATATAATAAGGGGGTTGCACTAATAACAATAAGGGGTTACACTAGTAGTATAGGGACCTATCAAAATAATCACTAATACAACCACTTATACAATATCCTTTATAAACATGTTTTTCCTAGGGAACATACTTGGCAACAATCCAAATTTATTGTGCAACATAGTAAAGATAATGATAAATAATCAATATAAATGCACATAATTTCATGGTGTTCAAACGTCAACAGCTTCAAATTTAAATGTATCATGAAAGCTTCCAAATGATATCCTTTTCCACATTCATTCAGGTCAAGTTCTAGTTTAGATGGAAAAAGAATTGTGTAAAATAGATATACCTACTTGATTTAAAGTTGTTTTCCAAATATTTTTTTTGCCCTAAATTCTACTCATATATTTGGCTACTAAATATTCACATTTTTTTGGCCCGAGTCTACACATGCTTCTCCAATAATTTAACGAACTTTTTCCATGTACTCAACATCTTATCCTTGTATATGCACATTTTGAGTTTAATTTATTTTTTTTCATTGTTTCTATGATGTACCTTTGCACCTTTGGGGCGATTGTTAGTTCAAAACCCCAATAAGGATGACATGACACAATATTCAATGAACAATCATAATATTAATAATAATATGAACTCTCTATCATAATATTTCTTAAGACCTCTAAATTCAAAAGTGAAATGGTTAAAAACAATAAATACTTTGACTTCTCAACATAGACAATATCAAAACTATTGAAAATATAATCGCAATTTTGAGTACCTCAAGAGTTGATGCATGCCTTTGGTTGTCTTGACAGCAAGATTCCACTTGGGAAACGAATCTTACCAAATACATGAACCAAAAATATGCTGGCAATAGGAAAGTAGAGGGAGAATGTAGGAAAATGTTGTTCTCAAACATGGGCACAAATAAGCCATTTTCAATGAGCATTTGGAAATTGATATACTTCATTCTCGCGATGCTCCCTGATTGTAATACAAAACTCTGCACCCACCCCCTTAATGGTTTATTGTATGAAAGGAAAAAATTCATGCCACAAGCTTGTCCCACCCATGCAAGAAACATGCATGGGCCTCAAACACTTTTCGACTTAACAAAATTGCACATATATGTGTACATAAAAGAACTGGGATTTATAATGCCCAAGATCAACAATCACTTCCCACTTCTACCAGAAGGGGATACATATTCCACAAAATTCAATAGAAGCTAGTTGTAATACAAAACTTTGCACCCACCCCCTTAATGACTTATTGTATGAAAGGAAAAAGGTCATGTCACAAGCTTATCCCACCCATGCAGGAAACACGCATGGGCCTCAAACACTTTTCGCTCTAACAAAATTGCACATATCTGTGTACATAAAAAAATGAAATTTATAATGCCGAAGATCAAAATTCACTTCCCACTTATACTAGAAGGGGATACATATTCCACAAATGTCAATAGAAGCTAGTGTTTATACAACAATGGAGATCCCATATATGTTCATGCCATGTTGTTTCTCAAATGGTATCATAAGAACACAAGCAAATAGAATGTAAGTGATGAATATATTGATCTAGTGTTGTTTGTAGCATAATGGTCTTCCTTTGATATTGTTTATCATTGCATTAATATTTTCCATTATTAGATTTTAGTGAAAACTCTCGAGCAACTTTCACTCAAAAGTGAAGTGAATCTAGATACTCGTTATTGTACCCAATTTACTGCAAGGTACATTATGTGAGGAAAACAACATTATCTATATGCTTCACCTAACCTTGTTTTTCTCACTTGGTGCATGCTTCATTGTATCCTAATTTAAATTTCAACTAAAAACATATATTTAATTTCATGGCACACATTAAAAACAATAAAAAAATCTCAAACTACAATTAAGAAAAAAACGAGTATAATTTTAATAAAGCTTAAAATATTTACGCCGTAAGGCGTTCCCTCTGAGATCAACTATCCTAGATGCCTCGGTGTCATAATTTGCACCGTTAGATATTTTGTTAGACGATTAAATTAAGATGATCCGTTGATTTGAATACCATAACATTGCATACAAAAAACTACTTTCCCTGGGGATTCAAACGGTGCGTGCTTTGGGTAAACGTGTTTATTTGCGGTGCGTGCTTTGGGTAAACGTGTTTATTTGCGGTGCGTGCTTTGGATAGCTAATCGGTTGCTCTCCCACAATCGCAACCCACAATCTTGAGTACGTTAAAAGGCAAACGGATAGTGGGAGATGAGGAGGCTGCAGTCAGGGGGACACAGCACAGGCAATTAGAGACACACCTAAGAGGAAGGAAGTCTGCTGTCATTGCAAGTTGCAGAAAAAACAGGAATAAGGATGAAGCATCAAATCCTTGATGCCCATGCCAGGGCACAAGATGAAGTGTAATATCTGTAAACTCCCATTAATAAATAAATTTATAGTTTTTTTATCATGGAGTGTCTGCTGTGTAATTGATCTGTTGCGGTTAATGTTTGCTTTTCCATTCCTCATTGTTGTAGCAGAGTATGGTAGAATAATAATGTAGATAGTTAGATTGTCCTGCTCCATCTGTCAACGTCATTGTAAACCTGTTAGTAGCTTAGCTGTAATGATTTGTGATGTAATTCGTATTGCTAGATATATATGTGGCATTATCTTTATCGTATTAATTTGCACTTGTGAAATAATAGGAATGTTGCTTATATAGTTGTTTGTTCATTGTATATTGGAAATTGATTGAAAGTTATTTCCACATCAAAACGAATTGATCGATTCCGTCTGCATCCACCTAAAGATCGTAGGGGCCTGGCCTTGGATCCCAAGTGCTTTTCGAGGAAGTCACGCTCTGGTTTACACTGATCTTCATCCAGGAAACCACGTATTTCTTGGATGGTCAAAGCTCTGCCAGATGTAATAAGAGGTATTATGGGCACTCACCACGACCAAGTTACCGGAATCCATAATCACACCCGAAGAGGGCTTCTTCCTGTTTCCTCGGAGGACCAGACGATGGATCCGCCATACGATTGGAAAGTCTCGTCTTCTGTGAGATTGAAAACGACAGACGTGTTCTAGAATGGGCGTTCTCTGTTGGCGACCCAAGTAATTATCTGTTGTGAGGCAGTGGCATACCAAATACACACATACCATTTCTTAACATTGTTGTTGGTGAGATTGAAGAATCCCAATTTGAAGACACCGTTCTTATAAATCCTGGTTTCGTTACCTGTCAGAGAGGCGCGTAACCCTGTACTCTCAAAAGATACCTCAGCTACATCGCACGGTTTTACCAAAAGCAACAGCAGAAGCAGTATGGAAAAACAAAAACAAGAGAGAATCTGGGAGAGTTCCCCTCTCATCCAATTTCCGCACCTCATTCTAAAATCCATGAGCCACTCTACTGCTACACCACACTCTGAATCTCTTTATAACATGTTTATTCGGGGTGCCCAGAGTTTGAATGTTATTTGTTCAACAGAAAGTCAATACCTAATACTTAGACTAATCAACATTGACCGTGACCAATTGCGCAATGAATGTAATACCAATATGTGTCTAGAACCCTAGAAACAAAATGCGTAAATGGTCCTTGACCACACTTTTATTCTTAAATTGAAAATTAATTTTATGATAACATTATTCTGAAGTTGAAAATTAAAATATAACCATTAGCTTTGAATTTAATATTTATGTCGTACAACATGCAGTAAGACAATTTACAAAAATAATAGCAGACATATTATTTAAAGTTTATGATTTATGTAAATCAAAATTAATATTTATAATTATATTAAAATATATTTTTATTTTACTATAATATAGTTGATTGCGTTCCCTCTGAAATCAACTATCTTAGATGCTTCCGTGTCATAATTTGTATTGTTAGATATTTTGTTAGACGATTGAATTAAGATGATCAGTTGATTTGAATGCCATGACGATTGCATACAAACTACTTTCCCTCGGGATTCAAACGTGTTTATTTGCGGTGCTTTTCGCTTTGGATAGCTAATTGGTTGCTCTCCCACAATCTTGAGTACGTTAAAAGGCAGATGGATAGTGGGAGATGAGGAGGCTGCAGTCAGGAGGACACATCAGAGGCAATTAGAGACACACCTAAGAGGAAGGAAGTCTGCTGTCATTGCAAGATGCAGAAAAGACAGGAATAAGGATGGAGCATCAAATCCTTGATAGATACAAGATAATTTTAATTACAATTGCCAAACAATTGCCAAACAATTTTGTTTTCAGTTATGATATAAGATAATTTTAATTACAATTGCTAATTTATTCATGTCATAGTTACATAACTACATGCATTATTGGTTAATAATTTGTAGAATGATAATTTGTATCCTATTTATATAATTTATTATTTGTTAATAATGTGTACAATGATAATTTGCATCTAATTTATATATTTTATTATTTAATTAATATATATATCTAATTTATATATTTTATTATTTAATTAATGTATATAGTTTTCATTTTTATTTTTTAATTTATATAATAATTTTATAATTGTATCCATGGTACCCATGGGTTAATGGCGACGAGGTAAAAGAATCAAATCAGCCACATTAGTCTTACCGATAAAATCCTGATGATATTATTGATTTGATCTGTATTCCCATTAATGGTGCAGGTCCGCGGATACACTGTGATTTACAAGGGTTTGACATTTGCCACCGTTAAGAGGAGCAGTTTATGAAGTTCAGGAATTTCAACCATCCAGGGCGTTAACGTTGTTCAAATATTTTCTGAATGGAAAACCCTTGTCAAATTAATCGGATTGATTGACATTGCTTGCAATAAGGGGAAGACCTCGCCAAAATAATTAGATTTTAACGAATTTGCTTACAATAAAGGGAGGCATTGCCAAAACAAACAGATTTGATCGAATTTTCTCTCATTTGCGTAAATGCTATCCTCCAATTGTACTATTGGCGCGGTACCATCACTGGATTCGGGATCTTCTGCCGTAGCCATTTACTGTGCCAATTCTATGAATGCAAACATCTAACAGGGAAATCTCGATCATGATTTAATATATTAGCTAACGCACATGTCATTTCGGAGTTGATGGATAATAAAAAAAAATCAGGTTTGCCGGATTTGATTACGTCATTGAGATAGAGATTTTTTTTAATGGTTAGTTTCATTCATTTAGCTATTGAAGTGGATAATTTTCATTGACTCGTTTATTAATTAGTTAATTGAGATCAAGAATTTTTGAACCGGTTTTATCGACAAATTGGGACACAGATTTTTTTAGTGGTCCAAATTCGTTGAATATGTTTTTTTGTCCATTCGAATATGATTTCGTTGTTGAGATTGATCCTCTATAGACCAAATCCATTATATGAAGATTGTCAAGTCCATTTGGGATCTAAAACCATTATGTAATCTTTGAGGCTTTTCTTTGTTGTTTTTATATATGACCACCATAGGCATAATCACAAACAATGCATCCTATTTTGAAGTAGAACTTTTTCAAGGATATGAAGTTTTTTAACTCCTAAATTTGGGTGCAATAAATGCTACGTCATATAAAAAATGTGATTTCTCTTCTCATTCTCAATCCTCTTACTCAGAAGCAACTCATCCCTCGGCATACTATGACCCCCAGAATCTATGGGCAATCAATGATTCATAAAAAAGATATCCCATTCAGACCCATATTTATACCTTACGGCGTTTCCTTTGCAACATCTGTTGCGAATGCTAGTTATGTCTCTACCAAAAAAATCCAAAAATGTAATTGAGAAAAGAACTAATAAAGCTCTAGATATTTGTATCTCTACTGAAATGTGTTCCAAATGTTATCACAAAAGCTTTAAATATTTATGTCTCTGCCAATAAAAAAAATGCAATTGAGAAAAGAACTAGTAAAACTCTAGATATTTATGCTATAAGACATTCCCATTTGAAAACAACTTCCCCCCACTATGTACTTTTCTGCACCATAAGATCAAATGTTAGACGATTGAAATGTTTTAGGCCATTGATTCAGTGCCTCTTTCATTTAGCTCACTAACTACCTAACTAACTACCTTAATAAATCCTATGAATCTCTCTTCCGGCATTCGCTATTTCCCTACCTTCTTTCCTAAAGCAACTCTTCTGACTTCGGTTACAGGAGATCCCATCTCAAGCTAAGCTATTGCTTCACCTTAACTTGCACTAAATACAACTCCAAAAAAAATTATGAACTTTACAAATATAATAGACTACTATAAAAAAAGTACATTACAAAACAATTTAGATAAATGATATCAACAACATGAATTCACTTTTTATTTATATTAAAAAATCTATTATATTGATTCACTTAGTCATTAGATGTATGTGAATTTTATTAATTCACTCGGAGATACAGTTGTTTTTGAACTCTCTTGATGTAATCACATTTTTTCTAAACTCCTTAGATTCAATCATAGAGATTCATATGGGAATGGATGTTTCTTTACATTGTGTTTTGTTGTTTAAATTTTATTTTTAAATTTAAAGGAGAATAAATATGTTATTTTAAATTAAATTTATTAGAATTAAAAATGACAAAAAGATTCAATTGCTATTAATTTTTTTTAATTAATATAATATTTATATATATATGGTTATGTCAAATTTGTCATTTTTTTTTTAATAATGAACTTTACAAATATAATCGATCATTATAAAAAAAAATACATTGCAAAACAATTTAGATAAATGATATCAACAACATGAATTCTGTTGGTTCCC
>APFE031340321.1:0-49275 GCA_000404065.3 Pinus taeda
TGCATAAATCCATGAAGTTGGTGCTTCATGGTAGGCTAATTAGGTGTTCGCAGAAGAATGGAGTTAGTGCTTCCTACTAGTGGGTGCTAACAAATAATCAAAGGGAATTGGTGCTTCCTTTGAGTGGTGGATCACAAATAAAATTGATGTAAAAGAGTAGGAGCTCATATTTACATCAAATAACAAACAAGATTTGGCAGTTTTTCTCCTGGAAGGGTTTCCATGTTAAACCTGTGTGTCTCATGTGTTTGTTACTAATGATGTGTGTGCTTGTGTTTATTCATATAGTTGTTGTTATGATTTGTTAATGGTTGCTCATATAGTGAATGCCAAGTTTGAAGGTTGTATATAAATTAGCATAAAAGTTTAAAATTATCCTAAATACTAATTCACCCCCCCTCTCAGTATTTAATAATGTTTCCAACAGTCTCATTAGGCAAGTTAGTTCCTCCTTGAACTCTTTTCTCATCTCTTGCAACATTCTGCATGACACTATTGTCATTGTTCCACATAACAATTGCTTTCTTTTCATAAAACTTCTCATTGTTGCTCCAGACTATGCTTTGGTTTACTCTTCGTTGAGGTACTTCTATGTACCTTACTTCATAACTATCTTCAAAATTTAGTCTTCTTATTTTCTTGATTGTATGAGATAATGAGGTCTCCTTTTTAATGATGTGTTCTTGATTGTATCCTTGTTATTGACTTCTTTTGACCTCCCTTGAATTAGCCAAAATATGTTGTGTTGAGTTATTCTTGTTAGCTCCTCCTCTACCATCTTCGCATTGATCTAATGCACAAATATGCAAAAAACGTGGTTTCCTATCTTTTCCCAATTTCCATAGGCCTTCAATCCATGACAAAATATTTTCATAAATTATCCAACAAACATTTAATTAGAGAAAACAAAACCAATCAATTATGACTATGAGTATACTCTTCCTCTCACTAACTTGGAGAGTTTCAGCCTGAACTCTTTCATGGCCTTTTTCCACATTGTCTTCATAAGATAACTTTGTATCCCCTTCTTCTACGATAGTTCCTTGAGACTGTCCATCTTCTGAGTCTGCTACCTCTTATTATTCTTCATCAACATAACTCATCTCTCTTTTAGTTTATGCTTCCTCCATAATCTATGGCACTTGTTGAAATTCATTGTATTTGGTACGTACAACTACAGACTCACACAAAACATTAACTAGGAATACATTAATTTCTTCTTCCTCATATAATGTTATTGAAATCCTTTCCTTTTGTTGAGCTAAGCAAATCATCATCTCATTACCATCATCATCCTCTCCTAGGATTGATCCTTGTTTTGGTTCACAAAAGTGAACAACCTCTCCTTCACACTCAGTTTCCATAAGTTCATTCTCCTCTAATGAAGCACTTAATTTGCTTTTGTAGCAAAGGCCATTTCACCTTCTTCTTCCTTAACACCCAACCTTCTTTGTAGTCTTCTTCCCATATTCTAACATTTGTATCATTATGTTGACTCTCTCCTTTAAATAATCCATTTCAAGGTAAAATTCCTCGCTAAATCATCCTTCTCCCCATGCCATTTAGTTTGGCATCCTTTTTTCTTCTTAGTATGGCTTGCTCTTGGACCTTCCTCTTAACCAATAATGGTCATTTTCTTCTCCATCTACATGACCTTCTCCTTTCTCATTGTGAGCTACAACCTAGCCCTGTAACAAGGCTCACCTCACGTGTTACATGAACATCTCACCTCATCGTGGGTATTGGTGTTTATTCGGTTCACTCCCCTAGAACCTCTTGAGAAATATTTGCTCCTGTTTGGTTGTTTTACCTTGATCACCTTTTGTGAAATCCTCTGATTCTCTTCTCCTTGAGGACTTCCCTTGGCCCCTCTCCTTTCCAACCTCAGCTATAATATCAATTTCTTTATGCAACATTTCTATTGCAAGTCATTTTTCATAGTCCTTTTCCTTTTGTTGTCACTTTCTATAAATCCTATGACCAATTACCTGTTAAAGTCATTATACTTATGAGATCTATGTACAGGTTCAAATCTCTTCACTTTTTTGGGATTTCTTCCTTTTATTCCAGCTCTCACCCTTACTAGAATCTCGTCCTCTATGCTTCGTTCTAAGATTTTCTCATCAAGCTTGAACACCCTTCTCTATTATTCTGCCAACAACTATATTATCTATTTGTTGATGATGTTGGATGCTGCCAACATTGTAAGGGATCTCCCTGATGAGAAGTCCTAATTAGAACTCACATTATTTGGTGTAGGACTCCGTTTTGGTCATATGGCCCAACTATCGCTAGAAAGGTTTTAAATATATGCCTTGGTTATGACCAATCACAAGAGAATGCAACATCTCTTTGGGGAAGCAAGAATGTGACCTTTGTGAGACACCCAATGTAAGGTGTATGAGGAATACTTCCACAACTAGTGAGGGAAACGAGCCAACAATTAGAAAATTAATAGTACTATCCTAAAGGGGGACCCTGGAAAAAAGAGAAAGGCTTGTTGAATACTTGTATATTACTACATATAATAAACAATAATCATTAAAGAATAACAAAACACATTCAATAATAGCCATAGGTAAGAAACAAATTAGTTCATTAACTTAGTATGTAATTAAAGAAACATATATCATAAGCATAACTAGAATAGTCCAACTATACTTGTGATACATGTATGAAGAAGTGGCAACTCATTGAGCTTCTGATTAAAAGTGAAATATCCCAAGTACATTATGACATATATGAAACACTGTATCCAATAGTGGAACATAAAGCCATAACTTGCTCCTCCAAAGAATGATCTATTTCCTATGTATTACAAGAGAAGCCAAGGAAAGACCTCTAGAATCCCAAACCCTTGTTTGAGCTATGAGGAGCTATTTATAACAAGTAACAATGACCTTTGAGCTTCCTCATGGCTCTTTGACTTTTATGACTATTCATATTCTATACATGACTTATTACATTCCAATGTGTGGCTATTCACATTCCACATGTATGCCTTGGACTTCATTACATATCATTTATTACGTAAGAAAAATTATAAAGGAGACGACGACTATATAAGACAAAATTGATAATGGGACAAAGAATCATCAAATAGATAAGTCATTTTCTTCTACATGGAGCTCCTTTGTAATGTAAGTGTTCCAATCTCTGAACTTTGTGGAGATGTCTTTGACCCAAACTGGGAAATCCCCAATGTAGTTCATGTTAACCTCTAGCACCTCCATCAATATGTTCTTGGAGTTTGATTGTGCATTATTCCATAGCCATGAGAGCTTTATATGAAATTTGATTGGTGCAAGGCGTACTATAGAATAATTTATCTGGTTACCTCCAAACCTTCCTGTTCTATTGCTTGCTTGATCTGCTCAATATGTTGCTGGATCTCTGGGAAGATGATCTCCCTGCCTCTGATTTCTTCCAGTGTACCTATCAAAGGTATCCCAAGCTTCTTTGTTAGAGACTCAAAAGCATTATGTAGTTGATTATATTTAGAAATAGTACTAATCGATTAATCTCCAAGGCACATATAATTTTGGTGGTGGAGTCTCAATTGAACTCTATCCATCTCCATGGAAATCCTGTCCTTTTTCTTAAAATTTTGCGGAGCATATGCATACTTGGAATTCCACACCTAAATATTATCAACTACTCTAATTTCTACCTTCAGGAGTTTCACCACTTCCTATGCCTTCTTCTGAAAGCCAGCAAGAGGAGACACCACTTGTTGTAAAAGGATCATCTCATCCATGCCATGATGTCCCCATTGGCTCCAATTCCCCCTACATGGTTGACTACCTCTCAGCAGCGTTGAAGCTTTGTGATGACAATGGTTGATTCTCCGCTACAAGTTGTTCCACCTGTTGCTTCACTGCAATAATTTATCTTCTCAGCATGGAATTATCGTTCAACAAGTACTTAGAATTATTATGTGTTGTTGTAGTGAATGCAACATTTTTCGCCATAATAGCTTTGGGATTATTTCTAGTGTTGGAGGTTATCACCTTCTCAATATAAAATGAGACTGGATTTTGAGGATCATTTGGAAGTTATTTATGCCTCTATTTCACGATCCTCTTCTTAAGCTAATAAAACATTACATTGCATACATCCATGAATTTGTCATCTTGCAGAGCTGTGATCCCCATTTCCGCAAATGGAAGATGACCACCTATAAGGAAAGTTTCCTCTAAAGTGTCTCGTTCATCATCCATGTGTTGGATGGTATCTTCTTCCTCCAACGCTTCTTCTTCCACCTCCTGAGTCAATTGCTCTTCTTCTAGTATTTGTATTTCTTTATCCTCCTGGGACGACCTTTATTGTTCTTCTTTTATCCTTCTCCTTTCTTCTTCTTCTTCATCTTTCTTCTAGAGAAAATCATCCTACTTCATCTTCTCCTCTTCTTCTTCTACTTCTCTTCTCTCCTTCTCTACTTGAATAGCTCCTGTGTTTAAAGGATCGAATTTCCATTTCTTGTTGCTCTCGTCTGTCGGGTAATACCTTATCCTTTTTTTAGGAGCTACTTCCCTTACTTCAGTGGTTACATCCTCCTCCTCCTAAACCTGCAAGTATTGAGTTGGTGGATCATGGGGTGGACTAGTCTTCATCCTTGGATGTACCTCCATGTTTGCATATTCAATGGGCTTGATAATCTTATAATATGTCTGCATGTCTTCACCATAATAAGTGGCAACTTGTCTTCCACTCTCACTATGAAACATAAGGTGAGAGTTATCCATATGTGTACTGATCCATTCAATCACCTCCACACATTGCATGACTATGAATCTGAATGCGATCGTGCGTATCCTATACTTCTTGATGTTGATGTATGCATGCACATCTTCTAAGTCCTCAACAAATTTCCTGCATGAATGTGTTGTATATATCGCTCCATGTGACCTCTATAGTCTTATCAATAAAACACTAAGTGTTTACAAATATGGGAATGTTTGGCTTTGTAACTTTGATAGGTTCATCAGTGCTTTCTTCTGAGATTTATTTGGAGGCCACTTTGCAAGGCAACATGGCTCCAACAAATGACAACATGGTGACAATAATAGTATCCTGAACACCTGTTTGGGGCAACACACTCATAATGACAATATTAGCTTAAAGCAACCTACTTATGCAGCAATACTTGTAAATCACATACAAAGAGACATAACATGTGATTGGACATGAAAATATATGAACAACAACCCAAAATAACTTGCATGCATGATAAAATAGGCATGCAAACTAGGAGGGTGCACTTTCAAAGCAAGAAGAGATGTACAGGGTCACTCAGGGCTTTGCAATTCTCTCATGCACTCAAGAAAGTGGAGAAAATCATTAAGGGTGCACTATCACACTCAAAAGGGTCAAAGGGGTGAGTTGTTGGGTCTTTGGGACCTCACAATGCATGCATGCACTCAAGCAGAGAAAGAGTATGCATTGTTGCACTCCAAAGGGATAAAGGAATCGGTTGACAAGTCTTCGAGCCTTCACCATGCACTCAAAGGCAAGGAGGGCACATTGTTGCACTCTGAAGGATCGAAGGAAGATGCTTTGTGTCTTCCTGATGTGCTCAAGGAAGGGTGTAGTTCTTAATGTTGAAGAACTACGCTCAAGAGGAAAACTTCGAGACTAATTAGGCTTCGAGCTCAAGAAGTGCTCTCTACCTGTTGGAAGCTCAGGAACAATAGGATTTGATGATAGGATGAGGAGAATAAATATATACAAGGTTATATAGTTGTTGTCGCATTCATGGTGGAATATGAAAGGTTGAAGAAGGTGAAGAGTTTCTGCATGTGACAGCAAATTAACACTTGCAACATGAAGATTAAGCATAAACACCAACGAATAAACTGAAAAATGAAGAATTGATAACAAGAAAAGCAAGAACGATAACAAAATCATGAAAGGCAATGAAGAGATTCGACATGTAAAACCTACTTGCATCATTGGTTGATGAAGAGTTTCTTGATCCAAATCAGATGGAATGATTATGAAAAATAATTATTAAATGAGTTGATTTAAAGAAGTTTACATGAAAAATTAATTAATGCATGATTGCCACTTGTCATTGCATGAATGGGTTAGTTAAGAGAATTTAAGTGGGTTCCTATATTCTAAGAGTGCGCTCACATGCAACAAGTTGGCTCATGCATGCATCCAGGAAAAGTGCATGCCTTCGACATGAACAAGTGCACTCATGGGGGTGCACTTTCTCAACATGAAGGAGTGTGCCCAAGGAGGGCATAATTCTTCAGCCTGAAGGAGTGCGCTCAAGTTGAGTGCATGTATTCACCAACTTGGAGTGCACTTTTGCTTTTCTAAGTGATTTTGTTGCCTTTGTTTGTTTTTTATGAGCTTTTGAGTTATTTTCGAGTGTTTGCATGGCAAGAAGGAAAGTTTCTAAGTCAAGAAAGATCATGAGTTCACCTAACCATGGACTAACTAAATCAAGTGCTTCTAATGGTTAAGTGACGATGCTCAGGAAACATTGACTTAGTAGAATGTGAAACTAGGAGAAAAAACATGAATAAAAAATCAAACAACATGACAACTCAAGGGGTCTTGAGACAACAGTTGATCTAGGCTCCAAAATTCACATAGGAAATTTTTTTGGAGGGTCGTTGTCATAGCGACAACACTTGGAGACACACTGGGAGCAACTAACGTCTCTGAAATGTTTTCATTGTACACACAAAGTCTCATTTCTCTAGGAAGTATTGATTCAGTCAGTAGGTTAACTTATCTCCCCATTCTTACCCAGTTAAAGATATAATATCACCTTGTTACATTACTCGATATAACACAACATATAATGATTCATATCATTATTCTATCGATGTAAGTAAGGGTAATATAGTACAAGGAATTAAAAAACAATTAGAGTGTGAGTTTTACATATTTGGCATTGCTCTGCTGCCAATAGGCCTGGATAGTACCCCGATAGAGTCGCTTCAGGCACACAAATGCTGCTTCACTACCAGCGAGCCTAGATAGTACCCTAGTGAAGTCGCTTGCTTCACCTCCCTGTGCAAGAAGCCTTTCTCTTCTTTCACCCTATATTTTTTTTCTTTCTTTTTCATAGGACTTTGCATAGGAACTTATTATTTTTCATGGGTAGATGAGGGATCTTGACTTATTGATAGAAGAGGAGGTTTCACCTTCAGAGACAGGTTTTAAACCTCTGATGCTTTGTTCACTAATTTTTTCCCCTTATCTTACTCTACCCAGCTAGATAAGCAAGAACACATTAATCATAAATAGGACCAAGTGCAGGAATGTGAATCCTAAGTAGATGCGAGCTTCATGGTTTAATTAGAACTTCCCCACTAAAGGATCATATTTTCCATTGAGAAATAATTGACTCGAAAGAGAAATCAAATCAATGAAGAGGGTAACAGATAAGCCAATGGTTTCGTGTTACTACAAATTTCCATTCACAAAATATTAGCCATGTCATCTCAAAGCTCAAACTGACTTTACTCAAAGAGCGATAAAACCAAAATAATCAATCAAAAAATGAAATATGAAAAATCACAACAAGAATGAAGTGCATCTAACTACATGCAACCTATCCTAACCTAACCTAAACAAAACAGGGTTAGGTCATGTAAAGTGGAAATTCCAATGCAGCCATAGAATTTTCTCCTGAAAAGTGGAAATTCCAATGCATCCATAGAATTTTCTCCTGAATTTTAAAATATAAGATATGATTGTGTAGAATTAAAATAAAAAGCAGTGTAGTGAACAAGAGAAATCATGCAAACATCTGCACTAACCGAAGAAAATAGGAAGTGCAACCACAACAATGTATTACACTCATATGCCCTACCAAATAAAAAACTCCACAACAAGTTACAACAACAATCACTAGACCTGTGGCCAAATAATACTTGATGAAGCACATGTAAGTGCAAGCCACGAGACATGGGTCCATTTTGAAAAGAATCTTCTAATGAGCCCACAATAGGATCATGGAAGCAACCTTTTGGAAAAACTACACAAGAAAGACTGAACAATGACAAATACACATCATAAGCAATGTTATTAGGTTGACCACAATCCAAGTTGTTGTGCACATGAGATTATTTGATGGATGATGAAAAATATTCATTAAGATCCTTCTCTGTTTCTCCATTACAGATTAGAGATTTTCTTAAGATGGGATGTAACGGTGGAAGTTCAATAGTCAAATTAAATTTCCTCCCCTAGCAGTTCAAAAATTTTACATGAAGAATATAAGAATCACTCAGGAGAGAGTCAAAATCCCATGTGATGACATGAATGATAAAATTGTGCAAAAGAATGATAAACTAACTGAAATCACAAATATCTTCATGGTGACAGGAACCTAACATAACCATCAACATAGGTTGAAGTGTCCTAATCACCTGAATTATCTTTGAATCCTAACAAGATTGATAATCAATCTAGGAAAACATGGTTAGCTGCTTATTAAAACAAGTTTCATTATTCAAATAATGAGGCTCAATAGAAGATAGATATTCAAGATTACTGTAGAAATCTTCAATGATAAGCTTTTCATCTTATTGATCAAAAGGAGATATACATATAAGAAAATTTTTGATAATCGCATCAGACTCCATTTGAAATTACCACAAACCTAAATATTCATGTAAGAACAAATATTCATCCATATTACTTGAACAACCGTCATCGTATAATTTAAAGAACAAGAAATCCTCAAGGTAATGATCATCCAAGGGTTCAACTTGGTTAACGGGTGAAAGATTGATTGGCAGAATGTCAAGACTAGAATGTGGTTGATTGATAAGATTAGATGAATCAACATCAAGAGAAATATGTGAGATAAAAACCATTTCTTCATCGGTGAATCGATCTTCCGATTTAATGATCGATTGAGGTTCATAACACAGAACATCAAAAGGAGGAGGACATGGAACAAAAGCAGGTCTAGCTCTTCCTTAGGATGTTGAACTTATTTCGAATCGGGAGGATATGAAGAATTAGATTCAAAATATTTCCTTGACATCCAAACTACAAAATAAATCTTCTAATCCAGGAATTTCCAGTCCACAACCTCATCTAGAAATTCATAATAAATATGAAGGAATCAATCAATGAAATGTTCAATAGATTCATTTGGTTCCATTCTAAGTTGATTGATATCATTGAGAACATATTCATATTCATATTTTAAAAAAACACGATGAAGTTCATTAACCAAGTGCTTGAAAGATGAGATAGAAGTACTGGTGATCCAGGTGGATGTTGGTGGCCACCCACCTATCCCATTTGGACCCCCACAATTGTCTCTTTCAGCGTTTTCAGTTTCCTAAATTGTAGAACAGTTTACTATTTTTAGCAGTTTTTCGTGTCCTGAACTTTCGGAGCTGTTTTGAGGCCCTAAATGACGTTTTTTGGGAAATCTGGGGGTAACATGGGTCCATGGACCCATGTTGCCCTTCCCAAAGTAGTAGTTCTCGGATAGATCTTTCTAACGAGCTATCATACGCGTCAAACGGAGATCGTATGCCAAAGTTACGACCCCAGGAAATTGATGTACCAATTTACCCAAAACGGGGCCCACAATTCGGCGTTTCATCTTCTAAGGGTCGGTTTTGGAATGTGAAGGGTTTTCCATTGTTTCTCAATAATAAATAGGCCTTCGAGCCTCATTGTAACACAAGTTCGGAACAGTTCAGAGACATGTAGCCGCACATCTCTTCTCCGAGATAAGCTACCATCGTCCTAGCTGGTTTATTCCAATTCTGGTTGTAAGCATATTTCGGTATTTTCCATTAATGAAATGAAGTATTATTTCCGCTGCATCTTTGTGTATATGGTTATCTCTATATTTTATTGCGTTCCCGTTTAAATCTGGATCAGTGGTATCAGAGCGGTCTGCTTTTTCTCTGTTTTTCTTTGCATGTCCCCCGACGAGGTCAGGATATAAGGAGTTAGGGCTTGAACTGGTCGAACCTTTGCAAGACCAGCCTCGAAAATCCCGACCGCCTCCCATGGCGGATGAGAAGAAAGACGAGGGGGCAGGAGATCCTATCAAAATCTTGCTCGAAGAAGCGCTCGAGCGGCAAAGGAACGCGATGATGGATAGCTTCACGCAGATCCTTCAGCGGCTACCTAGAGGTGACGCATCGGCTTCCAGCATTGACTCTGGAAATGCCACGCCCTTTAAGGTACAAGTTAATTTTGAAATCCCCATCTTCGAGGGTAAAATAGACGCAGATGCCGTAGATAAATGGTTAAATCTGCTAGATGGGTATTTCTCTGTTCATGAATTTTCAAGTCGGGAAAAGATTGTATTCGCTCTTCTCAAAGCAGCCCCCCACGTCAAGGACTGGTGGGAAACCTACTGCGAGCAGAAGGATGAAAGTACAGGCTCACTATTTTCAGCCGCACCAACTTGGAATGACTTTCGGAATCCCATCAAGGAGCAGTACTACCCTGTCAAAAGCTATGAGGACAAATACATCAGATGGACCACGCTGCGGCAGGGACGGGACCAAGATGTGCCTGAGTTCACAAACATCTTTCACACCTTTCGCACACAGTTGGGTATCAAAGATTCTGAGCGGCATCTGGTGCTCAAATACCGCGGCTGCCTACACAGATACATCCAGGAAGAGATGGAGTTCTTGGACATCTCCTCACTCGGAACAGCATACCGATATGCTGTCAAAATCGAGCAGAAGTTCAAAAGAAGAAGCGAGACTTTGGATCTGCAAATCCGAAGCCCAAAGGACAAAGCCAAGGCGGGGTGACCCAAGACAACCCGTCGAAGCCGCAAGAAAAGAACAACACCACGAAGCTAAAGAAGGACACAGGAAAGTGGTGTGAGTTCCACAAGAGTCCCACTCATAACACAAGTGAGTGTCGGACCAAGCAGTCGTTGGTGGCCGAGTTGAAGGCTTCCAAATTAGATACATGTTCTGACCCTGAGCCAAAACCCGACAAGGGGAATGGCAAAGGGAAGAAAATCATTGATGTGGATCCCAGCACCACTGTCACCACTGCCAAGGTCCAAAAGAATGAGCCAGAAGACCCAGAGGAGGGGGAGCGCCTTTTCCACTCACAAATGTGGGTGAAGGGTTCACCGTTGTAATTCATTGTTGACAGTGGGAGCCAGAAGAACCTCGTTTCAGCAGAGGTCGTGAAGCAGTTGGGCCTACCAACTACACCACACCTGCAACCATACAGTGTTGGGTGGCTTCATGAAGGACGAGATCTCAAAGTTCGTCAGAAGTGTCGCCTTCCCTACAGCATCAAGTCGTTCACAGACGAGGTATTGTGTGGTGTTACACCTCTGGATGTTTGTGATGTATTATTAGGCCAACCATACTTGTGGAGGCAACGTGTTGTGTATGAGTCAAGGCCTCGTGCTGTCATTATTTCTTTGAATAATTCATTATACAGGATACCGGAGGTAGCCCCACCTACCGCCACATCTTTGATCACTGCTAAGAAAGGCAGCAAGCTCATCTCCCAGACCAGGAAATCCATCTGTCTGGTTCACTCCAAAGTAAGGGGAAGATTGTCACCACATCCATGACCCCCGCAAAGGGTTCCTCCACACAGCAACAGCAGCAAATGGATACGGTCATGACAGAACACAGGAACAACTTCTCCTCACCCATAGGGGTACCACACAAGTTTCAGATGGGCGACAAAGTTTGGTTACATCTGCAGAAAGAATTCCTTACAAGAGCCCATCAGAAGCTCCGACCACTTCGACATGGTCCTTCCACCAGTACCAAGGCTATGGGCAACAATGCTTTGAAGCACAACATTCCTCTATTCCTTCACTTGCACCGAGTGTTCAATGTGGACGTCATCAACCATGCTTCCCACCATTGTTGGACACATCAGAGATTGCAGGACAAGTTCAGCAGATGGAGGAACTCAACGCAATGGGGACCATTGCTTCCTAAGGGGGGAGGAATGATCCAGGTGGATGTTGGTGGCCACCCACCTATCCCATTTGGACCCCCGCAACTGTCTCTTTCAGTTTTCGTAATTGTAGCACAATTTACTATTTTTAGCAGTTTTTTCGGGTCTTGAACTTCCAAAGCCGTTTTGAGGCCCTAAACGACGTTTTTTGGGAAATTTGGGGGCAACATGGGTCCATGGACTGATTTTGCCCTTCCCAAAGTGGTAGTTCTCGAATAGATCTTTCTAACGAGCTATCGTATGCATCAAACGGAGATCGTATGCCAAAGTTACGACCCAGGGAAATTGATGTACCAATTTACCCAAACGGGGCCCACAATTTGGCGTTTTATCTTCTAGGGTTAGGTTTTGGGATGTGAAGGATTTTCCATTGTTTCTCAACAATAAATAGGCCTTCGATCCTCAGTGTAACATAGTTCAGAGGCATGTAGCCACCACATCTCTTCTCAGAGATAAGCTACCATCGCCCTAACTGGTTTATTTCCATTACTGTTTGTAAGCATATTTCAATATTTTCCATTAATGAAATGAAGCATTATTTCCGCTGCATCTTTGTGTATATGGTTATCTCTGTAATTTGTTGCGTTCCTGTCTAAATCCAGATCAGGTATCCTTTGGTTAGTGGCTTCATTAGGATCATCACACTCAAATTCCAATATAAATTCATTTCTTTTGATCTTATTCTCCTCCCAACTTGGTCAACACCATCAATTTTTTGCTACAAATCAATGTTGCACAAAATGCCCCCACCCCCTGGATCCAAACTGGCATCTGCTTCCCGTACGGATCCGTGGGGATTTGTCGTTAGATTTGCAGTTCGGAAATCCGGAACCACAAATCGAGCTAGAAAACATGGTTCCTGGAATTTCAGAACCGTGTCGGCCCGATCTGCAGTTTTGGATTTCTGAATCGCGGATTTGCATCGGATCCGCAAAGGATTGGGCACGGATCCATACGGATCCGATGACCGACGGGCGGTTCCATGCGACCGACCCAAATAACTTAATTTTTTATTTTTATTTTGTTTAACTTGAGTTGGGGGTGGGTTTAGGTTGAGTTAGGGAAATGATAGATGGGGATAAAGCTCATATCCCCCTCTCATTTCCTCACTCTTGTATTTTTGGAGAGCTTGGAGAAGAGAGAAGAAAGAGAGGAGAAAAGAGGCTTGAGGAGAGCTTGGAGGAGTGAAGGAGGAGGATCTAGAAGCAGTGAAGAAGGAAGAGCTTGGAGGAGTAAAGAAAGGCTTCCATCTACAAGAGCTAAAGAGGTAAGTACAAACCCTGAACTCCCTCATTTTTCTCTCATTGTTGTTTGCATTTTTTCTCCTCCCTCTCCTACTTTCTCTCATTCTTTATTCTTGCTCATTTAATTGCAGGTTTTCCATCTATATTCATATTCCAAAATGGTGTTCTTTTGGCTTTTATGTATCATTCCACTTTTGGTTTTCATGATGGCAAGGGGGAGTAGGAATAGAAAGGAAGAATAACAAGAGGATAGTGGTCCCCATATGAGTGACCTGATGTCTGATGAGGAGGAAGGGTTTGAAGAGGAAGGGGATGAAGAGAACACTGAAATGCTAGAGGGGAAAGTTGCATTGACACTTTCTTGGAATTTTGACTAAACTTGAAGGGGGAAAAGGTGGTGGAAGCTACTGTTAATTTATGGTAGGCTCTATGCTTAAGAGAAATTTACTTGAAATCTTCTTATTATCCTTTCTATTATAGCAATCACATTAACATGATAGTAAAATGTTGATAGAACATAAATGAAAACAATAGAAGACAAGCCAAGACAAGAGACACAAGATGTGGCACCAGCCAGGGACAAACACTAATGCGGGGAAACCCTTTGATCAATTCTTCTATATTCTTCAATAATTCAGCAGAGAGAGAGATAGTACAATATCACAAATATGTGATTTTACAACAACAGTAGTGTAATCCAAATCAGAAAGGTCAAAGCTGGTCAAACAACTTCCAAGTGACCTCAAGACAACCTAGGAGAACTCGGCCTCCAACAGCAATAGATAGCAGCCCAAAATAGTCCTCAAAACATGGTCAAAACAGTAGTCAACATATCAGCTACTGCAGTCAGCCCTAACCAGTGAACACTGTCCCAAAACTGTAATCAAACAGAGGTCAACAAAGGTTGATCTGAACGGGGGCTAGCAGGATAGAGGCTCCCCACACAAATCCGCAGTCAAGGGTGTCTTCACGCTGGTCAACACTACCCTCTAGCACCTCGATCAACCCAAATCAATGTTGTTGTACCTTCCTGTGTCCTCCTGCACCTAGGTCAATGCTGCTGCTCCTAACTGCGTCCTCCTTCTTCCCATGTGAGAGAGAGAAGCTCCTCCTTCGCATACCCAAACAAGCTAGGAGAGAGAAGAGATGTGGAGATGAGATGAGTGTCATAATGCCTCAAGGTCACCTTTACTTATATGCCACGTTGAGGTTTAGTTGGGGGTATGAAACATTATTTTACTTGCTGTCCGACCTCGTCAAATTGTCAAGAAATACAAATAAATTCATATCTCCATGAATACATGTCGGAATTGGATGATCGTTAGATCAATCCTACACCTATTTATAAGAGGAATCCAAGAAAAATATCCCTGGTATTGTTGCCCTGGAGGTTGATGCAACTAAAAGAAGATTAAAAGCATATCATGGCCACAAGCAAGAAACACAAGAAAAGAATATCATAAATCACAAAAGATGGCTAGGATGTAATGTCCCAAATTAGGAAAAACACTGATATGTAAAGAAAACAATAAAGACCACCATAAAATTTAAACATTCAGTGCACACCCATAAAAAGTCCAGAAATAACAAATAGTTGAGTCATTTTATTATGATCTGGGAGAAATAGTACAATAATGTGGAAGAGGTGCTCTTGGGCTTGCCTCAATGGCAAGCGTGATCAAGCCTAGGTGATAATATGTCAAGCCCAGATGGTAGAAATAGTTGCTGCAATGATGCCTTGCACTGCCCCAGTGAAACTAGATTGTCTGCTGCAAAAACGCTTCCGGGAATGAGAAAATTCGGAAACTCGAATCCTATTGCAGCAACTAGAAATTATTCTCCTAATTATTATTTTAAGTTAACAATTTATTTATTGTTTTCTATAGAAAATATTGAATAACTCACACTGCAGCCTACACAAATAAAACTACGGAAGAATAAACGTTGGAAGAAATGCAAGCACACATAAAATAACACGGTTATTTTTGGACCAATGTCCCCTAAAAAACCCAACTTAGGAAAACCGGTGTAGAAGCTAAGGGTTTTATTATTATGCAACAGTGAAATAAACTGAGTACAACTGGATGCCGAAATTGGCAATCCTACAGAGAAATACTGGCAAGAAAATCTAGTGAGGAGAAATTCCTCACTCCATCGACAAATCCCGACACTGATCTCAGCTCAAATTGAGATGTGCAAACTGCCTCTGCGTAGTCACTGCGTCACCCTAGCACAGTTGTTGTTGCTCTCATCTTAGAACAACTTCTTCTCAAGTCGTTTGAGCAACTGTTGTCTGGGAAAACGTCTCTCTTGGCCTTTGGAACCTCTGCCCAACTTATGGCACTGAAATTTTGCTTCTCCCCAACAATTCGACTTTGCCTCTAGAGGCTATTGTCCTGCTCTGCGTCAACCTCACTATGGCTTTTTTGCCTCTTTGCAAATGAACTCACTGGAACTGGAATCCTTCCTCCAGCTTCACTGTCCCTGCCCCTCTCTCATTGCTTCGATTTATTTGGCTCTCTCTCTGACAACTAAATATTGCTTCTTATGATATCGATCTGTTCATGAAATCGAGTTGCTCAAGTGATTTCTCCAAGCCCCATTGACTTCTTCTTATAATCATCTGTTGATACTTCAACGACCAAGATTAGATCATAAGTGATGGCTAGGATTAACTTGAAGTCAATTTGTGTGAGTTTCTAGAACATTCACACCATAACTTAATTGATTTTGATTAAATAGTTATATTCCCTAAGTTTAGACTTATGAAAAATTTAAAAACTGACTAATAGTCTAATTAAGTCATTTCTAGGAAGAATTTCCAGAAACGATTTATGGGTTTTGGAGATCTCATGTATTCTAGCCTCTCCACAAAATTTAGTGGCTAAAACACATCTGATGCTACAAAAACTAACACTCCCTCTTAGCGAGGAATGTGTTCTGGTGTTGTTGCCGCTTGTAGCAACACCCTATCTTTTCATCATCTCCTGTCAGATGTCTGGTTGTTGCTGCCCACCAACTAATACCCTACTCTAATATACGCTGCATCTGTGGTGATGTTGACCCTACCATATTGCTGTCAACACTGCATCTTCACTGCAAATCCTCCTCATCTGTTGTTGTTGCAATTGCAACAACTGCAACTAAGAAGCATCCTAAATACTGAATCGACTGTGATCAGTATAATGCATTTGTCATTCGAGTCTCTAACTGCTGCTAGTATCGGCATTGTCACTAAGGAATCTGTGTTGCTACTGGCTCTGCTCTATGCCAACTGCATTACTACCAACTCTACACTACGCTGCCTAGCATCTAACTGCAACTAGACGTTGCATCTGTCACTTCGGCATCTGACTGCATCTACTGCCACTGATCCATTCTACTCATCTGTAGCACTCTGGGGCTACAACACCAAGTCACCCCATTTCACTCCTGGGGTATGTCAGCAAACATAGCAAAGTCTTCCTCCATGTTGGAGGAAAGCCTATCGATCTTTGTTGATGCTGCCTGTTGGTCATGCTTCTCCTCCTTTTCCTTCTTCCTGAGAGGGCACTGGGTATTGTAGTGACCGAGCTCACCACATCTGAAGCACTTGACCTTCGACATGTCCTTCTTCTTCTTACAATGCTCCCCTTGTCCCTCACTGGGACCCTTTGATGTGAGGGCCACATTTTCTTCCTCCCTCACCTTCTTCGATCTGCTGTTGCTGCCACTGATGGAGCTCTTCATTAAGTCTCGTCTCAACTCCTCCTACTGTAAATCAGACCACATCCTGTCCCACCTTGGAAAGGTTTCTCTGCCTGAAATGCTTTGGACGAATACTTGCCACTCCTCGGAGACACTTTTGAGTGCCAATCGCACTAGCTCTGCGGCTTGAGGCGCTGCCCCAACAACTGACAACTGATCCTGGATCTCCTAAATCCTAATGAGGAAGTTGTCTATGCGTTCCCTTTTCTGCATCTTGTTGCATCTCAGCTTCTCCTCCAAATACATCTTTCATTGCTCGGAAGTGGCTTCGTACAACGTGGAAAGTGTATCTCACATCTCCTTGGTCATTCCTTGGCCCGCTATGTGTGACAAAATGTGATTTCGAACACCGTCAAGTATCAACATCTTTTCCCTCGCCATTCCCTTTCTATATTCCTTCAACTAATTTGCATCTTAGGGAATACCTACCACTGCATCAATATATGGCTTTAGGTCATATTCATCCAGAAGGAAGGACAACCTTGCCTTCCAGATGACATAGTTGGAAGCACTGTCCAACTTGTCTTGATATCGTAGTCCGATAGTGGCCATCTCAGATGAAGTTGAAAATCTCCTCTTCCCTTCTGCTTAGCTGCTGCTAGGCTAATCACACTCCCTTCTGGAGTGAGAAAAACTGCTCACAACGACTGTTGATCTGCAAGGGAATTTGAACTTCTTGAGACTAGAAGTTCTTTGAGGAAAATTTTCCCCGAGTGTGTGCTCTTCTTCCTTCCATCGACGCTAGCTCTGCTCTAGAAAATTATTGCAAAACTATTGCATCGAGCTAGAAATATGCTCAAGAAAATATGAGCTGCTCCCTCTTCCTTTGGAATCACTTATTTAGGAAAATTCGTATTTTTTGCTTCCCTCTCAGAAAAAATCCATCTTCCTCAAGTAATTCGGCCTTTTGACAAGAGGACTATGCTGCTCCCTAAGAATTTTGACCTGCTACCGACACTGAGTAGCGGAATTCCTTCTTTCCTCTTCTAAGCTCTCCAGTTGATCAATGAAGTTTTGATACCATGTGAAAATTCGGAAACCCGAATCCTATTGCAGCAATTGGAAATTATTCTCCTAATTGTTGTTTTAAGTTAACAATTTATTTACGCTTTGCTACAACAAATATTGAATAACTCACACTGCAACCTACACAAATAAAACTGTGGAAGAATAAATGCTGGAAGAAATGCTAGCACACATACATAAAATAACACAATTATTTTTGGACCATTGTCCCTGGGAAAACCCAACTCAAGAAAACCGGTGAGAAACTAAGGGTTTCATTATTATGCGCAGTGAAATAAACTGAATACAACTAGATGCCGAAATAATCCTACAGAAAATTACTGGCAAGAAAATCTAGTGAGGAGAAATTCCTCCACAGGCAAATCTTGACACTGACCTCAGCGCAAATTGAGTTGTCCAAACTACCTCTACGTAGTCACTGCATAACCCTAGCACAGTTGCTACTTTTCTCAGCTTGGAACAACTTCTCCTCAAGTCATTTGACTAGTTGTTGTTGGGGAAAAAGTCTCTCTTGGCCTTTGGAACCTTTGCCCAACTTCTGGCACTGAAATTTTGCTTCTCCCCATCAATTCGACTTTGCCTTTAGAGGCTACTGCGCTGCTCTGCGTCAGCCTCACTGTGGCTTTTTTGCATCTCTGCAAATGCACTCACCGAACTAGAATCCTTCCTTTGGCTTCACTGTCCCTGCCCCTCTCTCATTGCTTCGATTTCTCTGGCTCTCTCTCTGACCACTGAATGCTGCTACTCAGGAAATCGATCTGCTCATGAAATCGAACTACTCAAGTGATTTCTCCATGCCCCATCGACTTCTTCTTATAATTCGCTGTTGAGACTTCAACGGCCAAGATTAGATATTAATCGATGGCTAGGATTAACTTGAAGTCGATTCGTGTGAGTTTCATGAGTATTCACACCATAACTTAATTAATTTTGATTAATTAGTCATATTCCCTAAGTTTAGACTTAGGAAATATGTAAAAACTAACTAATAATCTAATTAAGTCATTTCTAGGCAGAATTTCTAGAAACGATTTCTCGGTTTTAGAGATCTCATGTATTCTATCTGCTCCACAAAATTTTGTGGCTATAACACATCTGATGCTACAAAATCTATCAGGAAACCCCACCTTCGGTGCTTAGAAAATTATACCAAATTAACCCTACACTCCTTAAACAAAACCCATCGAAACCCATAAAGGGTTTGGCTTGGTATTGACCTCGGAAATTCGGCCTCCCAAGAGCCATGTCCTCCTCAAACTACTGAAAGGTATGACCTTCCTGTATCTCCATAAAATCCCCTCCAAAACACACCAAAATAGTTGAGATAATCGTCCCCTAACTTCCCCTTATCCCTCCCAGCAAATACTTGCTCCAGAAACTGACCCACAAATTCCCATGTGTGCCCAATGAGAAGCTCCTGGGCTGGCCCTGGGTGCTGTCAATCGCACTTCTCTCGAGCATCAAGATCCTGCTCCCAAAATCCCCCCAAAGGCTAGTGTCCCTCTATATTCCCTTCACCAAAATTCTCCTGGCAATTGCTCCACGAAAGGCCCATGAAATAGTTACTAAGTGTTCCCCTACTGTGTCCTCCTAAAGTACGCACTAGTTGAGTGATAGTTGAGTTTAGCACTCTGAATTTCCTCTTGCAATCTCCTGGAATGATAGAAAGGAATCGCACTACGGTGGAACTTGTGGTCCACCGAAGAGAGGGTGAGTTCTTCGCTTGGAGAGCTCGTGCTAAACAACAAGTGACTCGGCTAAGCAGCTCGTGCAACTAAAGTTGAGTTCAATAAGATGCAAAATGAGGTTGGGCCTCCTCTATTTATAATTCATGGGCCTCTTTTCCCATGTGAGCCCCCTCCAACTAGAAATTCGACCTTTTCTCCTTAGCCATTCAAACTTCCCTCTAAGGTGGTGCGTATTTTCTCATGTGGGTGGCCCCCACGCTTTGCCAACAAGACATTTCGACTCCTTTTTCCTTCATAAGTCTCTTCCCAAAAATCACATGGGTCCCATGGCTTCCAAAATTGTAGAATAAATAAATTTGTAACAAATTAATTTAGGAAGGGACATTTAGTCCTCCCCTCCCAAATGTTGCTTGTCCCCAAGCAACTTCAGGGTTGGATGCTTATATATGTGTTCACCCTCGCAGGTGGCATCCTCATCTAGTTAGTTCCTCCAGCGCACCAATTATGCTTTAATAATCCTGCTCCTCAGCTTCCTATCTCTAGTCTCCCAAATGGCCTTTGGTTCTAGAACCAGATGCCCCTCATCATCTTTGGTGGCAAATCCACAACTGTTGTTACCTACTAACCCAACAACTTTTTGAGGCACGAAAGATGAAAGAAGTTGTGGATTTTGCTTCCTGGGGGAAGCTCCAACTCATAAGCCACCTCTCCAACTCTCCGGATCACCCTATACGGCCCATAAAAATGTGGTTGTAGCTTCTTGGCCCCTTTCTATTTCAAGGTGGACTCGCGATATGGTTGTAATCACAGGTAGACCAAGTCCACCCTCCTCAAACTGCTTGTCAATCTGGTGCTTATCTGCATACATCTTCTGCTGGTTTTGGGTTGTCAGTAAGTTATCCTTGAGAGATTTGAGGATGTCTTGGCTCTCTTGGATCTAATCTTTGGCCTTTGGGGCCCTGTTGTCTCCAAAAACAATGTCAACAAAAGATAAAGCACCATATCCGTACAAGGCACGAAAGGGTGACATACTGATGGACATGAGGTGGTTGATGTTGTAGCAGTAATCCCCTAGGTGTAGTCACTGAATCCATAATCTCTGTTGCCCAGCTACGTAGTTCTGAGGATAGCCCTCCAACCATTTGTTAACCCTCTTAGTATGACTGTCGGTTTGCGGATGATAGCTCGTGCTAGGTGTGAGCTCAGTACCCACTAGTCTGAAAAGTTCCTGCCAAAATGCTCCCATGAACCGTCTATCCTTGTCGCTGACTATGGTCTTAGGGAGTCCATGCAATCGAAGGACCTCCCTGAAAAATAACTAGGCCACTTGTGACGCTGTATACCAGGTTGGGATGGTAAAGATGTGCACATATTTGGTCAACCGGTCTACTACCACATAAATACAATCCTTCCCTTGCACTGTTGGGAGCCCCATGATGAAATCCATGGAGATACTTTCCCATTTCCCCTTAGGAATGGGAAGTGGCTGCAACAACCCAGATGGGTGAGTCAACTCCCCCTTGTTCCTCTGGCAAACCTCACACTCCTGCGCATATCTCAACACATCTCCCTTGAGGCCTTTCCAAGTGAATCGTTCTCTAACTGTCATATATGTCTTCCGGAACCCCTGGTGTCCCGAAAGTGGGGAGTCACGAGCTACATGGAGAACCCTCTCCTTCAACTGCGAGCTCAACACCAAGAATATATGCTCCTTGTAGTAAATGACCTCAGCCATCACCCTATAGCTCTCATCAGCGTGAATTCCCTCTAGAATCTCACATGCCTTCCTGTCTTTAGAGTACTCCACTAGTAATTGCACCTTCTAGCCATGGAAAATGCTTATGAGTGAAAGTGTCATGGGCCTCCTAGATAATGCATCCGGCACTACCTTGTGCTTTCTCTTCACATACTCAATGTCGAAATCATAGGCTTACACCTTGCTAACCCACCTCTGCTTCCTGTCATTGAGGCCCTGCTGCCCCATGAAATGGCGAAGACTGTTGTAGTTCGTATTCACCTGTAATCTGTTCCCCACTAGGTATTGTCGGAATTTGTCCAATGCATACATGATGGCCAACATATCCTTGTCGTAAATAGAGTACGACCTCTCATGTGGGAGGAGTTTCCGGCTCTCAAAAGCAATGGGGTGCCCATCCTGAGACAACACTGCACCAACCCCCTCACCTAATGCATTGCACTCCAATGTGAATGGCTGTGTGAAATCTGGAAGTGCCAATACTAGGTGGTTGCTCATCACCTCCTTGAGGCGATCAAATGTTGATTGTGCTCTGTCTGTCCATGTGAGAGCCCCCTTATTTGTCAAATTTGTGAGGGGAGATGCTAGCTGTGAGAAGCCCTTCATGAACTTCCTGTAATAAGTGCATATGCCTATGAACCCCCTTAGCTCGGTTACATACCCGAGCTTAGGCCATTCTCGGATGGACTGAATCTTCTCCTCATCTACCCTCACTCCATATGCGCCAATGTTGTGTCCCAAGTAGAGCATCTTCGTCAGACCAAACTCACACTTGGACAACTTGGCATAGAACTGTTGCTCCTATAGAATATGAAACACCACCTCCAAGTGTTGCATATGCTCCTCCCATGTGTGGTTGTAAATCAAGATATCGTCGAAAAATATCAATACAAACTTCCGTAACTTCCCACGGAATACATAGTTCATGCATGATTGGAAAGTGGCAGGTGTGTTCGTTAGCCCGAAGGGCATGACCAAGAACTCAAAGTGCCCATAGTGTCACTTGAAATCCGTCTTGGGGATGTCCTGATCCCTCACCCTGATCTGGTGGTACCCCAAGCGTAAATCAATCTTAGAGAAGTACTTGGCTCGTCTAAGCTCTTCCATCAACTCATCATTGCACAGAATGGGGTATCTATTTTTTAGAGTCTTCTTGTTGAGTGCCCTGTAATTGGTGCACATATGCAGGATCACATCCTTCTTCTTCACTAGTACTACCGATGAAGAAAAGGGGCTAGAATTCGGTCTAATATGCCCCAATGCTAGCAACTCCTTGATAGCTTGCTCTATCTCATCCTTGTAGGCCTTAGTATGCCTATAAGGAGTGGTGATGATCGCCTGCACCCAAAGTTCTAACTAAATGGTGTGATTAAAACCCCTGTCAGGTGGTTGCCCTGGTGGTATGTCCCCAAACACTACCGGGTACCTGCCCAAAATAGTCTGAATGTCTAGGTGGGGTGGCTTGGGCTGTCCCTCAATCTCTAAAATCCTTAGCTCCACTGCCCACTCTATGTCCCCATGCTTCAAGTCAGTCACCATCTTGTGCGCTGAAACCGTCTGTGGAGGATATGAGTGCATGCCCCGAAGAACCACCAACTTGCCATTTGGCCTTGTGAACTCCATCTCCAGTTTCCTCCAGTCAGTGGTGACCCGACCAAGGGAGTAAAGCCACTGGACACTCATCACCACATTGGTGTCTGGTACATCCATAAAAAAATGATTTGTCACCGAATAGTTCTCCATGGTCACTGTCAATGTGGGAACATACTGGTTGCACTGCATAGTCCTGTCCCTCGACACCAGGACAAAAAATCCTTCAAACTCCTATGTAGTGATGCCCCTCCTCTGGACCATCTGGGCATCTATGAAATTGCGGGTGGCCCCACTATCTACTAAGGCTGAGACATGTTGTCCCTACATTATGCCTTGTATTCTCAAAGTCAAAAACTTGGGAACTCCATGCAAAGAAGGAAGGACTCCCCCAGTAGGTGCGAAAGATGCTCCCTCGGGTGGTGGTGGTCCCCTATCTACCTAACCCTCACTATCTCCTCCGCCAAACTCCAACTCCACATCTTCCTCTTGATCACTATTTGAGAAGACCTCTATATGGTGGTCCTTACTGGTTGTGCACCAGTGGCTTGGTGGCCATGGATCCCGACATGTAAAGCATAGTTTCCTCCTCCGAAGGTCTCTCCTGGTCTCCTCATCCAACTACCCACGCCTTTCGGTTGCTCGTTGTGTTGGGGGTTTAGTGTCACCTCCCTTCTGTGGGTAGGGATTTCGTGAGGGAAAAGGTGCCCTCGTCTTGGGGATGCCCCCCTGCAAGTCCCTAGCACAAGTCAGTGCCTTCTCCAAAGTCGAGGGTCTGTGTGACTTCACCTGTCCACGCAATGGCTCCAACAAACCCTCTATGAAAGTGTATACCCTCTTAGCCTCGGATAGGTCTAGCACCATAACCGAAACCCTCAAAAACTTTGATATGTAGTGCTCTGTCTGGCCAGTCTGTCTCAGTTGGATCAATTCTCTGAAGTGAGCCTCCGAATCCCTCTTATCAAATCGCTCCACCACTCTTCATGTGAAGTCTTCGTATGAAGTCACATTGACATGCCCTAATGTGGATAAGCCATGAAACCACCACTCATGCGCCTCCCCTTCCAAGTGCAGTGTAGCCACTTTGATGGCCTCCATCTTTGTCATCCGATTAAACTAGAAATAAGTATCAAGCTTCTCCACCCAAGCTCGAGCCGTGCATTTGGAAGAACCATCATATGTGGGGAAATACATTCTCCCAATAGTGCGTTGCACCTCTGAGTTTTGTGAATTATGCCCCCCATTGTACCTGCCCTTCTCATTATGTTTGAGCTGACAATAGTCTCTAAATGACAAGGCCACTTTGAAATCTTCCCCCATGGCTTGCCATTCCCTGAAGAAATCCCCCATGGGCATTTGATCATCCGGTCCCCCATGCCCATTGGGTGTTGATGGTAAGAAATCAGACAACGTGGTTCTAGATGGCCCACTATAGGCTGGTGGGTGAGTGGCTGGAGAAGGATGGTCATATTGTTGTGAGGCTCTTGATGTCTCCCCAAAAAGGAACTCACAATGGAGGCCCCTGTGCCTGTTTTGCTGCTTGATCTCCTTGAGCATTGCTTTCTATCTGCTAGCCAAGTCATTCAAAGCCTTCAAGAGGCTATCGAATGCTGCTTCTTCCTTACTCCTTGGTTACCCCATCTCTGCTACGACGACTTTCCTCCCATGTTCCTCCAAATCAGGGGTAATCTCCAACTTCCTTTCCCTACTCCTATACCTTTGCCTTTGATAAGTGATGTTTTGCTTGTCCTCATCATTCATAGGAAAGTCTCCCACGACTAAGCCAAGATCTAGGCTCTGATACCACTGTAATGTCCCAAATTAGGAAAAACAATGATATGCAAAGCAAACAATAAAGACAACACCATAAAAATTAAACATTCAGTGCATACCCATAAAAAGCCCAGAAATAACAAACCACTGAGCCATTTTATTACGATTTGGAAGAAATAGTACAATAATGTGGAAGAGGTGTACATGGACTTGCATCAATGGTAGGAGTGATCAAGCCCAAGTGATAATATGTCAACCTTAGATGGCAGAAATGTCTGCTCAATGATGCCCTGCACTGCCCTAGTGAAACTTTGATGTCTGCTGCAAAGAAGCTGCTGGAATCCCCACCTCCGGTGCTCAGAAAATTCTACCAAATTAATTCCGCACTCAAACAAAACCAATCAAAACCCAGAAAGGGTTTGGCGTGGTTTTGACCTCAAAAATTCGGCCTCCCAAGAGCCACGTCCTCCTCACACTGTTGAAAGGTACAACCTGCCTATAACTCCAGAAAATTCCTTTAAAACACACCACAATAGTTGAGATAATCTTCCCCAAACTTCCCCTTATCTCTCCCAGCAGATACTCGCTCCACAACGTGACCCACGAATTCCCACATGTGCCTAGTGAGAAGCTCCTGTGCTTGCCCTGGGTGTTGTTAATGACACTGCTCTGAAGAAGCAAGATCCTACTCCCAAAATCCTCCCAAAGGCTAGTGTCTCCCTGTACTCCCTTCACCAAAATTCTCCCAGCAATTGCTCCCCGGAAGCTCCCTAAAATAGCTACTGCGTGTTCCCCTACTACGTCCTCTTGAAGTACGCACTGGCTGAGTGATAACTGAGTTTAGCGCTCTAAATTTCCTCCTGCAATCTGTTAGTTTTTGGTAGCATTGGAAGTGCTCTAGCCTTGAAAATTGGTGGAGAGGCTAAGGCACATGAGGTCTAAAGAACCCAGAAACCATTTGGTGAAATTCCACCCAGATTGTATTTTATTAAAGTAATTAATATTTTTAATGGGGTTCCTAAGTCTAAACTTAGGGAAATTAAAATATTAATGGGTATTAATCAAAATATGGGTGAGAATGATCTAGAAGGTGGATCAAGTCATGTTTTAATCTTCGTCGTTTATTAGAGACTTAATCTCGGTCGTTGAAGTCTCAAGAGGAAAAGTATAAGGAGGCTTGGGGTTCATTTAGAAACACACAGAGAGATTGAGGAAATCGATTTTCTGAGGTGAGAAATTCTCAGGAGGGAAATCAATTGGGGAGATCTTGCAGCTGAGGAGCAGAGAGAATCTGGGAGAAGGACTCTCCAGAAAATACAGAATAGAGAGGTAGAGAGAGCTTGCAGAGAGGCAACGCAGTAGCCAAGAGAGCTGATGTTGAGCTAGCCTGGGCCGACGCAGTGTTGATGCGGAGCCAAAAGGGCCAGTGCAAAGCAGAAAAGTTGCCTATCACGCAGAATCCAGAACTGCAGGAACAACCAGAACTGTCGACACTACAAGTACTGCTAGGAACTGCTAGAACTGCCAAGAACTGTTGGAATAGCTGAGAGGGATGACATAAAGGGCAAAGAAGGTGATGCAGGGCTGACACAGAGTCAGCGTATAAATAGTTGAGGTTAGCCAATCTTGTGGTGGATCAGCCATAATTCTACTGGGTGAAGTGAGGTAAAGCTCACTCAGATTTTCCGCCAATATTTTCTCTGTAAAGGATTGCTAGATGAGCATCCTAGATTGTATTCAGATATTTACTGCCAATAATAAGAATCCTCAGATCTGATGCACCGGTTTCCCCACATTGGGTTTTCCGAGGAAGATTGTCCAAAAACAAATGTGTCAATGTGATTGTTCATATGTTGATGTTTCTCTTGCCATTTAATTTTCAGTTCTAGTTTGTGAAGTTTGCAACAGAATTTATTTTGGTATTTACTGAAGTATTGGTAAGTAACCTATCATAAATAAGTAGGAGAAATAAATCAATTATTGCAACAAATTTTCACATGGTATCATAGCAAGGTTCAAGTAAGATGGAAGCAAAAAAAAGGGCATGGAGAACAATAAGGATCATAATATTTCTGAATTAGCTTCCAGGCTGGAAGAGGAGTTTGCTTTCCTATCAAGTTCTACACCAGTCAAGGATTGGTACATGGATAGCGGGGCTCCAGCTTATATGATTGGAGAATGAGAATATTTCTCGAGCTATGAGGAGGAACAAACGAACTTTCAAATCACAATGGGTAACAGGATGAAGTGCGCCCCAGTAGGAAAAGGAACTATTATATTCCAGACAACAACAGGAGATAGTCTTCGGGCCACGAATGTACTGGATATGCCAGGTATGGGAATGAATTTGATTTTTGTCTCTCAATTACAAGATAAATGATATGATGTATACTTCATTGATAATAGAGTATATGTTAAGCATCCAAGGTGGAAAATGAGGGCCCAGATTGGAACTCGAAGAAACAGATTATACAAGTTACAACTCGAGTCTCCTATGGCACTGATTAGTAATGTCGATGGAGAAAAAAAATTAAATGAGCTGTGGCATAGGAGGATGGGACACTTACATCATGGGGTGTTACAGATGCTCAAGGAAACTATTACGGGGGTTCTAGTGCTTACTACCAAGCATGATGATGCATGCAGAGGCTGCGTGCTAGGTAAGTATGCCAAAGCAACATATTTCAGAAGCAACAATAGAGCTAAGACTGTATTGGGGTTAATACAGTTAGACATTTGCAGTCCGATGTCTACAAGGGATGTCAGTGGCGCTGAGTATTTTGTTACCTTCATAGATGATCATTCTAGGAAAACTTGGATCTATTTTTTGAGAACCAAGAGGTCTTTGATCGGTTTAAAGAGTTTAAGGCTCTATTGGAAAACTTGACAGGAAGGAAGATCAAGATATTATGCTCAGACAATGGCGAAGAATACACGGATAAGAACTTCTCTCATTTCTGTGCAAGAGAAGGAATCTGAAGAGAATGGACAACACCCTATAATCCAAAACAAAATGGAGTTGTAGAAAGGAAGAACAGAACTATTGTTGGAGCAGCAAAGACGATGTTATATTATCGGAATCTACCCAAGTTTTTATGGGTAGAAGCATGCAACACGGTTGTACACATTCAAAACAAGACTCCACACAGGGATTTAGGAAAGAAGACACCAAAGGGAGTTTTCATGGGAAAGAAGCCAAAAGTAAGTCACCTCAAGATATTCGGAAGTGTAGCTTATTGCCATATTCCAGAAGAGAAGAGGAGCAAGTTAGAGAAAACTGCTGAAGTTGGGTATCTAGTAGGATACAACGAGACTTCAAAGGCATATGGTATCTACATTCCATGAAGCAGGAAGATTGTAGTAAGGCGGAATGCGAAGTTCATAGAAGATAGAGCCTTCATGAAATATCGTGAGATGCCATTTGAAGAACAGGATGAGGATGCTCCTCTAGTCCAGCAACAAGGATCAGATTTGGTAGGAAGACAAGCATCTGGTTCAAGCACGGTAACCAGTACTAGAATCTCCTCAAGAGAAGAGGAGCCAAGAGTGTCATAGCAGGTACATGAAGAGGAACAGATGGAACCTCCCACCACCAGTGGAAGAACTAACCAAGAAGTATGACAGACTCTGAGGGATGTAGAAGAATTAGTTGGAGCTCCTAGAGCCGAGAAAAGGCGGCGTAGACAACTTGACAGGTACCAAGCATTGGTAGCTTAGGTCGAAGAACCCTCTAGTTTTCAAGAAGCCGTACAACACTAGGTATCGGTGGATGCCATGGTAGAATAGTATAGTTCTATCATGACAAATGATGTTTGGGAAATTGTACCAAGAACAGAGAACAGATTAGTTGTAGGTTCGAGATGGATCTACAAGATCAATTATGCTGCAGATGGCAACATGGATAAGTATAAGGCCCGGTTTGTCACAAAAGGATATGCGCAAAAGGAAGGAATAGACTATGTGGAAACCTTTGCCCAGTAGCTCGATATACCTCTATTAGATCCATTATATCCCTTGCGGCACAGATGGGATGGAAGATTCACCAAATGGATGTCAAGGCAACGTTCTTTATTGGGGTGATAAAAGAAGAGGTATATATCAAATAGCCAGAAGGTTTCGAAACACATGAAAAGAGAACTCATCTGTGTAGGTTGAAGAAAGTCTTGTACGGGCTAAAACAAGCACGCAGAGCTTGGTATGGCCAAATTAACAGCGACTTGGGATTCATCAAGAGTGATGCCGATCCCAATCTTTATTATCTGCTGGTAGAAGGGGAGTCGTTGATTTTGGTATTGTGTGTGGATTATCTATTTTTGACAGGATCATCTAGACTCATAGAGGATTGTAAGAAGAATCTAGAAGCTGAGTTTGACATGAAGGATTTGGGGCTAAAGCACTATTTTTTGGGATTGGAAGTTTGGCAGTAGGATGGTGAGATGTTCCTTGGCTAAGGAGGATATGCATTAGAAATTCTGAAAAGATTCAGAATGTAGGATTGTCGACCTATGGCTACGCCAATGATTACCAATTAGAAGAAAATAGATACTTTGGGAGACAAAGAAGTGGACCCCACCTTATACAGACAACTCATTGGGTCACTTATGTATCTGGTCAACACCAGGCCAGACTTGTGTTCTGCTGTCAACACCCTTAGTCAGTTCATGGTGGAATAAAAAAGGGCACACTGGGCAGCAACAAAGAACATTCTCAGGTATGTGCGTGGAACAATTAATTTTGGATTAAGGTACACCAAGGGCAATGATATCGAATTGAGTGGATTCACTGATTTAGATTAGGCAAGAAGTTCAGTAGACAGGAAAAGTACCAATGGGTATTGCTTCGATATTGGATCTGGGATGACCTCCTGGTGCAATAAGAAGCAGAAGTATGTAGATATGAGCTCTGCTGAAGATGAGCATATGGAACCTAGCAAAGAAACATGTGAAGCTATATGGCTTAGGAAACTGCTTGTGAATCTATTCAAGAGAAGGATGGAAGCTACAAGGATCTTTAGTGATAATTAGAGTTGTATCAAGCTCTCTAAAAATTCATTATTTCATGATCACTCCAAACACATTGATATTTGGTCACTTTATCAGAGACTGTGTTCAGCGTGGAGCGGTACAGTTGGAGTACACTCCCACAGGAAATCAGGTGGCATACATACTCACCAAGGCTCTAGGAAGAGCCAAGTTTGTTCAATTTCGGGAACATATGGGTATGTTGGAAAATCCTTTCAATAGAATGATGCAACGTTTGAGAGGGAGTTGTAGTACAAATACAGCAGTGGCAGTGGCAGTGTCATGGGCAGTAGTACAGTAGCAACAGTAGCACAGGGTTGGTGGCCACATCAGTGCAGAAAGGTGATGATTCAGAATCAGAGTAGCATGAAGGTAGACATTGTTGCTAGAGCACTTTCCTCGCTAAGAGGGAGTGTTAGTTTTTGGTAGCATCAGAAGTGATCTAGCCTTGAAAATTGGTGGAGAGACTAAGGCACATGAGTTATAAAGAACCTAGAAACTGTTTGGTGAAATTCCACTCAGACTGTATTTTATTAAAATAATTAATATTTTTAATGGGGTTCCTAAGTCTAAACTTAGGAAAATCAAAATATTAATGGGTATTAATCAAAATATGGGTGAGAATGATCTAGAAGGTAGATCAAGTCATGTTTTAATCCTGGCCATTGATTAGAGAGTTAATCTCGGTCTTTGAAGTCTCAACAGGAAAAGTATAGGAAGGAGGCTTGGGGTTCATTTAGAAACACACAGAGAGATTGAGGAAATTGATTTTCTGAGGTGAGAAGTTCTTAGGAGGAAAATTGATTGGGTAGATCTTGCAGCTGAGGATTGGAGAGAATCTAGGAGAAGGACTTTCCGAAAAATACAAACTAGAGAGGCGCAAAGAGCTTGCAGAGAGGAAACACAGTAGCCAAGAGAGTTGACGCTGGGCCAGTTTGGGCCCATGCAGTCCTGACACAGAGCTAGAAGGGCTAGAGAAGAGTAGAAAAAATGTTTGTCACACAAAATCCAAGACAGTCGGAACTGCCTAGAACTGCCAAAACTATTGGGAACTGCCGGAACTGTTAGGAACTGTCGGAACAACCGGGAGAGTTGACATAGAGGGCAGAGAAAGTGACGCAGGGTTGACGTAGGAATAGCCGGGGTTAGCCAGTGTTGTGCCGGATCAACTAGAATTCTGCCGGGTAAAGTGAGGTAAAAATCACTTAGATTTTCCGCTAGTATTTTCTCTGTAAAGGATTGCTAAATGAGCATCCTAGATTGTATTCGGATATTTACTGCGAATAATAAGAATCCTCAGATCTACTGCACTGATTTTCCCACATTGGGTTTTTCTGGGGACGATTGTCCAAAAACAAATGTGTCAATGTGATTCTTCATATACTGATGTTTCTCTTGCCGTATAATTTTCAGTTCTAGTTTGTGAAGTTTGCAACTGAATTTATTTTGGTATTTATTATTTACTGAAGTATTTGTAAATAACTTATCACAAATAAGTAGGAGAAATAAATCAATTATTGCAACAAATTTTCACACAATCTCCCAGAATGATAGAAAGGAACCTCACTAGGGTGGCACTTGTGATCCATTGAAGAGACGCTGAGTTCTTTGCTTGGAGAGCTCATGCTAAACAGCAAGTGACCCGACTAAGCAGCTCGAGCAACTAAAGTTGAGTTCAATAGGCAAAATATGCAAAATGAGGTTGGGCCTACTCTATTTATAATTCGTGGGCCTCTTTTCTCACGTGGGCCCCCTCCAACTAGCAATTTGACCTTTTCTCCTTAGCCATTCGAACTTCCCTCTAAGGTGGTGTGTATTTCCTCATGTGGGTGGCCCCCATGGTTTGCCAACAAGACATTTCGACCCCTTTTTCCTTCATAAGTCTCTTCCCAAAAATTACATGGGTCCCATGGCTTCCAAAATTGTCAAAATTGTAGAATAGATAAACTTGTAACAAATTAATTTAGGAAGGGATATTACATAGGACATTTAATATAGCACGTGGGAAAAAGCCAAACATGAGCGCTACACTTTCATCATGGCCATCACCCTGGTTCCTATGGCCCTTGAGTTCCCCACACACCATTAAAGAACCCATTCACATCCCAACCCATAGTGGGCAATGAACTGCCCCACCTTAAAGGGGTAATAGTTGTTGCATATTTCGCATAGCATGCTCTTATTTCCTAGAACCCCGAGCAGTAATACAAAGAAAAGCCATAAAAAAGGCAAAAGGAAAATAATGAAGGGTGGGAAAACAAAGGCTAGGGTAACTCATGTATCCATGATTTCTCCCTCCTACATTTGTACACCCAAATATGTGCACATCCCTCATCATTACCGTACTTGAACCCATGGCATTTGGCTTTGAGACCCCCATGTCCCCACCCATCTCATTATTTCACATGACCCCTATCAATAAAAGGATGTACCTTGGACTCGTCTTTCCCCTTAGGAGATGGGAACACCTAATAAGATTGTTTATTAGCCACTCCTACCTAGGGAGGTAACACTATTACAAGCTTAAAACCCCAAATTTGGAAGGGAAGTCCACTATGAAGTCTCAATGTGCCCTTGATTAACAAACTTGGTTCACTTAGATGCACTATTGAATTGTTGTACCTGATGGTGAGGAAGCGCATTGGATCTTATATGTAATTGGCAAGTGGTTTCATTATGGGTTGGGAAACTTAATTGGCGACCAAGCCCGCCAGAGGATCATATTGGCACTCCTAGGGAATGCGTTGAGAGTCATGGGACTCCATCATGTTTTGAAGCATCATTTCATGCCATGGGCATTTTCAGCACCCTCAGTAGTCTGCGCATTGCCCCATATTATTCACAAGATGATGCACTTGGACTAGCGTGCCTTGATCGACTTAGCATATTATGGCAATTGATCCAAGGATTAAAGGAGGATTGTCTCACCCTTGAGACATGGGAGGTAAATCACCATTATCAAAGCCCTCATCGTTGGAGAATTACATGCTTATCTTTCATCGAGAGACCCATGAGACCAGCATTTGTGCCCCAAACCCACTTTGGGGCCCCACATGATGACTTACATGAAAAAATAGGGGCCATCCCCTAATTGGTGATTTATGGAGCCCTCTCTCTCATTTTGGCACCTAGAGGATTCAATGTCGCCCTCCAATGGCTGTACATCAACATGACATCATCAACTTAGCTAGCATTTGGAAGGGTAATTCATAATTTGAAAAAGCTACTTGGTCAACGTGTGACTAGGGTACGTTCTTGCACATTATTTTAATATTTTGGGGGCTAGTTAGGCTAATTTGACTTGGTGAGACTCCTATAAATGGAACTCACTCTCACTTGTGAGTGATGATCATCATCACTTGGATTCTCTTGTAGAATTACTCACACCTTTTCATTGGAAGCTATTGGAGATTCTTTGATGCATTTTGACATTTGGAGCTGAAATTTTCGATCTTCTTTGGAGCTATCCCATGATTTGTGGACGGATATATCATATTGTCATCTTGTAAGTGCTTCTTGTTGAATATTTTCTAGGAATAATGTCTAATGTATGGAATTATTGTAACTAATTAATGCTCTTGTGCCCTAATTAGTTGAATATCATTTTAGAAATCTATTTGGTTCTCAATTGCATATGTTAATCATTGTATGGCAAATGATTAATTTTCTCAGTGGATGAAGTTTTGTCATTCTTCCACAAAACTCCATAAATCTTGAGTGGGTAAATTTTGAAGGTTGGTAGCTAGGGTATCAACCTTTAACCTCCTTAAGGATGATTTCGGTCAATTTAAAAGCATCTAGGACTCCATATCCCGAAGGACTAGGCACTAGTCCAAGAGACTTGGTGATCAACTCCTCTCTTCTCCATATTTTCTTCTCCTCAAAATTTTGGCCCCTTTTTCTAGGGCAGCAAGGCAAGGGCATTAAGCGAATTCCTTTAGAGAGTGAATTTTGGGATTTGGAAGGACAAGGCTCTTCCTTAGGGTCTTTCCTAGAGGATCTCCAAGTTTGGTGGATTTCTCATGGTGCCTCCTCCATCAAATCTTGTGCCCTAGAAGGGAAACCCTTGGTTGTTTCTCCTAGACCAATGGATTTTCTTGAGGGTTGTATGAGCATAGTATTCATTGGAATCAATCATAAGAAACCATTTCTCCTCCCTTTCCTTGACGTAGTGAGT
This sequence comes from Pinus taeda, assembly GCA_000404065.3. Classification (NCBI taxonomy): domain Eukaryota; kingdom Viridiplantae; phylum Streptophyta; class Pinopsida; order Pinales; family Pinaceae; genus Pinus; species Pinus taeda. Next base: position 33,975 of record APFE031340321.1, read on the forward strand.
ACCTTGGAAGTATTTGTTCCCACCATTATTCATAAAACCCTAGGTCTAGTGCAAGTATTTCCTAGGTCCATCAAAAAGAGCGAAGAGCCTCTTGGAAGTGTTAAAGCATCACATAGAGCTTCTTTGAGAGGTCCTACCCAATCATTTGGAGTCTTGATCTTAGGAATATATATTATCATCTCAAATCTCAATCCCTAAGTCTTGATCTCTTCCTAGGCCTTTCTTGGGGTGCATTTGGCTTCCTTGAAGCATTGAGCCATTGTTGTGTCTCTCCTTGAATGGGATTTGTGGAATCACATCATACCTAAATCATTGATCTATTCATTCTAAGTGATTCCCTTCCTATTGGGACTCTTCCCATTCGTGAAAGTCTGTAAAGAGCAGGGGACTTTGACAGAGGTGATAGTGGGTCACTATCCCATTGTTGTCACTTAGTTTTGTAGTTGTCTTTTAGGCTTTTCCTTCCTTAGGGTGCTGCTAGGTTGTGTGGTAAAATTTTTGGCGCCATTGTGAGGGAGGAAGTTGGTTTCCCTCCTTGGTCAAATCTTTGAAGAGGTGATTCTTCCAACGACAATATAGATCCTCTTCTAGTGATTCCTAAATTGCTTGGTTACGAAGATCACGAAGAAAACATAGCTCCTATAATGAGAGTTGCTGAGCTTGATAAGCCTCCTCGAAACAATCCAACACATGTTGCAAGGAAGCATCTGACTGTGCCCAACAGTCTCTGCACCTATCTAGTATCTGACTGCAGCTAGGTTTGCAATGTCCCTCAAGATCTGATTGCACTTGTTGACACTAATCCTTTTACTACTAAATATTGTGGGCCCCTAGAGCAAAGGTGTGAAAATTCCTTGAAATGCAATGACTGGAAATTATTCTTCTAACTGGTTAATTATTAAGCAATTTATTTGCTACAAAAAACAATGAATACTTCACACTAATTCTTCACAAATAGAAATTACACTACGGAAATAAAATATGCGGAACTGAGAAATTTAGAGCAATCACACACAAATTAACACCGTTATTTTCGGACAATTGTCTTGAAAAAACCCAGTGCAAAAAAACTGTTGCAATAGATGAGGGTTTTATTATTATGCAGTAGTAAATTTGACTATAATAATTTGGATGCCAAACTACCAATGCAATCTGAGAAAAATACTGACAAAAATATTTGAGGGAATTTACCCTCCTCCTCGAGCAATCCTGGCTTAGTGTGGCCACTCGAACTGGAAAAATCTGACTCTTATGCATAGCTCCTACATCACCCTTGCATAGGCCCTCAAATGCTCAAACCAATACTACTTCGAATCTGCCTCTAATGGACTGTTGCTACGCTGGAAAGAATTCTTCATCTGATAGGAAAATTATTCCATACTCCGGTAACTGAATCCTCCTCCTGCTCAACTAAATCGAATTGCCCTCTTGAGGCTATACACAACCTCCTGGATAAATAATACGACCTCCTCTCTTGACTCTTCCGGAACTGGAAACTCCTCTGGAAATCTGCTACTCTGCCTCTCTGCCTCTTGCTACTCGATCACTGGCTCGATCTCGCAGCGGAATCACTTGCCATTGGAAAATCAAACTACCTTGATTATTGAGTATCTGCAACCAGTGTTGCGAAAATCGCGATAATATCGAAAAATCGCAGTTTTTTGAAAATGGAAATATTATCGCCCGATTATTATGTGAATCTTTTTTTCCACAAAGAATCGCGAAATAATCGTGATAACTTGAAATTATCGTGATTATTACGAAAAAATCGCGATTTTTGGGAAAAAATCTTGAATATTATTATTATGATTATTTTTTGATGATGATGAGGAGGAGGAGCAACAGGAGGAGGAGGTGAGACAACCTACCCAGGCTACCCTTGTCACCATTAGAGGACGTGGTCTACCTCTTGTAGCTCCTAGTTCTTTAGCTTCTAGAGCACAACAAAGTCCACTGCCAACTCCACCGACATCTACATCTAGAGGGAAAGCTATTGCATTTTCTCGCAAGAGGGGCAGAGGAAATCAATGGTATTAGTTATTTGGTTCATTTCATTGTATATGACATTATGACTCATGATATGAGATACATTACTATATTTTTTGTTGATATTTTGAGGCTGAGTTGGGACTCAAGAGTCAGGACTGACTATTTAGGACATGATTCACTGTTATGTGTGATGTAGCACTAGAGATGATATTACACATCTTATATATTAGTTTTTTATCATATTTATGTGTCAATGTATTCATTTTATGTTGTAGATGCTTTACATATTAAACAAATTGAAAAAAAATGAATATTTTTGTATTTTACGATTTTTTCCTGATTTTTTCCGTCGCCAATATTATCCTGATAACGATTACTGCAACACTGTCCGCAACTCGTGTCTTCTCCATATACCCCATCAACCTCTTCTTATAATCTCCAGTTGAGACTTAAACGACCATGATAAATCTTAATCGATGGCTAAGATCATCTCTAATTCAATCCATGTGACTCTCTAGAGAATTCTCACCTATCTCAATTAATTCCTATTAATTAATCAATTTTTCTAAGTTAGACTTAGGAATTTTTTAATTATTGATCAATTAATTTAATTGAGCTATTTCTAGGTGGAATTTCTAGAAATGATTTCTGGGTTTTGGAGATCTCATGTTTTTTAGCCTCTCCACAAAGTTTGAGAGTAGAAAACCATTTGATGCTACGAAAGGTAACACTCCCTCTTAGCGAGGAAGGTGTTCTAGTGCTGCATTGCTACAACACCGTGGCTCTGCATCATCCTCCCATACATGTTGCTGATGTTTGATGACTGTACCTACAACTTACCATAATCCTACAACCACAAATATTAGTTTCGAAATCAAGTGCCAAACTCATAAATAAGCCCAAAAATGACTGCGGCTAGGGGATAAAAGACTAAATAGGCTTGCAACTAGGGGATAAAAGGCTAAATAGGCTTGCGGCTAGGGTTAAAAGGCCACCTAGGCTTGCGATCTAGAGCCACAATCCGACAGAGGCTTGTAGCTAGGGGTAATCAAGCCCAAAAGGGCTGCGACTACCAAGAAAAAGGCCTTTAAGGCCTGTGACTAGAGGGAAAAGCCCTCAAAAGGGTTACCGCTAGAGAAACAAGCACTATTAGGGCTGCAACTAAGGGAAAACAAGCCCCTAGAGGCTGGGGCTCGGTGAGGAAGGGCCTCTAAGGCCTGTGGCTAGCCTCCAAGAGGCTCTAAGACCGCAAGACACCATTGCGATCATGAAAAAATCACAATTTTTACCTCAAACCAATGCCAAAAATTGCCTCCAAGAGTTGCGGCTTCCTTTCTTGGTCTGGATGTTGAGAAAATTCTGCTTGGGAGGGCTAGATCTTACCCTCTAGGACCTAGATAAACCCTCTTCTCTTCCATGATTTGGCCAGAAAAACTGGATGACCCCTTCAAATGTGCTAATAACCCCTCAAACCCTAGCCATTTAGCCTAGTTGAGGCTAATGCCTTTTCAAAATAAAAATATCTTCAAACCTTTCAGCTAATGTACCTGCAAAAATGAGAAATAGAAAGCCAAGAACCCAATATATACAAAAACCCCAAAAACTCAAAAACTATACAAAAAATAGAAAGATGGGTTAGTTTAAAATACAAGGGTTAATGGAAAAATAATTTAGCAAATATTTACAGAATAAACTTCGTTGTCATTAGCATAATAAGACTTTATGGCACAAGTAAATAAATTTGAAGATAGTGATAAAATAATTTTAAAAGTTTTTGCAATGCCCTCGTGCATAAGATTTTCGTTAGGTCAAGACTTGGAGCCAAACAAGGGTGTTATCCCTTCACAGTCTGTGAACTTGGAGGCTAAGGGTTGGAGCAACCTGTAATTCAATGAGCTTCAAATGATAGATTATTAAAGAAAAGGGGTTTGTTTCATACAATAGATCTATAAATCTGGAGATACCTGCCAGACTTCGCTAGTTCTAGAGTGCTTACTCTCGCCCAACCCCTGAAGTATGATACTGTGCTAATAGATCTTCCTGCTACTGATAAATGAAATAATAATCAACATTATAATAGTTCAAAGCATATCAATAAATCATCCAACACATACCACAGATCAACAAATGAGAGACATCTTGAATTTAACCCCAAAGACTTTTTTATTAAGTGTAAAGAAATTCCAGTAGAGCCTTGCTTAGTACATCAGATAATTATTACATCATCCAAAGATCAAATGAGGAGCTTCGTAGCTTTCTTATATAGAAAATGAGAGAAGAAAACCCTCCAAGTGGAAAATAACGACTAGTTGGCTTGATCCTCGTCAAAATAATCTCATCCATCGATCTTCATTTGTAATAACATCATCTCCTCTATTGATTTATTTTTTATTTTGAGGAAAAAATTGAATCTCTTAAAATTCCTTTTTTCTTAGTCCAAAAAAATAATATTTTGGACTTTTATCGTCAAAAATTTCACTTTGACTTGACCACCAAGGTCCAAGGGGTCAATTTTTCTTTAAAATCCATTTTTCCTTTGGTGGAGGACCGCCAAATTTTTTTTTTTTTTTGACCCACGAATTTTTGATGATTTTCCACTTGGAGAGAATTTAATTTTTATCAAATTAATTTTTGACTCAAATTTAATTAATTTTCTGGTTAATTATTTCTTTTATTTTTTCCTCAAAAAGTAATTAAAAGACTCAACATGGGAATAAGTAATTTTCCACCCTCCAAGTGTGTCTATACAAAAATAATCTAGGCATAGTGTCTAATTATGAGTAACCATGCACTTAATTATTCTTAGATACACTTTTACATCAAAATTATATTATCAACCCTTAGCAAGGGAAATGCACATTTCACATAGACTCTCAAGACTTCGCCCAATTATATGACAAGACACACGATCTAGTATGAAAATTACATAGACTCGATAAACACTAGGACTCACCTAAGACTCGTCAAAGAATTCCACCCTAGCTTTGGAGTATAGTTGGGAGAAAAACTCCGCTGATTATCTGTGTTTACAAATACACATAATTCAGATAGGTTAAAAAACTCCATAGGATGAAACCCTTTGAGAATAATCATAGGCTTACCTAGGTGTTATTAAATGGCTTAATAGTCATACTAGAATCATTTACAATATAAAAATAGAATTTGGGTTTACAGTGGCAAAAATGACGTTGAATGATAACAATGATCTTTGAAAAGAATTGTCCATTGCTTTGTACTTTGCTTCTCAGATTGTTGTCATGTACATGGTCAACAATACCCTTGCCTATCTTAAGTGAAGCCATGAATATAATCTCGTAATTCCTTTATTCATTAAAAGTTACTTCTTTGATCATTTTTTCTTCTTTGTTTCCCATAAATATTTATTTATTAAAAATAAAATGGTTGAAACTAAATAACTGTTGGAGGAGGATACAAAAGGAGATGGAAAGATCAGTGAAAGAGGGGAATACGAATATAGGTATGCTAGAGCTTTGAGAGTATTTTTTCACTTTATTATTTCTCACATCCATACCCAGTTTTCTTGTGGTATTAATAGTTTTGTTGATAGCAAAGATTTTTTGAAAAGTGGTAGAGAAACACAAAGTGAGATTAATTGAGCTTTGAGAGTATTTTTTCACTTTATTATTTCTCACATCCATACCCAGTTTTCCTGTGGTATTAATAGTTTTGTTGATAGCAAAGATTTTTTGAAAAGTGGTAGAGAAACACAAAGTGAGATTAATTTGGCCTTTGTTTTTGACATTGTTTATTTTTCTACATTGTTTTTCCTTTTTAGAAGTTTTGGTTTATTTTAGTGCTAACCAACAATACATATGTGGATTGTAATCTATATGCATCACACTACTTGAAGTAGTCCAAGTTAGATCATATTCTTTTTTTTCCAGGCACATATCTGCCTTTGCATGATTTTATTTACATATAAGACTTCCAAACATTTCTTTGGTCAAAGTTCTCAAGGAACTTTAATAAATTATTTTGTCCGAACTGGTTTATGGTCAATTAATTAAAAGATAGTTCCTGGTGTTTCATTATTAAGTATATTTTCACAGTTTTAGTGACTTATTTTTAGTTCCGCATACTTATAATTTTGTTCTGTATATCAGTTAATGTTGTTGTAGTTTCTTTACCTTTCTTAGGTTTTCATGTATTTTATATCCAAGTATATTTCTAATATTTTTTGTAAAATTGGTTTTTTTAGTTCTTTATAATTCTTTTAGTGTATATTCATATGTTCTACTAAATTATATTATTTAAAATCTATAATAAAAAAATTTGTAAGCTTGGTAGGACTCCTCTTTTTGTGTTTTTACATGTCCATTATTCACTCTGCTACGAGGGGAGGGTAGCACAAGATTTGAACCCAAGACTTTTGGTTTGGTGAGACTTCATTTCCATGACCACTGCCACTTGAGCTACCCCAGGCAAACAAAATCTATAAAATTTGTGATCCGGATTTAAATAGGAACGCAACAAATTATAGAGATAACCATAAACACAGAGATGCAGTTGAAATATTACATCATTTCATTAATGTAAAATACTGAAATATGCTTACAAACAGAAATGGAAATACACTAGTTAGGGCGATGGTAGCTTATCTCTGAGAAGAGATGTGGCAGCTACATGCCTTTGAACTGAACTACAATGAGGCTCAAGGGCCCTTTTATTATTGAACAATAAGATCAAACCCTAAACAACCAAAACCCTAACCTGAGGAGATGTAACACCAAGAGTTTATGGGTCTTGTTGGGGTCAGTTGGACAGCGAACTTCCCGGGGTCGTGACTTGGTCATATTATCTCCATTTGACGCGCATGATAGCTTGTTGGAAAGATCTCTCCGAGGACTATGATAGAAAAGACGATTTTAGGTAGCAAATCATTGGCAGTAAATTTCGAAAAAAAACGTTGTTTAGAGCCTCAAAACGACTCCGAAATTTTAGGACCCGAAAAACTGCTAAAAATAGTAAATTGTGCTACAATTAAGGAAATTGAAAAACTGAAAGAAGAAATGGTGGGGGTCCAAGTGGAATTGGCGAGTGGCCAATAATATCCACCTAAATCAATTTGGAAAACATAAAAAATTTAAATAGTTTCTTTTATGTTAAGACTTTATGAATATGACGTTTATAAGTTTCTTTAGTTTATAAATTTAGGCTATCATTCCCTACTTACCATGTTTAGCAATTAACGAGGTTTGAAGTGTTATGATCAAAACATGAAATTTATCAACATCAACATCTTTGAAGATGATAGGAATAATCCCAAGCTTCAAAGTAAGAAGATCAAGGGACTGTTACCTACCATTTTGTGGGTAATATCCCTAGGAGATGTTTTTCTCCAAGATGGTCCTCAGCCGGCAGCCAATAGCCCCTTGCAGCCACCAACTAGCTAATTGTGCCATTTTCTCTACCACTTGAGCCAACCATGTGGTCCCTCGCCCATCTGCCATGATCATATGTTTGAAGGTGGGCTCCTGAATCTAAAGGTATGCCTTTTCATTTGGAAATTGATTATTGTAGTTTGCTTGTCATGGACACTTCTAGGCATGGATTAATTGGGGGTATTCGGCGGAAAGAATGGGCTAGGTCTATGCTTCTGTCTCCTAGATCCCTTTTAGGAATTAACCTTGGAGTCTAGTCTCGTGGGATCTCTTTTACTGACTATTTGGTTCCAGGAATGGTAATTCATGGGAAATCCTGATTTTGGTTGCGTGGTCCTGCTCCCTTATCTGCTTATATTACCCTCTTTCCATTCACTATTACCCCATCCATCATTTTTCCTGCTTGGGTTCATATTCCTCCATTGGGTCCACATAGGGTTAGCTTGCCCCTTCCCTTTGCCCGCACCTTGGGTCATGGTCTGGAATGAAGCTTGGAGGTTGATGCAGTTGAAAAGAAAGTTGAAAGCATATATGGCCACATACAACAGGAAAAGTACCACAAAGTGAAAAAGATTGTTGGGACAAATACATTTAGCATGTGGGCATAAGCCAATACATGAGTTCCACCCATCATCATGACCATCACCTTGGTTCCTACAGGGTCTATGAGCCTTATTCATCATATAGGAACCCATGATTGTCCCAACCCCTAGTGGGCAATGAATCGCCCCACCTTAAAGGAGTGAAATTTACTACTATATCTTATACATCATGCTCTAACCCCTTGAGCCCCGAGCAGTTAATCAAAGAAAATCATAAAAAGGAAAAAGGCACATAAAGAAGGGTGGAAAAATCAAGGCTGGGGCACCTCATGTACCACGATTTCTCCCTCCTACACATTATAAACCCAAGTGTGGGCTTCCCTCTTATTAGCTACCGTTGTACCCCAGCATGTGGCCTAGGGCTCCCCACTCTCATCCACTACTTCATTCAACTGTCTATCACATGCCACTGCCTTTTTAAGGGTGTACCTTGAATATTGTCCCCTTTAGAAGTAGAAACAACCTAATAAGGTGCTTGATTAACCCCATTTGGATTTTAGGAGACATTAGCACATCTTGAAGTCCATTATGAAAGGGCGGACCGTTATGAAGTCCCCACCTATGGTCCATGATTAGGTAAGCTCATTTACTCGATTTCTCTAATGACTTGTTGTACTGGAAGGCTAGTGGATGCATTGGATCTTATGCAGGATTGCAAATGGTTTCCATTTGGGGTTTGGTTTCCCTATACATGGTCCTAATCCTACAGAGGGCTACATTGGCACATGTAGGGTGAGTGTTGAGAGCCATGGGCCTCCACAACAGCAGATTGCACTCCATGGATCCCCATAGCCATTTTGAGATTGCTTGTGGTTCACTTATTGGATGAGGAGGATGCACCTGATCCATCATGCCCAGTCGGCCCTAGATCTACACCATACTCTTGGCAGATGATTCAGGACTTGCACGATGATGTGGCATCACCTACACCATCATCCTGGCCCTTGCAAACCATCTACAACATCTTCGATTTGTTTGGAGACCCATGAGGACACCTGTGTGCCCCCACATGTCATTTGGAGCACCACATGTTATTACAAGGGGCCAACCCCTTGTCCACTTCTTTTGAGGGTCCTATTCTTCATTGTGGCACCCATGGACCTCATTAAGCCTCTTAGAGGGCCCTACGACTTGCATAGTTTATTATTTGACCTCTTGAGAGGCTTATTTTTTCATTTATGAGCTAGTTTGGTGGGCCTGTCACCAAAAGTTGTATTATTAGAACATTATTTTATTTTTGGGGCTTATGTAAGCCAAGGAGGCTAAATCGAATGCCTAAGTTGTGTATAAATACAAGTGAGATGAGTTCATTTCTCATGATCACTTTGGTTTGGATCTCTTATCTCTCTTGAGATTTTCACACTTTTTCTAAGGATGAATTGGAGCTTTATGGATGAGTTTTGATGTGTGGATATTGGCCTATCTTCTCTTGGAGCTTCTTTCTTGTCAATTGTGAATGGCTAGATATAGTCTATTACATGTAAATACGTGCATTTGATGTTATTCTTGTTTACTTTTGTCATATATGTTGGATTGGTATTTTCGTTGTTTTAGGGTTACTTGTTGCATGCATTTACTTCTTAATATTGTGGAATTTGTCCCTATAATAGCATTTCCTTCAATGTATGGGCCATGTGATGAGAGGGAAATCTCCTAGGGGTAAAATTTGATCTTGACAAACCATTTCTCTTGCACATTGAAGTATAAAAGCTGCAAGGTTGCTTCATCTTAACCTAGAAGGCAAACGAGGTGATCTTGAGGCCTCCTTGACTGGGAACCAAGAAATCCTACTCTTACTCAACATAGAATCCATTCTCCCAAAGATTAAGACAATGATCTATCAAGGGTGGTCACTAAAATCCATATTTTCCCACATCCTTCCAGGACTAGCCACATTGGGGTGACTAGGGCATCAATTTCCTGACAAGATAGCCATAAAAAAAGTTCGATCTCCTAGGGTCTCTTGCACTGGCCTTTCCTATAGCCGTCCTCCAATTTTGAAGCCATTCCAATTGTGGAGTTGGAACAAAAGTCAAGCCCTAGCTCCGAAATCAAAACTTGCCCTGCCATCCCCAAGGCTAGTGCATCATAGGGTCAAAACAACATCTTTGAGTGAAAATACTTTCTTTGATCCTTTCTCCACCTTGTCTAGGGTAAGAGTATCATTGGTTGCTACACACTTTCCTCATACCTTAGACCGGGTCCACTTGGCCCTGTGTGGTCCCACTCCTTCAAAGGACCATTATTCAAGAACCATCCGGGATACCAATTCTAACAAGGATTTTAGGGTTTGGGGAACTCTTTCACAAAGCCCATTCCGATACACCTAACCCCCAAAATCCCCTCTTCCTTTCCCTAGAATCTATACTACCTTGCTTAGTGAGCAAGCGAGCTCCATCTTTCAAACTCTTCTAGGAAAGGGTTTATTTGGGTCACTCATATCCATTGACTTATACTTCATTGGTGACTCCATACATACTGGGTCTCCTACCATCAGTGAAAGTCCATAAATAAAAGGGAGCCTTAGCTGAGGTGACAATGGGCTAAGTCTCCATTTGTTGCCCTTGGCCTAGCATTTTCCCTTTAGGGATCCCCCTTAGGTCCCTTGCTAGTTTGAGCGGTAATAGAGCCATCTCTTGATTCCATGCATGAATACCAAGAGATTGAAGAATGTGACGATGAAGAAGATCAAGAGCCAACTCTTGTTTTTATCCATGAATAATTTAATGAAAAGATTGAAGATCAAGGTCAAAGTTTTGCTAAGGCCAAGGACACGAGAATAAAGATGAGGAAGTATGTGTCTCTATTAAAGAAGAAGAATTATATATCAATAACCAACTCTTGAGCAAGCAACATATTTTTCATCCACCTTATCACACATTGAACAAATGTATAATGCTCTTAAACACGAGAATAAAGATGAGGAAGTATGTGTCTCTATTAAAGAAGAAGTATTATATATCAACAACCAACTCTTGAGGAAGCAACATCTTTTTCATCCACCTTATCACACATTGAACAAATGTATAATGCTCTTAAATTTTTTTAACTTAACTATGCATCTATTGAAGAATTTGAAGAAGAGTTAGTTTTATATTTGTTTACTTCTGCAATGGGCAACTGAAAAGATTTAATGATCCTAAATAGGAATGTAAGTGATATACAAAGCATGCAAACAATCGAGCAATCAGAAAAACGAAATATACATTAAGCACCCATGGAAACATTGGAAATAAAGAACTGTTGAGCCATTTTATTACTTCTTCAGGAGCAAAATACAATAGTAAAATAGAATGGTGCACCTGGGCTTGTCTCAATGGACAAGCATGACAAAACCCAGGTGAGAAAATGATTAACTGAAGGCTGCTACAACTGCTGCACCAAACTGAATTGCGCTGCCCCAGAAAATTGCTCTGTCTGCTTACTTTGAAGGTCTGGAATCACCGTTTCCTGTGCTCATAAAATTATGAGAATTCAACTCGCTCCTTGGCCTAAACCCAGAAAAACCCATGAAGTAATTGGCCAAATGCTGACCTTGTAATTTTGGCTCAAATTCCCCTTAGCTCCTCCAGCTGCTGGATGAGTTGGGACCCCTGTTTGAACCCTTATATCTGCCGAGAAAATTCTATAAAATCAGGAGTGTGATCCTTGCCCAGAACCCACAAAAACCCAAGAAGGGTTTCCCTTGGTTCCAAACTTCAAAAATTGACCTTTCATAGCTTGGTCCTCCTCCAATTTCAATTTTTGTTGTTGTGACTGATCCTGTCAATCTCTGCTCTCCCAAATCCAACAATCCTCCCCAAATGGCCCTCCAAGTGATCTCCTACTTCTCTCGGCCAGCTCCAACTCTACAATTCTTTCCTCCAACTCCGACATGAGCCTCGTGATGGCTCTCTGCATAGGCCCCGGGTAACCGTAAATTGAACTGCTGGGATGATGACTCTGTTGGCTCCAAAACTCACAAGAAAGGCTGGCCCTTTGTTGCTCTCCCAATCCTTTAACTCTCCCATAAAATGCTTGATCACTGATAGCTCCAAACTCCCCCTCTGTATTCTCCAGCGAGCCAGAAATATGCACTCCCTGTTGTGGTTGAATGGTAGTGATTTACACAGTCATGAAACTCCTGAAGTACTTATGGAACTTCCTCTCTAGGGCAGGCACAGATGGTCCCCCAAAGTAGAGGTTGAATCTCCCTCTTGAGAGATTCGTGGCTAAACAACCGGTTAACTCAGTCAGACAACATAGCAAACAATCAAGTAATTTTGATTGCAAGATGTAAGAATGAATCCAAATGAGAGTTCTCTCCTCCTTTTATCTTTGTGCGCCTTCTTTGCCTCATGTGGGCCCCTCCATCTAGCACTTCGAATTCCCTCCAAGCCATTTGAATGGCCTAGATCGAATTCCCACGTGGGTGGCCCCCACCTTCCAATAGCAATCACATTTAGTCAAATTTCCTCCTAAGTCCCTAAGTCAAAAATGATGGGTTCTTTCCCTTAGCCAAAATTGTGCAAAAATGTGTGGAAACACCCTGTTACAAATGTGTTTGAGAAGGGACATGACAAAAGATTATATGCATGTTTGGAAATTTAATCATAAAATGGATGATGAATATTGAGTAGTCATGGAAAATCGTTTTATGATTCCTCTAATGAAGTGATATAGAAAATAAACTAGAAATTATTCATAAAGATTTTCAGTTATATTAGTGAATTTCCAACAATTAATTCAAAAAGTTTCTAGATTTGAACTCATTTAACACAAATTTTCCAGCCACCATTGTTCTTAGTTAGTGCTGAAATTTTATGTAAAATCAAGTTGGAAATGCTAATTTTTTTGACTATAAATTGTATGGGACAACAAAGTATGTATTTATTAGATGTAAACTACAGAAAATTTCAGCCTTCTTGTAGGGTCCTAACTACCATCAAACATACGCAGGAACCATTTTCCAAATCTGGAAATTCAATTAAGGAAATTTCAACACACACACACAATATGGCAAGCCCTACAGGGGAACAATTGGAATCACGACAAGCATTAGAGAGAAGAGGCCCGGCTACATTCGGCACACAGGCAAATGCACTATTGAGAAAAAATGCCACCTTGCAGGTACCAATTAATTCCCTTCCCCTTCAGGCCACCTTCAATTGAGATATAAGAAATTCATTTTTTTATTTTTTCTTTAAGATTTTTCTGATTAGTTAAATTAATTGCTGAGCCAAGCTGTAGATTTAGATGCACCATAGAAGATGATTTGTAGCGTAGAGTAAATTTATTATCTTCTTAAATTATAAATAAGGTCCATTGGAAGTTTATGCATTCGTTACCTTGTCCCTAAAATCATCAAGCTTTTCACCGAAGATTTAGAATTAAGCATTTCTTCTTGGGATCATTGTGCTGAATAATTTCCATAGGTTGTACTTATTTTCAGATTACTATGATATTTTCGTTCTTGGTTCCTAATCAAGAATTCAAAATTTAAAACACCCACCCCAAAAATATTATATACATACACTGTCATGGACATATAGTACCCTGTATATATAATATAATAATACTAATGAATTTATGCATCTGTGCAACCCGAGTTCCAACCACAATTCAAAATATTTTTGAAGGTGGGTTTGGCCCTATATGCTTTGTTACTGCTTAAACTAGAATCCAAGTGGAAATCCCTGAGTCATATCAATGTCACCTCAATATGACTTCCTCTTCACTTTTGGTTGGCTCTCAGAGAGGCCAAATGGATATCCATTTGATACATAATCTATTTTTAGGAGAGCCCAAGTAAATTTTAATTATAATTTATTTAAGGAGAACAAATATTTACTTCAATGATGCAATTGAATCTACACAAAAGTATAACACAAAAGGGTAAAGCATTCCAATAGCTTAGTGACTTAATGCTTCAATATGAGTGTTTAAGAGAAAGAGCGTAAATCATTAAAATCCACTTAAATACTTTCATAAGTTAGAAACAAGAGGATCAATCCTCAAATTTGATTTGTGATGTAGGAAATAAAGATATTTCAAACGTGTAATATATTGTTTACCATCTTAAGCTAATGATAAACTTTGAAGAACTAAACTATCCACAACTTAGTAAATGTAAATTGCAATAGGGACTACTTAGAGCTAAGTGAAATCACAAGAGATGCAATTTTACAACACAAATTGATTTTAGATGATGTGATATTAAAAGCAATTCAATGTGTCAAATCATGTGAATTCCAGCATTGAGATTAAAGAGATATCAACCCAAGAAATAGTAGATAATCGCTTTAGAGCAACACATCCTAGGTTATAGACTAGGGCTTTATGATAGTTAATGTAATAATGTCCCAATAATACCTGAAACAGGACCACAATATATTATCCATTGTCAAATAAGAACTTGAATCAAAGAGTAAATTCAGTGTAATAATGTCCTAGTAGTAATTGAAACAAGACCACAATATATTATTCATTATGAAATAAGAAGAACTTGAATCAAAGAGTAAATTCACTTTGGGGTTTTGCAAGAATTACTTGGAATTTACCAAGTATGTCCTTAAGTAGAAGATATGCAAGTAAAATCACCTTAAGGAAGATGCACAACAGAAAATGGAAATAGAACTTGATAAAACATTTCTAGCTTATGAATTTAGTGCAAAGCCCATGCCAGAGGTTCTACGAATGCAATAAATATAGACTTGAGGTCAAGTAAATCTGAATTTTATCATTTACACAATTTTTCATGTTTATGTAAACATTAAGGACTACCCAAAGAAATGGATATATACTTTACACAAACAATTCTAGGGCCAATTAAATTAGGGTTTCAAGATAAACAAATGAAGATCAAACCCTAATTGATACTAGTCTAGGAAAAAGAGATGTCCAATTAATTAAGCACTAGCCTAGAAAGAAGAAATATAAACTAAATATTTTTGATATTTCCTTCAGATTTCTAAATAAACAAAAAAGGGTGTATTTATATATATTTCAAATTTTGAAGTTGAAGGTGTCAGACCAGGTAGTAACTCCTCAACCAAAAATTGGTTCATGTTTATTCCTTCAGGTAGGTCTTCATTATATACATGAGGGAGAGACTGTTCACTTCATCTCTCGATGACTGTTCATATTATTTATTTATCTATTTACATTATATTCACCCAATCATGAGGATTAGGTGTCAACCTTCCCCCCCTAATCTGAGGGGATGTTGGTGAGTCCAAGCATCATTTTGAGTCGTTCAAGCTTTTCTCTTCCAAGTGCTTTGGTGAAGATGTCTGCAATTTGCTCATTAGTGGAACAATGACGGAGATG
>APFE031340321.1:49497-70912 GCA_000404065.3 Pinus taeda
CCAGTTTCTTTGTCTCCATCAAAGTCTGAATCAGAGTATCCAATCAAGCTGAAGTCGTCCACCTGTGTATACTTGATTCCAAAGTATTGAGTTCCCTTCAAGTACTTTATAACTCTTTTTGCAGCAGATCAATGTCCCTCACAAGTCTTTTGCATAAACCTGGAGAGGATTCCAACAGCAAACGAAATGTTTGGTCTGGTAGTAGTTAGGTAGTTGAGACTTCCTACAAGCTGTCTATACTTTTTTGCATCCTCAAATTCTTTTCCTTCAATAGATATGAGCTTTAAGTTTTGTTCCATTGGAGTAGTAAGAGGATTCCATTCTATCATGCCAAACCTGTTCAATAGATCTCCAATGTATTTCTTTTGAGAAAGAAATATGGATTTCGGATGTTGGGTTACTTCAATACCAAGATAGTAATGAACATAGCCCAAATCCGTCATTTCAAAACTTTTCCCCAATTCCTTCTTTATGGATGCAATGTAGCTTTCATTGTTCCCTGTCTTTAAAAGATCATCTACATATACCACAAGATATACAATTGTTTTGCCAACTTTCTTGACAAATAAAGTTGCATCATCAAGATCATAATGTTTGAAATTGAGTTTCAGAAGATGCTCAGTTAGTTTTTCATACCAGGATCGCGGTGCTTGTTTGAGGCCATACAAGGATTTCACAAGTTTGCATAATTTATATTCATGTCCTTTCACAGCAAATCCTTCAAGCCGAGACATTAAAACATTCTCTTTTAGATCTCCATTTAAGAAAGCAGTTTTTACATCCATTTGATGGACTTTCCAACCATTCTGAGCTACTAGTGCAAAGAGTGTCTGGATGGTAGCCCATTTTGTTGTGGGGGAAAAAGCCTCCTCATAATCGACCACTTCTTTCTGTGCAAAACCTTTTGCCACAAGCCTAGCTTTGTGCTTGTCAAGTGAGCCATCAACTTTATACTTGTTCTTGTAGACCCACTTGCAACCAATTGGTTTGGTTCCTAATGGAGGATCAATCAGCTTCCAAGTGTCGTTCTTTATGAGGGCATCATACTCCTTTTGCATCGCTTCTTTCCATTCATCATGAGAAGCAACTACTTTGAAGGAAGTTGGTTCAAAATCTGTAGACAAGTTCAATTCACAATCATAAGAAGCATCCATATCAATAGGTGAATTAGAGTCATCCACATCACCTCCATTTTGCCGGTTTGAATTTCTAGTTCCTGTCTTTCCAACCTCATCAGGATGAACACTTTCAAGTGTCTTTGTCAGCCACTTTGGGGGACCTTTCTCAGATGGTCCAGGCTTTCTCCATTGATTGAGTTGGAACTGAATCAAGATTGAGTCTCGCAATTCTATCAATCACATGACTGAAAGCATCATCTGTTGTTGGAGTTTCATGCGGGGGAGAGTGTTCTTCAGAAGAAGATTCCACATGTTGATCTAGTATAGCAATCCCCCCTTCAAGCTGTGGAATCTGATTATCAAATTCTTGAAATGATTTTGCTTTTGCGAATCTATCCAAGCGATCAATTTGCCACTCAACAACATTGTCAATTTTGGATGATTCAAGAAAAATTACATCTCTAGATACAACAAACTTTTTATTTACTTCATCATAGAGATGGTATGCTTTGGAGGTGTTTGAATACCCAAGGAAGATACACTTATGACTTTTAGCACCAAGTTTGTTTCTATGTACCTTTGGTATCAAGGCATAACAGGTGGAACCAAAGACCCTAAGATGCTTTACCAAAGGAACATGTCCATACCACATTTCATAAGGAGTCTTGTTTCTAATAGCATTAGATGGACATCTATTCTTTATATATGCAATACATAGAACAACATCAGCCCAAAACATTATCTTTACATTTTTGAAGAAGAGCATGGATCGTACCATATTTAAGATTGTCCTATTCATTCTTTCAGCTACACCATTCTGTTGGGGATTATAAGGCACAGTTGTTTGATGTTTGATCCCATGTTTGCGAAGATAATTTTCAAATTCATTTGATGTGTATTCTTTTCCATTATCAGTTCGAATAGACCCAATATGAGATTGTGCATCATTTTCAATCCATTTATGAAAATTCTTGAATGTTTGAAAAGCATCAGATTTGTTCTTCAATAAATAAACCCAACACATTTTGGGGTAGTCATCAGTAAATGTCATGATATATTTATTTCCATTTGCAAAAGGAACAGGCATTGGACCACATAAGTCTGAATGAATGAGTTCAAGTTTTCTATGTGCTCTTGAATGTGAATCATGAAAAGATTGTTTGCTATGCTTTCCTAGAATGCAAGCATCACATTGCTTAAGTTTCCCAAGAATTGTAGGCAAACCAGCAACACTATTTTTCTTCAACAAGCGGAGACTGTCATAGTTCAAATGTCCAAATCTAGCATGCCATAATAAACTTGATGGAAGTGTACCTTCTTCATGATGAGAACTGTATGAGAAATGTTGTGCATGAGCAGATGTTCCTTGCAGTTTGAAAAGCCTTTCTTCTTCTATTCCCCTCATGACAAGTGAGTGATCAGATGCTTTTCTTACCTCAAGCTTGCCATCAAACATATGAATGGAGTGACCTTGCTGGCGGATGTGGACCAAGGACAACAAGTTTCTCTTGAGTTGTGGGAGATATAGAACATGATCCAAAAGAAAGTCTGGAAGACCAGGCAGTTTAAGCCTGATTGTGCCAAGCCCTGATGGCTTGATTTTTGATTGATCTGCAAAGTATACTGCTCCATCAACATTGTCAGTGAAATCTTCAAAAAATCTTTTCTATGAGTCATGTGACAGGTTGCTCCTAAATCAAGCAACCAATCATTTTTCCAGGAAGCAAGTGAAGTATTAACAAATCTTCATTTACTCCAATGTTACATTGTGCCTCAACATAGTGAGCAGATTCAGGTGCTTTACCTTTGTCTGTATCATCAGTTTTACCTTTCTGTTGGTTTCTTCTCCACTCAATTTTGTCCCATGGTAGCTTGCATGTAGAGGCATCATGTGATCCATTTCTTTTGCAGTGAATACAGTGTAAATCTGTCTTTTCTCCTTGAGAATGTCTGCCCCCCCCACCTCTAAAATATCTTCCTCTTCCTCTTCATCCACCTCTTCTTCTTGTAGAATCTTGAGCAGGATACTTTTCTTTATGAGCAAGGCACACACTCTCTTCAGAAAATTCAGGGGTGTCTTCTTTCCAAAGGCTTTTTCTCTTTCAGCAAACTTTTTCACAAGAGAGTCAAAGGTTATATCTTTGAGATTTCCATTTTCTTGCAAAGACTCAAGATAATTGCAGTATGTAGGATAAAGTGCCTTGAGAAAAGCAATAAGAGAGATATCCAGCTCAACCTTAGTGGATTTGATATCATGCATTATAGACTTTATTTCAGATGCAAGAGCAAGAGGATCATTATTTTGCAGTCAAGAGTGAAGAGTTTAATCATAAGTTGGACGACTTCAATCAGAATGTGAGTCCATAGAAGTTCTTTCAGCTTTTGTAAAGCTTCAAAGGCAATTGAATATGATGAAATATGGCGACTCACCTCTTTATTTACAGATGTTGCGATTAATGCATAAGCTTTGTTGTTCTTGTTTTCCCAAATGGCAAGCTCTTTGTCTGAGGTAGGCTTTTCTGGGTCACTGTCTCCTTCTCCGACACACACTCCTTTCCACAACTCATTGAAGATGAGGGTGTGTTGTATCATCCGGGACCAATCAGGATAGTTCTCCTTGCCAGTGAGAACTATTCCTACGATAGAGATGATTGAATGCATTCTGTAAAAAAAGCTTCTGCTGATAGAAAAAAATACTTCTGCTGATATATAGTGAAATTGTGCTCAAAAGAGCAAAAAGATTTCAAATAGTTTTATGTACTATGTTTCTTCAAATCCC
Source organism: Pinus taeda (assembly GCA_000404065.3). Classification (NCBI taxonomy): domain Eukaryota; kingdom Viridiplantae; phylum Streptophyta; class Pinopsida; order Pinales; family Pinaceae; genus Pinus; species Pinus taeda. Next base: position 53,395 of record APFE031340321.1, read on the forward strand.
TCCAATGTTTATAAAAGGATCCTCATATAATACATCCACCATATTCCATTTTACAAATTCAGTTCATATTCTATTCAACGCATTCAACTATTCAATATATATATATGCTGGTCAATATATATCATTCTACGCATACACCCACTGAGCAGATCATTCTACGCATTCAACGCATACACCCACTGAGCATACACTCAAACCACAGCTTTGAATTAATAACGCATTCAAAAAACTCAAACGTTGTTAAAAAAAAATTAATAACGCATTCCAGACAATATGCCTCCATACATATTTATTATTCAAACACTCGAAAGTTGCCAAGAAAAGGCCTACTGCCGATGCCTCCAACCAAAATAGGTCAAAGTCATATCGATTCTTTAAGAAGGTGAGTCACAGTCGCTTCCACGTCTTTGTGAAGAGGCAGTACACCATATAATTCAACGACTCCGACTTCCAGTTAAGGAACAGAAGCCATCATTATGAAATGCAAACCGCATATATGTCACTGATGCGTAACAAGCTGTTGAAATCATATGAAAAAAAACTCACAAGACTGAGATGTCGACACAGGGTCAGGTCATCACATGCAAAGCTGCTGTTGCTTGGGAACCAAATAAGCCCCTAGTAATTGGAGATGTCCAAGTCGCACTACCTCAGGCTGGGGAGGTCCGCATAAAGATATTGTATGTGGCTCTATGCCAGCGGAAAGGATCCAAAGGGTCTTTTTCCATGCATTCTTGGACACGAAGCTGCTGGGGTAGTTGAAAGTGTTGGTGAGGGTGTTACTGAGGTTCAACCTGGGGATCATGTAATACCCTGTTACCAGGCAGAATGCAAAGAATGCAAGTTCTGCAAGTTTGGAAAAACAAATCTTTGTGGTGAGGTTCGATCTGCTACTGGAGTTGGTCTTATGCTAAAGACTCAAAGACTGAGATGTCAAAAAACATGATGCAAACTGCTAAGAGTCGATTCCCGACCTTATGTTTGCGATTTTTTCCAAGTGCAAACACTAAGAGCACGTTGGGCAACAAAGAGCTTCCTAAACAACAGTCCGCATATGGAAAGTGCGTATTAGGTAGAACGGTCGGTTAATTCGAAGGAATACGGCGCAGTCAAGACGTTCCATGTCAGAAATGGTACAACGCTTCTGTTTGGACAGTATGGACAGATGCGCAGTGCTGGAAAGGAATATGGCAGAGGCAGGTTATTTCAGGACAGAGGCAGAGGCTAAGGCCATGACAGAGGAGTTACGGGAGCATAATAGCTAAAACAAGGAGTTGGCTCTGATACCATGTCAGGCCAGGAGTAACTCCAGTTTGGCAGAAAACCGATATGATTTATTTCATTAGGTAACTATTGTTATATACAAAGAATGTGACTGCTCAATTCATCTTCTTGATGACTGTTCACATTCCAAATTCACCCAATCATAGAGGATTAAGTGTCAACATATATAATTCAATATTTATTTATACACTATAGATATTTTGAAGATTAAATTTTTAATCGGATATTATTATCAAATTTGATTACTAATATAATTAAATTAATAAACATTTTAGATGTTTTGTAATTATTTAACCTATTATAAATATAAACTAACTAAATTACTTATAAGAAGCAATTTTCCCATAACGTGACTTTATTACTATCAATTCTTTTCAAACTCTGCATATCAGTGGCGATCTATCAAATGCCGAACAAATTTATGTCAATCTTTACATATCTATCTCTGATCTATGAATTATGAAAAACAATAAAAAAGATTTTAATATTTTTTTAAATATGGTTTAACATGGTTGGTCGTACTTAATCCATAATTTGCGCATGCCATGTCTGTACTTCTTTTGACTCAATAACATGCTATTTAATTTTAAAAATATAAAATATTTATTTATTTATTTATTAGGAACGCTCTCACCAGATAGATCGTCCATCAACATCGACGCAATTTTGGGTTGCAGTAGCAATAAGATAATGCTGTTGAGATAGACTTGATAGCATCTAAATGGTAATGGGGAATTATAATCTAATTGATTCCTTTATTGCAGTGCACTGCAAAAAGTTGTATTAGCGTTGACTTTGGCCACTATTTGGATTCTACATGTTTTCTTTAATAAACTAATAGAGATAATTTTTTTGGAACATTCATATCATTTGATTGAGTTCTTTAATAAAGACAAATTTTTTGCAACATTCATATCATTTGATGTGTCTAGCAGATGCACTAAAAATGTTTATAAGAGGAATGTATTTTGCAAGTGGAATTAGAGTAGTGGGTTAGGCATTGCAACCTAGATTTAAGCAAGTGGTTTTAGTTAAATCTCTTTATTGTTAATAATTTATAGCAAATATAAGATCATTTAGAGGGTCTGTTTTTAGATACTAGTAGTGGTGAGCTAACAACTATAACTTGGATTTACAAAAATCCTTGCCAAATTTTCTCTAAATATAATTAGAATTTCTATAACTTTCTGGACAACTCCTCTGCCTCATTAAACTACGTATCCAAAAATAAAGATAGCTACGACTCCGCACATCAAAACTTTAACATAATGATACACGTCACATCCGCTGTAACTTTCACGTCATAATTTATAATCCGGATTCTTTTGGGAAATACATAATAAAATATATAATGATAACTTAATAAACATAACGAATAAAAATCCAATCCGTAATATTATTGCAATTAAATAATAATAATAATTTTTCCGAAGCCAGATAGCGCATTTCCGAAGATTTTTGTTCCTGGCAAACATTGTTCTATTATTTAAACATTCGAAAGTGCCTGGACTGGGCTACATTGGTTCATATTTGTTTCTTGTACAGCAAAACCCTTGTAAAATGGAAAACTAAATTTTAAACACAGTTTAGATTCAATTTTTTTTTGTGATGTGTTCAATTTTCGTTTTTAATATTTTTAACTTTTTGATGATGATAGTGGTGGTTAAAGTTTACTGAGACTAAATTGGTTTATAGCATTTATTATTTTTTTAGTTCTTAATTGTTTGGCTTATAATCTTTATGTGGATAGTGAATTTTACATCGATTCAATCTTGAAATCAGAATTTCAAAGATGAATAAAATTGTAGAAGATTTATTGGGAAGTGAATTGAGTTTAAATCTAGGAAAATGAATTGAACTTAAACGTGAAATGTTGTAGTGACATTCTAATTTTACTTATATTAAAAAATAAATTATAAGTTTAGAATAATAAAAAAATTATTTTCATTATTATAGAATTAATTATACATTTAGGCTCATATTAATCATGGATCTAAGAATGGTCCAAAAGAACCAATTTCTTTTAAAGGTGTAAACCTCTTCATTTAACATACATAATTTTAGGAAAATAAGGTTAAAAAAACACCTACATAATTAAAAATTCTGCCATTTTAAATTCTATCATTTTCGAACAGGGTACCAGCCACATACGACGCGCGAGATCCTTTGAAGAAGAGTTAGGCTCACGCCAAGTCTTCTCGTTTGAAACCATCACCGCTTTACGCACACGAATCAAGCTCGGAGCTATCACCGCTTTACGCACACGAATCAAGCTCGGAGCTGCAAAACCTGCAAAACATGGATAATGATATTATATTGATGATGATGATTAACATCTGGTAAGACCAATGCAGCCTATTGAACCTTAAGAAAAGAAGAAGAATCTAATTGCGATTCTTCAAAATCTTGTTTCTATGATCAAAGAGAACGGGAAGAAGTACTCCAAGATCACTATCATTGGTTTGCCTTAACAAGTCAAGAAGATTGGAAGTGTGGCAGATGTTTGGGAATTCAGAGCCGACTTGAGTAAGAGTCGGGCAGTTTAAAAGGAAATGTTTTTCATCTTCCACCTCCCAGGGAGTCTTGGGAGTAGACTACTGCCTGATTTCACTTCAAATCTCATGAGAATTAGTTCTTATCTATCGATGTTAATTTTTTCTGAGTGTTGGACACCATAGAGAGATCATTATGGTTATCAAGGGTGGGGTTGATCACCTCCTGATAGTATCTTAGCTCCCTTTTACCCTTGAGCTCCTTACCATCCCATAACTTGTCCTTAAAACTAGAGGTAATAGTATATTTGACAATATCCTTACTTTCCATGATGATCTCCTCCTTAATCCCCCAATGGCATCCTTATGCCACCCTTGCTTGAGGCGAAGGTGGGTTTTTGACTAAAGTTAGAAGCAAATTTTGGGAGCCTCTTAGATTCCATGTTGTAAAACTCCTTCTTATACATCACATATCTAAAAATAGTCATAATTTCAATTAGGGACGAGCCAACTTCGGTTAAGAAGATGGGATAGGGAGTATTTCCCTTAATCTTTAGGTTGTAGGTTATGAATTATTTTTGAATCATTTCAATCTTTCTCCATGACCCTCTAGATATACTGCAACCCCAAACTTCACATTCATATAAGACAACAGGGGTGATGAGATTCTCAAAGAGGAACCTCTTTTTACTATGAATGCAAAGATCGATCGACTTACAATTGTTTTCAAGCTCATAATAAGCTTTCCATCCTCCAATAATCCTTTTCTCAATGCTATAATTCCAGTTGAGTTGATGAGGAAAGTCAATATCCAATTATTTATAAGAATAAACCTGCTCTAAGCAATGATTATCGTAAACAAAACTACCATGGGTGATATTTTTGGATTTAACGATCATGACTTTAGTCTTATGAAGAGTCTTAAGCTGCTTGTCTAGGTCATCATGTATTTTTGCAAGAAGAATGATATGATCAACATAAAGGAGAAGATTAATGATTATACCAGCAAGCTCGGTGCCCTTGTAAACTACTATTTCCAGACACTCCTTTAAATTATCAATGTATATGCCAAAAAGGGTATGGGATAGGGGACAGGCTTGCTTAACACTGATATTGCATTTAATGTCTTTAGACCACCCTTCATTGGTCTCAAGCTTGGCAATGACAGTCTTGTAGAGGCGCATCACAACTATTCTTAGTTTAGGAGGAACCATTATCTCTTCAAGTCTCTCCTAGAGCTTATCTCAAGGAACAATGTCGAAAGCTTTTCTAAAGTCCACAAGATGACAAAAGAGATCGAATTTACTATTGCGACAGTCCGCTACAATGATCCTGAGAGTGACAAGATGGTCGATAGTCGAGTGATGTCTCCTAAAACCAACTTGCCCTTTAGCTCTTTTACCATGGTTTATAAGCCAAAGGCTAAGCTCTTTTTTTCGAAATGTGCTCATATAGCTTGGCCAAGATGTGGCTAATCATAATGGTCTTGTAGTTAGAGGGCACGCTTTTGTCCCCATTTTTAAAGATAAGAAATATAAGGCTGGGAAGACATGTTGTAGAGCCAAATTGAGAAGCTTATGGAGATGAGAAATGAGGATAAATCTTCCCATTTTAAAGATCTCATCTTGGTATCCTTCAATATCTTTAGCTTTCCCATTAGAGAGCTTATTAATCCCAGACTCAACGTCTTCCAGAGAAAATGCATCCTCCTTAATAGGAGTGTTTAAGATGGTGCCCATGGTGTCTTGAGAGTCATACAACTTCTTAAGATAGTTGTCCCAATTTCCTAAGGTGATAGAATGATTATATTTTGTTTTATGAACAAGCACATTCCACCAAAACTTTATGGGTGTGGCTTTAGAAAGGTGGAGAATATGTTCTTGTCTCTTATCAATATATGACATCTTCTTCCTCTTGATGAGAGCTTTTTATATACTTATATTTCAAAGCTTAATGATTTCATTATGAGCGTCTCTGATCACTTTCCTGGCAAATTTACAGTCTCTGTCATACCAGGAATTGGAAACTCTATTATCTTTCTTATACGAAGTACCATTAGAGAACTTGCTAATAGTAGTGGAATGGGTAGTAGCAAAATGGTAATAAATTTGATCAATGTTGTTGTTATAAGTCAGGGAGCCCAAATCCCCAAATCCCTTTCTAGATATCTTAAGAAAAGGCGACCTTACTTCAATTGAAGCAAATGTGTCTTTTGCTTTCACCGGTCTCCTCCATGTGTGTGGTATGCATAACAAGATTGAGGGATATAGACAAAGGTCTATGGTCTGATTCAGGGTTGAAACTATTAAGTAGCTCAAAGTTTTTAATAAGATTGAGGACAAGGGTGTCAGAAATCGCATAATCCATGACATTGCTACCCAGCCCATGGAAATGGGACATCTGATTGGAGAGAGGCCACTTGTTAACACCATTACAGATGATTAAGTCCTGGAAACTACAAAGTTTGATGAGCTCGATGCCGAATAAGTTCTTGATTATGTCTTTAGATTTTTCTTGAATCTATTAGCTAAGTTACTATCTTCATCAAGCCACAGGGTGTCAGGGTTAGAGTTGTTACTCAACATAATAGATTGGTTAGTAGCAGTTCTAACATTAAAGTCCCTAAGTAGAAGGATACTAACTTCATTCCTTAGGTTGTAGATGTCTTTTTCTAAGGTATTGAAAAGATCATTCTTATCCAAGTTGTTTTTCTTATAGGATGTAGAGTTGATATGAGAGAAATAGCAGATTGCAAGAAAGATCCTATTGGTAGTAGATTTAGAGATCTCGATCCAAATGTGTTGATTGAAGGGGTCAATTTTATGAAATCGGATGTAAGGAGGAAACAATGTTCCTTATATAACAGGCTATATTGCCAAAACCCCTCCGAGAGGAATTCTTATTACATGCTTAACAAAGAGTGAAACCATCAAGGTGAGGGATTCTAGACTTTTCATGTTCCCAGTTTTCCACTAAAAGAATAAGATTAATATCACTCGGGATCTAACTTAACATAGGACCTTTACACCATGGAAAACCACTGAAATTCCAGAAGAGGATCTAGAGAAATGAAAGTTCCTATTTATTACTCATGTTTGAGACTCTATCTCTAATAATAGCTTTCCTATTCCTAATGATTTCCCATTTCCTTTCTTTTCTTGCCTCGTTGACCTTTTGGACTTCTTTCCTAATTTCGGCTTGATCTTCTGAAATGAGACCTTCATTTATAAAGATCCCTGTTCCTTTTAGGCTTGGGGATTTCCTGAGTATATCCAATTTATGTTCATCGTGTTTATAATTTATCCAATTTTAAAATATAATATAGTTAACATATACCATAATATAATAATAGTATTTAGTTATTATTAATATTATTATTTTATATCTCACCATTATGCTATGATGAATAATTATTATATAACTATCAAAATCTTATATATAGTTAGAGTATATTAATAAAATTAATTATATATAGCCTATATATTACATTAAAATATAATATAATATTACTTTCAACAATTATATATATATATATATATATATATATATATATATATATATATATATATATATATATATAATATATATATATAAACTCAATATTATTGCAATAAATAATTCTATGGTTATTATCAACCCAAGTGATTAACATTATAAACTCGCTGTATTAATATTATAACACTATAAACCCGTTGTAGTAATATTATAAGCTTAAGGGATTATTAATATTATAAACCCAAGAGATTATGAATATCACAATCCTAAGGGATTAATATATTTAAACCCAAGTTATTAATATTAAAAACCCGAGGGATTAATATCATAAATCAAATGGATTAATAAACCCAAGGGATAAATATTATAAGCCCAAGGGATTATAAACCTTAGGGATTAATCTTAAACACTATGATTAATATTATAAATCCTAAATTTATAAAACCCAATATTCAACCCTAATAATAAACTCAATATTATAAACTCACTATTTGACCTAAGGCATTAACAAACCCAAGGGATAGATATTATAAACCAAATAGATTGATAAACCCAAGTGATTAATTTAATAAACCCAAGGGATTGATATTATAAATCCAAGGGATTGATTTAATAAACCCAAGGGATTAATTTAATAAACATGAGGTATTAATTTAGAAAACCAATGGGATTAATTTAATAAACCCAGGGGATAAATAAACCCAAGGGTTTGATATGATAGACTTAAGGGAATAATTGAAACTGAAGGGATTATTTAATAAAATGAAGAAATTAATTTAATAAACCTAGGGGATTAATTTAGTAAACCCAATGGATTGATACTATAAACCCAAGGGATTAATTAATAAACAAAATTGATTAATAAACCCAAAGGATTGATATTATAAACCCAATGTATTTTCATTATAAACTCAAAGGATTGATTTAATAAACCTAAGGGATTGATATTATAAACCGAGGAGATTGTTGGGAATTGGATAATCCAACGCTCCCCGTTAATGGCGGTGTAGGAGGATAATTCAATGTTCCCCGTGTGTTTTGTGGCATGTGCTTAACACTAGCAATGTGTCTATTTACTAACACCTGTGGGTTTTGGTGTAATGACAATCGTGACTCCAACAAGTGGTATCAGATCCAAAAGTCTCGAGTTCGAAACATACCTGGCTCGCGTTGGGGGGGAGATTGTTGGGAATTGGATAATCCAATGCTCCCCATTAATTGCAGTGTATAAGGATAATTCAACACTCCCTGTGTATTTTGTGGCATGTGCTTAACACTAGTGATGTGTCTATTTACTAACACCTACAGGTTTTGGTGTAACGACAATCGTGACTCCAACAAAGATTAATTTAATAAACCCAAGGAACTATTGATATTATAAATCCAAGGGATTAGTAAACCCAAGGAAATAAAAATATTATAAGATTAAGGGATTAATGATGATGATGATTAACATCCACTAAGACCAATACGGTCTATCAAACCGTAAGAAAATAGAAAGAATGTAATTGTGATTCTTCAAAATTTTGTTTCTATGATAAAAAAAACAGGGAAAGAAGCGCTCCAAAATTGCTATAGTTGGGAAGACTTAATAAGTCAAGAATATTGGAAGTGTGGTATATGTTAGGGAATTGAGAGTGGATTTGAGTAAGAGATGGGTAGTCTAAAAGGAAGTGTTTTTCATCTTCCACCCTCTTAGTATCGCAAATCTTACATATTTTATTGTCCTAAGGAGTCTTGCAACTGGACCACCGCTCGGTTTCACTTCGAAGTTCATGAGAATTAGTTCTTATCCTAGCAATGTTTATTTTTTTCTTAGTGTTGTTCAACACAGAGAGATCATTATGGTTATCGAGGGTGGGGTTGATCACCTCGTTATACTATCTTAGCTTCCTTTTATGCTCCAACTCCTTATCATCCCACAACTTATCCTTAAAATTGGAGGTAATGGTATCTTTGACACTATCCTTCTTTCTCATGGTGATCTCCTTCTTTATCCCTCAATGGTTGAGCCAAGATTAGACAACCTTATGCCACCCACGCTTGAGGCGAAGGTGGGGGTTTTGAGTAAAGTTAGAAGCACTTTTTGGGCCTCATGGATTCCATTTTGTAAAGCTTCATCTTATACATTAGATATGTAAACATAGTCGTGCTTTCAATGAAGGACATGTCAACTTTGATCAAGAGGATAGGATAGGGAGTATTTCCCTTGATCTTGAGGTTGAAGGTTATGAATTTATTTTGAATCATCACAATCTTTCTCCACAACTCTTTGGAGATAATGCAAACCCAAACTTCACATCCATATAAGACAATAGGGGTGAAAAGAGTCTTAAAGAGGAACCTTTTTTTACTCCAAATGTAAATATCAACTGACTTACAATTGTTTTCAAGCTCATAATAAGCTTTCCAGCCTCCAGTAATCCTTTTCTCAATGCTATAATTCCAATTGAGTTGAGGAGGAATGTCAATGCCCAAATATTTATAAGAAGAAACCTTCTTTAAGCAATAGTTATCATAGACGAAAATACCATGGGTGATATTTTTGGATTTAATGATCATGACTTTAGCCTTGTTGGTATTAATTGTCATACCCATCTTCGAGGAATAGACATGAAGAGTCTTACGCTGTTTGTCTAGGTCATCATGGGTTTTTGCAAGAATAACAATATCATTAGCATAAAGGAGAAGAGTAACGATTATACCAACAAGCTTGATGCCCTTACAACTTGCAGTTTCCAGACACTCCTCTAACTTATCGATGTAAATGTAAAAAAGGGGTAGGGGATAGGGGACACCCTTGCTTATCCCCGATATTACATTTAATACCTTTAAACAACCCTTCGTTAATTTTGATCTTGGAAATGACAGTCTTGAAGAGGTGGATCACAAAAATCCTCAACTCAGGAGGAACCATGATCTCTTCAAGTGTCTCCCAGATCTTATCTTGAGGAACAATGTCAAAATATTTTCTGAATTCCACAAAACAACATAAGAGATCAACTTTACTATTGTGACATTCCTCTACAATTCTCCTAAGAGTGACAAGATGGTCAATATTTGAGTGATGTCTCCTAAAACCATATTTCCCTTTAGCTCTTTTACCATGGTTTTTAAGCCAAATGCTAATCTTATTTTCCAAAATGAGCCATATATCTTGGATAACATGTGGTAATCATATGGTCCTGTAGTTAGAGGGAATGATTTTGTCACCATTTTTAAATATAGGCACAATAAGGCTTTTCGTTGAAAGGCTTTGCGTCGAAATCTTAAGGGAGCCATTCTTCACTGCCAAATTGAGTAGCTTGTGGAGATGAGGAATGAGGATAGATCTTCCCATTTTAAAGATATCAACTTGGTATCTTTCAATATATTTAGTTTTCCCATTAGCGAGCTTATTAATCCCAAACTCAATGTCTTCTAGAGAAAATATATCTTCCTTAATAGGTGTGTTTAAGATGCTTCCCATGGGATCCAGCAAGTCATACAACTTCTTAATATAGTTATCCCAATTTTCTAAGGGGATCAAATGATTATATTTAGTTTTACAAACAAGCACATTACGCCAAAATATTGTGGGCACAACTTTAGAAAGGCGGAGAAGATGCTCTTGTCTCTTATTAATGTATGACATCTTCTTCCTTTTTATGAGAGCTTTGTATATACTTATATTTCATAGCTTACCTATTTCATTAGGAGTGTCTCTGATCACTTTCCTAGAAATTTTATAGTCCTTATCATACCAAGGAATGAAAGTGCTATTATTTTGATTATACGAAATATCAGTAGAGAACTTGCTAATGGTAGTGGAAAGGGTAGAAGTAAAATTGTAATAAATTTGATTACTATTGTTATTAATCAAAATCCCTAAATCCCTTAAAAAAAGGTCGGCATTACTTCTATCAAAGCAAGTGTGTCTTTTTCTTTCACTGGTCTCCTGCATGTGGCTGGTATGCATAACAAGGTTGAGGGATAAAGACAAATGCCCGTTGTTAGACTTAGGCTCGTACTTGTTAAGTAGCTCAAAATTTGTAATACAGTTGAGGACATGGGGGGTCAGAAATCTCATAATCCACGGCACTACTACCCAACCCATGGAAACAGGTCATTTGATTAGAGGAAGGCCACTTATTAGTACCATTACAAATGATAAGGTCCTGGGAAATACAATATTTGAGGAGCTCGATGCCGAATAATTTATGTATTCAAAGTTTCTATTGAATATATTAGCTAAGTTACCATCTTCATCAAGCCATAAGGGGTCGGGCTTAGAGTTGTTACTTAACACAGTATCTTGGTTAGTAAGAGTTCTAGCATCAAAGTCCCCAAGCAAAAGGATATTACCTTCATCCCTTAGGTTGTAGATGTCTTTTTCTAAGGTATTGAAAGGATAATTCTTATCCAAGTGGTTTTTATTATAGGATTTAGAGTTGATAGGAGCGAAATAGAAGATTTCAATAAAGATCCTATTGGTGGTAGAATGAAAGATCTTGATCCAAATGTACTGATTGTGTTGGAAATAATACTGAGAGGGGGGATGAATCAGTATTATCAGGTCAATTATTTTTCAATTCATACACAGATTTGTATACGCTACTTAGGTTAGTGAAACTAGCGTATATATGCAACTTCAGTTAAGGAAACTAGCGTATAACTTATATTTTAATTATTCTTCAGATGTTGATGTCAGAACCATATAAACATTAACCAGGAACAGAAAAATAATGCAGACAGTCACACACAAGAACACAAGATATAAGGTGGAAAGCCAATGTGGGTGAAAACCACCTGCTGCAATTTGTCTCTATCTTCTTTCAATTAGAAACTTCTTTTTACAATGATTCTGTACTGGTGCAGTCTTACACCAGTACGCAAGCTACTACCTGCAGAAGGCTACAACCTTCTCTTTTCTTCCAGGGACCACGTTTCATAAATTTTTAGACTGGATCCATAAATATCATCAATCAAACATTAAGTATATCTACATCAATCAATCTCCTTTGTATAGACCAATATAGAATCAACCAAACACTTCTCAGAATGCTATAACCAGAAAGCAGTAACAATAACCAGACACCAATTCTGAACCCAGAACACTGCAGTAATAAACCGAAGCAGTTAAAGCATATTTCATGAGACGTACGCTACTTCAAAATGAGAAACCTACGTACATACACAGTTGTATCAAGACCAACCAGTGTATACGCTGTCTTCCTTTGCTGAACTTGTGTGTATACGCGCCTCGTATGTGTCGAACCTACGTACAGATCTATAAAAGATAATTTACCGTTTTTCACTTAATCAAACATCAGATATACCCAGATTATCAGATTTATTGATTTAATCATGCGCCAATTATAACAGATCAAAGTCACACAATGATACTACTATTCAAGCCTTAATATCTTGATCCATCAATAGAACTTATCCATCTTTTAGCGCTCAGGTTCCTCCTTTGTTCAGATCCAGCACTGCACCATAAACCAATCATCAGTATTCCAGATCTTGCTCCTCTTAAGATATTCAACACTTCAGTCAATACCTTGCCAAATGATTCCTTCCCATTTTATAGTCTTAGGCCTTACTCAAACCATGGTCCAAAACCATTGAGAACCAATACTAGGGACCTAATACTTGAGTTCAACACTTTTGATGCAATACCAAGGACCAAAACAATAGGTTCAAATATGTCGGACTAAATACCATGGACCAAACATAAATTTTCCCACATGTATGCGCTTTTCTTTGCATGAAAGTGTGTGCATATGTATACGCGCCTTTTGATCGGTGATTCCGCGTGTATACGCGATTTTTCTGAGAGGAACCTACGTATGCCTTATTTCCTTCCATTCTGAGTGCTTGAGCTATGATCTGCCATTTGAGTGAGTTGCCATCAAGGACAACACCTGTGCCATAGAGCCAAACCTGTGTCATAATGCCAACAGATTGAAGGGGTAAATTTTATGAAGTTAGACGTGAGAGGAAACAATGTTCCTTATATAACAAGCTATACCAACAAAACCCCTCTGGAAGGATTTTTTATTCCAAGCTAACCAAAGAATGAATCTGTCAAGGTGAGGGACCCTAGATTCATCATGTTCCCAAGTTTCAACTAAAATAATAAGATCAATATCACTTGGGATCCAACTTAACATAGGACCTTTACACCATTGAAATCCACGAAATTTCTAGAAGAGGATCCAAACTGATGCTAGTCCCTATTTATCATTCATATTTAGGAATCTATCCCTAATAATAACTTTCCTTTTCCTAATGATTTCCCATTTCCCTTCTTTTCTTGCCTCCTTGACAATTTGGACATTTTTCCTAAGTTCAACTTGGTCTTTTTGGAGTGAGATATTCATTTATAAATATTCTTGATCCTTTTAGGCTTGGGGATTACCTGAGTATATCTAATTTATGGTCATTACAACTGACCTTGACACAGATTAGTCTGTGTTTATGCTCAAGTATATTTCCTACCCTTATTGCTTATGTGAGATAAGTTGTTTGAATTTAAGATTTTGTATTTAATTATTCTTTTACTATTTCTAATGAGTCTTCATTGTTTTGTTATTCTATACCAACAATTATAAGGTGTAAAGCTCTTTTGTGGCACTCATGGTCGAGTACAATTAGTTTATTAATTTCCTCTTTTATGGGTTTAATATCTAATTTATTCTTTGTTTTATTGAGGCCTCGGTTATTATGTAGTTGTTCTTTTATATTTTTAATATCGCTTTTCAAGGTGTAATTTTCTTTAACCATTAATTGTTTACTATTTTCTATTTCTTGAATCCTACCTTTCGTTCCTTGGAGTTCAATCTCGAGTGTGATTATTTTATTTTCTAGCGATTTATGATTGTTTTCAAGCATTATAGTTAATTATAGTTTAAAATGGTTTTCTCTTTGTTCTCTTCGTCTTTCTAAATATTTAATGTACTCATAAAGTCTCTCTAGGGTAATTTTACTTGGTCTCCCTTTGCTAGAAGGGGGCTTAGAAATGTGAGGGGAAGTACTCATAGTGTAAATAAGCAAAACTTAACAAGAGGAGGGTAAGAGGAAACGTATGCACCTGTTAGAGTTGTATTGAGCATCAGAAAACGAATAGTAATGTATCCACATCAGTGAGGCTGCATCATAAAGGTATTGTACCAAATCACTACATCAGAGATGAATAGATATGTGTTTACACCACAAAGATTAATCAAATTACAGCAGAGCGAAGGTGATAATTCGAGCTGTAGAAGGTGTTAGAGAAGGTGATAATCCAAAGGTTGCAGTCACACTATTCAAATCACTGCAGACTTGTGATATAAAACTGCAAAGCCAAATATAATAAATCGTTGCATGATTAATAAGAGCCACATGTATCAATATCAAATGACCATCGCATACCTATATAGATAAATAGATTCGAGCTTATGATACGGATTTGAATTATCACCATAGAAGTGAAAAAAAATTGAGTTGTAGAAAACTAGATGTTGTATCTGAGCTACGTAAGGAATTGATAATCTGATCCACAAAAGGCGATAATTCGAGCCATAAAAGGTGAAAGGTGATTATCCAAAGGTGGTAGTCACCCTATTAAGATCTCCTCAAAATTGTGATATAAAACCACAGAGCCAAATATAATAAATCACCGCAAAATGAATAAGAGCCACATGTATAAAAAACAATGTGTTCCTCCAAAAGCATCTGAGCCGTAGAAGGTATTGATAACCCGAGCCAAATCATCGCACCATAGAATACCTTCCCCTCGAAGACATCCACTTATTATTCTTTTCCCTGATTGTATGTTCATATTCCTCTAAGTGCGATAGGAGGAGCCCACCTTGCTCATGCCCCACTAACAACGACGTACAGGTTAAAAAATTATTCGTGCAAAAGTGTTCTTAAAAACCCAATGGAATAATATTAAATCATAATATTTATATAATAAATCCAAGGGATCAAAACCCATAGCATTAATATTATATACCCTATGATTAGCATGGTCGGCCATGATTAACCTTGGTTGACCATAGAGATCTTTATTGACCGTTATGATTGACTGTGTTTAACTAATGTTGTTGACTATATTTCAATATTAATATTAAACAGAAATATTAAAAGATGATTATGTTTGATCAAAGTTCAAGAGTGTTGAATGTCAAACATAGTCAAACAAAATTGAACATGGTCAACAATATTAGTAAATGTTGTTGACTAATTTTATAATGTTGCATTGCGACGTTGGATAAATAGAAATGTAATGTAACATTGTGACATTGGAATAATTTAAACCCAAGTGATTAGTTTAAGTAACCAAAGGGATTGATACTATAAACCCATGGGATTGATTTATACCCAAGGGATTAAATTAATAACCCAAGGGATTGATATTATAGACCCAATGGATTAATTTAATAAACCCAAGGCATTAATTCAATAAACCCAGGGTATTATTATTTAAACAAAAAGGTTTAAGTGAAGAGATTATTAATATTATAAACCCAATGGATTAATAATATAAAACCTTGTGTGTTAATACACCCAAGGGATTACAAACCCTACGGCATTAATCTTAAACACTATGATTAAAATTATAAATAATATTATAAATATTATGATTAATATTATAAACACTATGATTAATATTATAAACCCTAAGTTTATAAAACTCAATATTAAATTCAATATTATAAACTCAATATTAGACCCAAGGCATTAACAAACCCAAGGGATCTTGATTGATAGTTATGGTTGACTATATTTGTTTATGTTTGACTAATGTTGTTGACTATGTTTGAACACTAATATTAACTAAAAATATTAAAAGGTTATTATGTTTGACCAAAGTTCAAGAGCGTTGAATGTTAAACATAGTCAAACATAGTTGAAGTTGATGGTCAACAATATTAGTAACCGTTGTTGATTAATTTTGTAATATTGCATTGAAATGTTGCATAAATTGCAATGTCATGTAACATTGCGACAATGTTTGTGACATTGCAACAACATTTGTCACATTGTGACATTGGAATCATTTAAACCCAAGGGATTAATTTAATTAACTGAAAGGATCAATTTAATAAACCCAATGGATTGATATTATAAACCCAAGGGATCAATTTAAACCCATGCAATTAATTCAATAAACCCAAGGGATTGATATTTAATAAACCCAAGGAATTAATTTAATAGGCCCAAGGGATTAATTTAATAAACCCAAGTGATTAATAAACCAAAGGCATTAATTTAGAACCAATGGATTAATTTGATAAACCCAAGGGATTAATTTATTAAACCAAAGGGATTAATTTACTAAACCCAAGGGATGGATATTATAAACCAAAGGGATTGATATTATAAACCCAGGAGATTGATTTAATAAACCTAAGGGAGAGGGATATCTCTGTAAAACTCAACCACCCTCTGGTCGGTGTAGTAGACGATTTTGTGCAATTGAGTTCAGGTGGCCAGATTTAGGTCCAGAGATAAATTGGTTGGGAGATCTTCAAAACCATTGGGCATGGAGTCCAAATATTAAACAAATGATATCACAGCTCCAATGAGTAGGTTGTACAAAGCATGAAAAGTCATAAGTCCTTTGACTGTTTTGAATATTAAGTATAGGGGGTTTACGCAGTGCATTATATTAGATATTTGGGATTCAACTGCGTTAAGTAAGTCATTCACGTATGACCATTTCCATGAGAGGTAGTCATAAGTGACTAATTTCTCATGATTTGAATAGTTCACTTAGCACTCATTGCATCGGGTGATGCTCACAGGGGTGAAGAAGTGGGATTGAAACTAGTGAAATAAATCACATAGCTTCAATCATCACTTCTGGGGCTTGCACCTGGTAACCAGGACTTCCCGGGAGGTCACACATCCCAGATCGCCTCTAGCTCAAGCACGCTTAACTGTGGAGTTTTCTCCACAATCAAGCCCACTTAGCTTGCTACCCCATTTGCAAAACCTAGCAAGTATTGTGCCTCATGAACCATTCAATTAGAGATCCCTTCACTCTTTTTGAATTTAAGTATAGGGGGTTTACGCAGTGCATTATATTAGATATTTGGGATTCAACTGCGTTAAGTAAGTCATTCACGTATGACCATTTCCATGAGAGGTAGTCGTAAGTGATTAATTTCTCATGATTTGAATAGTTCACTTAGCACTCATTGCATCGGGTGATGCTCACAGGGGTGAAGAAGTGGGATTGAAACTAGTGAAATAAATCACATAGCTTCAAT
>APFE031340324.1:564-12744 GCA_000404065.3 Pinus taeda
GGGGGGGGGGGGGTTGCAGGGGGACATTATGTATGATGTGCCACAACAAAGAAGATTCTTTGCGTAGGACTATCATGGCAAACTCTACATCAAGACTCAAAAGCATACTATCGGGCCTGCGACGTCTATCAATAGACTGGGAAACCATCGCAGAGGGATGAAATGCCGCTCAAGCCATAGATGATGCTGCAACCATTCCAAAAATGGCGATGAACTTTGTGGGGCCTATCACACCTCTAGGAAAGACGGGTGTATGCTATATAATCACCGCGACAGAGTACTTGACCCGATTGGTGGAAGCACAACGGGTTAAGGATTGCACGGCCGCTACAACTACAAAATTTTTGTTTGAGAATGTGTTAACACGGTTTGGATGTCCAAAAATTCTAATAAGCGACCATGGAACACATTTCCTAAATGAGACTATTAGTGTGCTCACTGAGGAGTTCCAGATATATCATCAACAAAGCACACCATACCACCCGCAGGCAAACAGGACTATTGAATCTTTCAACAAAATCTTGGAGACTGCATTGACAAAGGTATGTAATGCACAGTGGAATGATTGGGATTTGCACATACCAGCTATGCTATGGGCATATCGAACAACGTGAAAGAAGTTAATGGGCCAAACGCCTTTCCAGTTAGTCTATGGCAAGGAAGCCATCATGCCAATGGAATACATTGTACCTAGTTTGTGAATAGTAGCAACGACAAGTATGGCAGACCGTGCGGCTTTGGAAGAAAGGATTGTGCAACTGGAAGAACTTGAGGAGGAACGGTTTCTAGTAGGATTCCATCAACAGGTCCAGAAGTAGTGGGAAAAAGCTTGGCATGATCGCCATATTAAGATGTGTACGTTCAAAGAAAATGGTCTAGTGTTACTCTACGATAGCAAGTTCAAGAAATTCCCTGGAAAACTCCGAATACATTGGTTGGGACCATACGTAGTTCAAGAAGTCACAGATGGCGGTGCGGTCCAGCTTGCCAAGTTGAATGGAGAACCTTTCCTAGGCAGAGTAAATGGTAGTCACCTGAAGCTCTACACGGGTGGGCCAACCACATGACTAACCACTCGAACGATAGTCTCATCGCTCCACGCAGTTGAAAGAGAGCACGTAGAATTGGTATGTCACCAGGGTCGCGGTTGCGCAAAAGGAGCTGCACAACTGCATGGACAAGCAGAGAGGTGACCATTGCTGACACTATTCATGACAAGATCTCTGAGTTATGGCATAAGGGAGTGGGTGACGGGAAATTAAGAAATGCAGTACGAGCCAAATTTGGAACGATCTGTTGTAGGTTTAATGTTACGACACCGGAAAATGAGGGAACTAAATGGGGTTTTTTTCAGTATATGGTGATGCCCTTTGGACTAAAGAACATGCTGACAATATTCTTGCATGTTTTGGTAGCTACATTCAAGGAATTTATACATAAGTGTTTAGAGGTATATCTTGATGATTAGACTGTATTTGGGATAGTTACGAAACATACCGCGAGCTTACGATTAATGCTGGATACTTGCCGATAGTACCAGATTGCGCTAAATATAAAGAAGTTTACTTTCCTTATTCCCTTCGGGAACTTTCTCAGCCATGTGGTTAGAAAGCAAGGCCTGATGGTAGACCTGGAAAAGATTACTGTCATACTCAATCTGCAAGCACCACAAAGTGTCAAGCAGTTGCGCGCCATTCTGGGACACACTGGTTACTATCGAAAGTTCATCAAGAGCTACATGCAGATCATGGAACCAATGGAAAAGTTGTTGAAAAAGGATGCTACCTATTGTTGGAATGAGGAAGGTAACAAAAGTCTGGAAATGCTCAAGGAAAATATGGCATCAACTCCATATTAGTATTTCCGAAATGGGACATTGAATTTCATGTGCATGTTGATGCGTCATGTATCACGTTGGGCACGTTACTCACACAGGAAGGAGCAGAAGGAATTTATCACTCGATCGTATTCGCAATTCAACGATTATCCAAAGCTGAGAAGAACTACTCCACTACTGAGCATGATGGATTGGTACAAGTGCTCGAGAAATACCACCACTATCTACTCGGAGGACACTTTAAGATGTATATTGATCACTCTGCACTAAAATACCTAGTGAATAAGGCTGTGTTGGGGGGCACATTTGTAGGTGGCTATTATTATTTCAAGAATATGATTTCAAGGTCGTCGTAAAGTCAGGACATCTAAACACAGAACCAGATCACGTGTCCCAAATTGAGAACAACGAGGAGCCCACAAACTTAGAGGAAGGAGTACCTAATGCACATATTTATGCAGTACGCGTCGCGGATGGACATTTTGAGGATATAATACACTTATTAACCACAGGAACTATGCCGCAGGTTTATTTCGTTTAGCAGAAGAAGGAATTGGTGATACGAGTAGTAGACTTCACTATTATTGTAGGGCACCTCTACAAAATGCACAACGATGAAATATTACGCAGAAATGTACTCGAATTTGAGCGAGGATAGATCCTTACTGAAGCACATGGGGGGGGGGCTTGCAGGGGGAAATTATGTATGATGCACCACGACAAAGAAGATTCTTTGCGTAGGACTATCATGGCAAACTCTACATCAAGACTCAAAAGCATACTATCGGGCCTGTGACATCTATCAATAGACTGGGAAACCATCGCAGAGGGATGAAATGCCGCTCAAGCCATAGATGACGCTGCAAACATTCCAAAAATGGGCGATCAACTTTGTGGGGCCTATCACACCTCCAGGAAAGACGAGTGCATGCTATATAATCACCGCGACAGAGTACTTGACCCGATGGGTGGAAGCACAACGGGTTAAGGATTGCACGGCCGCTACAGCTACAAAATTTTTGTTTGATAATGTGTTAACATGATTTGGATGTCCAAAAATTCTAATAAGCGACCATGGAACACATTTCCTAAATGAGACTATTAGTGTGCTCACTGAGGAGTTCCAGATATATCATCAACAAAGCACACCATACCACCCGCAGGCAAACAGGACTATTGAATCTTTCAACAAAATCTTGGAGACTGCATTGACAAAGGTATGTAATGCACAGCGGAATGATTGGGATTTGCACATACCAGTATGCTATGGGCATATCGAACAATGTGAAAGAAGTTAATGAGCCAAACACCTTTCCGGTTAGTCTATGGCAAGGAAGCCATCATGCCAATGGAATACATTGTACCTAGTTTGTGAATAGTAGCAACGAAAAGTATGGTAGACCATGCGGCTTTGGAAGAAAGGATTGTGCAACTGGAAGAACTTGAGGAGGAACGGTTTCTAGTAGGATTCCATCAGCAGGTCCAGAAGTAGTGGGAAAAAGCTTGGCATGATCGCCATATTAAGATGTGTACGTTCAAAGAAAATGATCTAGTGTTACTCTACGATAGCAAGTTTAAGAAATTCCCTGGAAAACTCCGAATACATTGGTTGGGACCATATGTAGTTCAAGAAGTCACAGATGGGGGCGCAGTCCAGCTTGCCAAGTTGAATGAAGAACGTTTCCTAGGCAGAGTAAATGGTAGTCACCTAAAGCTCTACACGGGTGGGCAAACCACATGACTAACCACTCGAACGATAGTCTCATCGCTCCACGCAGTTGAAAGAGAGCATGTAGAATTGGTATGTCACCAGGGTCGCGGTTGCGCAAAAGGAGCTGCACAACTGCATGGACAAGCAGAGAGGTGACCATTACTGACACTATTCATGACAAGATGTCTGAGTTATGGCATAAGGGAGTGGGTGACGGGAAATTAAGAAATGCAGTACGAGCCAAATCTGGAACGATCTGTTGTAGGTTTAATGTTACGACACCAGAAAAGGAGGGAACCGATGAATTTGAATTTCGAAATGCTTATAAATCACAGGGGGAATCCGCTGAACGATTTGTGATTTTCAGGAAAGTAAGATATTGTGACTTCTCGATATGGATCTATTCATTATTTACGCTCAAGGAGTAAGCCCAAGGGTTGTGATATGGCCAATTGAGATGCAAGTCTTTTTGGATAGTACGGTGTTGATGGTTACAGGCACTACACAGAGCTTAGCACCAACGATAGGGGATGTGCCAGAAATCCTTAGCCACGAAGCAGAACTGGTCCGGATGCTACTGCCTAATTCATGGGATGGCTGGCGACCTATCAAAGATAAGGGAAAGAATTTGAATATGGAGACAAATGCTGGAATTGCAGTTAACAGTTCATCTCTAATGCACCTTGAAGATTGGGATCTCGCGGACAGCAGCAATGGTCTGCAAAATCGCAACACAAGCTGCAGCACACAGTTCTTATCGAAGACCCGAAACTAGAAACTTGCTACATTGGCACAAAGAGTTCTCATATGCAGCACCCTAGCTTGAGCTAAAATCCTATGAGGGGGTGCTTTTTGTTAACTGAGAAGAGTAGAATGAGCATCATCGGTTGCGCGAATTAGTGGCAACAACGGAGAAAGAGCTAGAAGAAGAGTTGTAGAAGACAAAGAGGGAGTAGCAGAACGAAGTACATCATTCACAGGGATGGTGGACCACAAAGCCTAGGTAGCACGTATCGCCGCACTGACGAGTTACTTGGGACGAGTCGCGATGATTGTGTTGGGGGCCTATTGGGTAGTGGAGGACCCGTGTTGAGCTTCAAAGCTTCCCTTTCCTTAACAACTTTTCTCCTCCCTTTTCTTTGTTTTTCCATGAAGAAAGTGCATCCCTATCATCAATAACAAGTATACATTGCCTTAAGGAGAACATTTATTGATTTGCATTTTATACTTTTATGTTTGCTGTTTGAATAAGTTTTTGTCTTTTAGCTACGGAATGCATCCTATTTTGCAACTAGTCAGTTGTTCCGCAGCTACTTCCATGCTTTTACAGATTCTAGGTGTCAGAAGGAGAAAATAATTACATGGGAAGCTTGGAAAACATCATGGCATGGATTGTGTCCTATTCACCTAGCCCAGTTCGATAAGGAAGACTTCGATCAAATGAAAACTCAAAAATAGAGATCTAAGGCAAGCAAGACTCTATTTTGTACACGTTTCATAGTAATGGGATCCAAAACAACCTCCTAAGCCCACAGACTTCATCAACCATCTATGCAACCGAATCCAACAACCATTACCTTAGATTTATGTCTCTAGCAACCAAGAAAGAGAATTCCATGTGCCTGTTTGCCTACATATTTTTCTTGTAGCTTATTTTCTCCATAAAACAGTTGCATAATTTCTCTATAAATATCTGTGTGAAGAACGAAGAACTAGTTCAAATTTGCTTATGTATTATGTTCGGATTACTACTCTATAATTTTGAAAACTCATTCATCTTTTTTAATATGAAGACTGTGTGTTTCATGGATATCTAAAAGCGTTTGTTGGAGTGTTGATTAAGTACGTATAACCTGAGTAATTGCAGAGGGCCCCTGTGGTGGCTAAGGTTACATTTCATTAAGTTTTGTCTTTTATAGTTGAACTGTAAATTTACTGTATTTTCTTTATTTCCATGATGTATATAACCATTTGCTAACATTATTCATAATGCAATCTTTACCATTTTCTTACTAACACAGAATAGCTTATTTCAATGCAGAATAGTTCTTTTCTTTTAATTTCTTTCTAGTATCTTATCAGTAGTTAGATGTTGAATTCAGTAGTGTAGAGTAATTTATTTCATTTGTTGTTTCATTAGTATTTAGGTTTTTAATTAAAACTAATCAGTGCCATTACCATCTTGCCATTTTATTACTAGTTTAGTGACTCATGTTTTAGGCGAATGTTTCTAAAAAGCCCTTCTAGTTGATGATTCATCTTAAACTAGATGGTTGAATACTTCACTTATGAAATGAGTCTTTTCTTCATTTTTGTATTTATTTTCTCTTAAAATAATGAAGTACAAAATTCCTCAAAATGTCATCGCAAGGAGGTTGTTCTCCCAAAATAGTGAGGCAGAGTAACTAAGCACATCATTTAGTTTCTGTAGTAGATTAGTTGCAATTTCATTTTTAGTCTTAAGTCTTTTACTTAGTTTTGTTGCAATTTAATTTTCAGTTTTTCATTAAGTTTTCTTCTGCATAGACTAAACAGTAGTTGTAATCTCATCTTCAGTTTCAGTGTTTCATTTTAGTTTTGTTTACATAATAGATAGTTGCAATTTCACTTTCAGTTTTCAGTATTTCATTTAGCCTTATTTTTTTTTATTAGACAATAGTTGCAACTTCATTCTTAAGTTCTTTTAGTTCATGATTTGGAAACAATAATGAGAGAAAAAATAGAAACTCTGTTTTCATTTTCTTGATTAAACTTTACTTCTAGATCTGTCTTAAAGAACTTTTAGTCCTCATTTCATTTCTTTGGATTCTAGCAGAAGTAGATTTAAGATTTTTGTTAAAATACATTGTAAATCATTAGGGATTAAAGGATCAAAACCCCAAAACAACATAAAACTCAAAAACACTAAGGTAAGAAGGGTCATCTAGCACATATAGTGCACTGCACTTCATCAGTTTACAATACCCGAATTGATAATTTATGTAGCAATTTAGGACACTAAATTGACCAAACATTTTGGTGCCACTACTGGGGAAGTGTAACTATGTAGCCTTATCTCTTACATTAAAAAAAAACACAACAAAACAATGACATGAATAGAGAAAGAGACCCTAGGGATAGATATATAGCTAGGGGTAGAAGTTCAATTCCTACTCCACCAAGAGTTAGAAAAGACACACCTCCATCCCAGATTCATACTCCTAGCCATATGTTTCATGGAATTCAAGGGGTAGAAACTCAATTAGAAGATTCTCCTACCTCATCTACCAAAACAATCCTAGGAGAGAAAATTTTTGAAACTCCAACAACAGGGATAACCTTTTTCACCTCCACATGAGAGCCTATTGTAGTTGAAGAACTAGGAATACTTAGTGAGGAAGAAAAAGTAGAAACTCTCTCTCATAGTCCATTAATAGAAGAACCAGAGGAAGAGGGAATAACCTTGCAAGTTGAGCCCTATACTAAGTCTGAAGAAACTACATTGGCAGAAATTATCTGCATACTTATCCAGGTGGATCTTTAGTCACCATGGCATGGAAATGCTTGAAAATCAAAGTGTTTGGAATGATGTCGACATAGGACCAGAGCATATATCTCATCTTCCTAATCACATAGGTGCAAACAGTTTGTCAATCCAAGTATGTATGATGAAGTTATCACAAAAAGAGTTTCCTTGGTTCCTTTGAAAAAAGGAGGTTTTTTTCATAAAAATGGACTTAAAGCCTTTATAAGGAAAATCACATTGGGAATCATGCCAAGGGTGGACTTAAGGTAGGCCTTTGGAACCCCCAATCAGCGATCTCCGATTAATCGGGATAGGGGGCAAGTAATCGGCAATGACGAGATTTTAGAACCAGCGATGGAGTGATTGTCAATATCAACGATTAAAACGATCGACTGATCTGTGATCGACGTTGGCAAAACCCAAAGGTCGAGGACTAGGACCCCCGGCTGCAATGATCGCAATATGCGATGTGATCTCAGCTGTCGGATTGGAAACCGATCAACGGCCACGATTAAATCAGCGATCAAAGTGATCAGGATCGGTGATCATCTATTCTAACTTGTGATATAATGTGGACCCGACGGAATAATATATCCGATTTGATAAAATTTGAGATTAGGGAAATCAAAATTTTCAGTGTATTCCCGTATATTTTTGGTTTCAACCAAATCTGTTATGCGATGCGATAAGTGACTAAAGCGGACATAATAGGGTTTGTAGGACTGATTTAAAATATTTTGAAGTTCGATCATTTCTGTTTTGGTCGGATTTATCAGTTTTTCAGTAAATTTTTGTTTTAAACAAAAATAAGTCTATTCCAAGGTTTTGCTGCAATGGCCGATGCTTCTATGCAAACGACTTCCATTATAAACAAAACAGGCACCTCGATTTCTAAGCGGCCTTGTCCCTAAACATGTTATAAAACACGATGGACACAGAGAGTCGAGGGAGAGGAGACAAAAGGCTGCATGATAGAGGGTGAGAACAGTGTGGTAGAGAGCCCGAGAGGCTGCATGGAGAGACTGTGTGGAGAGACTGCATGGAGAGAGGCTCAAGAGCTTGAGTACACAGAGAAGCATGAAATCCACAGAGCAATGCTTGAAATCCGCAGAGCCGCAAAGCTATAGAGAAGCATGAAGCCAGAGAGCGCTTGATCAAGGTAGATTGCAGAGTTGCAGTGACATAAATCAGAGCACTACAGAGCTGATAGCCAGTTATCTACAAAGCCGAGAGTCCAAAGTGTTCTTCTCTTTTATGATCGATTCTTCTCTTCATGATCAAGTGGTATCAGAGTAGGTCTTTGCATTGATGTGAATTGCAGTGTGAACAATGACAAAGGATGAAAGAGCAATGTATGACACCATGCTTAACATTTCCAAGAAAGTGGAAGTTATGTATAAAACTCTATAGAAAGAGACAATGGAAAAGGAGCAATTATAACTTCAATTGAAAGCCACAGAGGAGGCCATGAAAGAACTGAAGCAAAACAAACATAATCTTCAAATAGAGAATGATGAATTAAAGATGCGTCTACATGAAGAGAAAGAGGAGAAGCAGAGTTTTCTACTACTGTTGCAAGCAAAGGATGAGGCCTTGGAAAAGCTACAACGAGACCCATGTGAGGTAAAAAGTAGTTCTCCATCTTCATTTATGTTTCCTGATGATGATTTCGCTGTGTTTGAAAATCATACAACGAGAATTGGCTCCAAACTGTTGAAGAGAATGGGATATGAAGGACAAGGCTTAGGCATTAATAGCCAAGGCATTGTAAATCCCATCCAAGTAAAGGAATTACCCTGTCAGGAAGGACTTGGGTATGTCAGGAAAGAAGTTGGGGAATGCACTGACAGTTAGAAAACCACCAACAACGGATGATGAACAACCTTCATCAGTTCTTTCCAAATTGAAAGAGAAGGTAAAATATGTTGATCTCCTTTCGATTTCATCTTCTGATAATATGATGTCCATTGAATACTTGGAGATCCCAATTATAGGGACAAATATGAGGCTCCTTACAAGGATGAGGCATGAGGAGAAAGAACTTGGTGCTAATAACCAAGGCATCACTCAACCTTTGGAGGTTATGCATGAAACTCGATTTTTAGGCTCGAGGTACACCAAAGGACAGTGCTCAAAGGTGTTAGATTTGTCCGAGACTTGGTCGAGGAAAGAGAATAATGGGAAAAAATCCCCATCATCACATGGCAGTTCCCATTACAGGGAGAGAGCTGAGGCAAGCTCTCATCGCCATACTGACATCAAAGATAGCAAAGGAAGTTATAATCACTTTCGATCTTCAAATGTTCATTTTGATCAAGTTGTTAATAATGAACAAAGATTAAGTCATCAGAAAACATGTACTTTTTGTGGTTTACCTAACCATACCTTTTCTAAGTGTTGGAAAAGAATGGCAGCACTCATGAGGCGCGAAAAACCCTCTCAATAGCATGAAAAGAAATAGGTTAAGTAGGTATGGAGGAAGAAAGCCTACTACAGTCATTGCGATAGAAATGGCCATCAAAGAACCACTAGCTGGAAGCTCCATCCAGAGCAGTGCCTTAAAGACAAACCGTCGGTGCATGAGCCAGGTAAGGCAGTTATTTGACAAGCAAAACCACCTTAAGGAGGTGACCCATTCACAAAGATAAGTGAGAAATGGTTTCTAGACATGTTGTTGTTTCATGGTCATTCTTTTGTAAATCACTTGTTGAATTTTAAAATGTAAACGTGATGATGTGTTTCCATCACGTAGTCAGCAACAATGATGTTTGGTCATGTTTTGAGTCACATATTAATACTCTGAAAGTGATGTTATGTTTCTATCACGTGTCGAAACAATAGTGTTTGGCCTTATGAATGTAAATCATGTGTTGCAGTGATGATGTGTTTACCATCATTTTTTGAAGCAACCATGATGGGTTGGCCTTGTTGTCATATCTGGAGTATTATGCCCATCTTATTGTAAACCTGGCCACTGAGTATGAGTTATAAACTAATGGGAAGTATGGGACATTTGGGTCTTTACTTGGTCGTTTCATTCAAAGCATGTAATTTGCAGAATAATGTACAATAGGTTACAGAGGTAGTAGGTGTTAGCTCATCACTTAGGGCTTTGAGGAACAAAGATGAAGGAGATGAAAGCGAGACCTTTCTAGGACATTTTTGATGCAGACAAGGTACAGAGAAAGATGCAGATTACTTTTTATGCTTTTGGAGGAGCAAAAGCTCCTCAGTGGGGAGGATTGATCCAGGTGGATCTTCGATGACCATGGCATGGAAATGCTCAAAAATAAAAGTGTTTGGAATGATGTTGACATAGGACCAGAGCATAGATTTCATCTTCCTAATCGCAAAGGTGTAAACGGTTTGTCAATCCGAGTTTGGATGATGAATTTATTGCAAAACGAGTTGCTTTGGTTCCTTTGAAAAAATGAGTTTTTTTCATAACAATTGACTTAAAGCCTTTATAAGGCAAATCACATAGGGAATCATGCCAAGGGCGGACTTAAGGCGGGCCTTTAGAACCCCCGATCAGCAAACTTTGATTAATCGGGATCGGAGGCAGGCAAACGGCAATGACGAGACTTTAGAACTAGTGATGGAGCGATTGTCGATATTGGCAATTGGAACAATCGACTGATTGGTGATCGGCATCAACAAAATCCAAAGGTCGGGGACCAAGAACCTAGGCTGCAGTGATTGCGTATGCGATGCGATCTCAATCGTCAGATCAGAAACTGATCAACGACCATGATTAAATCGGCGATCGTCTATTCCAACTTGCGATATAATGTGGACTCGATGGAATCATAGATCTAATTTGATAAAATTTGAGATCCGATAATTTAGACTTTTCAGTGTATTCTCATATATTTTTGGTTTCAACCAAATCCGTTATGTGATGCGATAAGCGACTAAAGCAGACCCCATAGGGTTTGTAGGAATGATTTAAAATATTTTGAAGTCTGGTCTTTTATGTTTTGATCGGATTTATCAATTTTCAGTATATTTCTATTTTAAATAGAAAGAAGGCTATTGTAAGGTTTTGTTGCAATGGCCGATGCTTCTATGCAAACGACTCCCATTATAAACAAAATAGGCACCCCGATTTCTAAGAGGCCTTGTCCCCAAACATGTTATAAAACACGATGGACATAGAGAGCCGGGGGGGAGGAAAAAGACTGCGTGACAGAGGGTGAGAGTAGTGTGGTAGAGAGCTTGAGAGGCTACATGGAGAGGCTACGTGGAGAGAGGCCCAAGAGCCTGAGTACATAGATAAGCATGAAATCCACAGAGTAGCGCTTGAAATCCGCAGAGCCGCAGAGCTATAGGGAAGCATGAAGCTAGAGAGTGCTCAATCGAGGCAGATCGTAGAGTTGCAGTGACATAAGCCAGAGCGCAACAGAGCCGATACCTAGTGAGCTACAGAGCTGAGAGTCTAGAGCAGTTCTTCTCTTTTATGATCGATTCTTCTCTTCATGATCAATTCTGCTTCTTTTGATTGATTATTCTCTGTGATCGATTCTTCTTTGATTGGTTCTTCTTCTTGCAATCGATGCTGTGAAATCAATTTTTAACCAAGTTTCAATGCTTTGACAGTCTGACTCAGATGTCCACATTCTTGTGCAAGAAACCATCTTCTTTCATCGATGCCTTGATATCGACAGTCTGAGCGGCTTCTGCAGTGAGACATCCACTTCCTCAAATGGCCTGTGGTGTGAGGTATATGGTTATTGTCCATGTAATTCTTGTTGTACATGTAAATCCCCTCTGCGGACAGAGGCGATCACACTAGCCTAAATGGGGTCTAGCAACAATCAAACAACGCTAACACGCAGGTTCCTAATTCAAATTAAAGACCGATGATGAGGGCCTGCCTCGAATCCAACGCTAGTATTTGTAGAGGAGTCGTCACTCCCGTTCCTTCGCTTCAACTGGTCACAATACTCACGATCCTCATGAACAGACACCTGTACATGCAAAGAACAAGACAAATACAAGCATAAAATCCAAGAAATGAAACTATGTATCAGTCAGAAAGGATACAACTCAAACATCATTATAAAGACAATATGAGTGGAACCATAATGATAGTCGTCTATTATTATTGATAAACAAAAGAGAATA
>APFE031340340.1:8400-32707 GCA_000404065.3 Pinus taeda
CCACCTTCTCAGGATGCTCAACTTCCAAGATGGGTCCGTGCTACTCGGGATGCAGCAGGTGATCTTGCCGGTGATCCTACAGATCAGCGACGTACACGTTCTCAGTTTGAAAGAGCCTCTTCTTTACTCGCTCAAGCTCCAGTAATTCATGATCCTGACACTTTTGCAGAAGCTTCAGGCCATCCACATTGGGAAGCAGCTATGAATGAAGAATATCATTCATTGTTGGCAAATGATACATGGGATCTTGTTCCTCTACCAAAGGGACGCAAACCTGTTAGATGTAAATGGGTTTACAGAACCAAGTATGGACCAGATGGGAAAGTTGATAAACATAAAGCTCGTCTTGTTGCTAAGGGCTTTTCACAGGTTGAAGGCATTGACTACACTGAAACTTTCTCCCCTGTTGCCAAAATGAACTCTATCCGCCTTGTTCTTTCCCTTGCTGCCTCTTTAAAATGGGAAGTCCATCAGATGGATGTTAAATCTGCCTTCTTGCATGGGGACTTGCATGAAGAAATCTATATGGACCAACCCATTGGCTTCATCCAAACAGCCTCCAGCCTTGTATGTCGACTTAAGAAATCTCTTTATGGTCTCAAGCAAGCTCCTCGGGCTTGGTATGCCAAAATGGATAGCTTTCTTTTAGAATCTGGCTTTTCTAGGTGTTATTCTGACAATACTGTCTACACCAAGAAAGTGGGCAACTCTCTTATCATCCTTGTTCTTTATGTTGATGATCTTATTCCTACTGGTAGTGATCCCAACCTTATAAACCATGTGAAGTCCAGCCTTAAAAAGAAATTTGAAATGACAGACTTAGGACACTTACACTATTTTCTCGGTCTTCAAGTCTTGAAATCCAAGGAGGGTATTTCCCTTTCCCAGTCCAAGTATGCTTGTGATATTCTTCGTCATTTTCACATGGAAGATTGTAAGCCAGCTCCTTCTCCCTTTCAGTCTGGAGTCAAACTTTCAGTTTCTTGTACTTCTCCTGAAGTTGATGCTACCTTATACCGTCAACTTGTAGGAAAACTCTTGTATTTAACCCATACTCGTCCTGACCTTTCCTTTGCTGTTGGCCTTGTTGCTCGTTTTATGCAAAACCCCCGGGAAAGTCATTGGAAAGCAGCTAAAAGAATACTTCGTTATGTTCGAGGTACAGTACAGTTTAGGATTCATTACAGTGCCAAAGCAGCTCCTCTATTAGTTGGTTTCACTGATTCTGATTGGGCTGGTGACCCTGATGATCGAAGTCTACTGCCGGTTATGTCTTCACTCTTGGTTCAGGACCTATTACATGGGCTTGTAAGAAACAGGCTGCCATTTCTCTTTCGTCAGCAGAAGCAGAGTATCGTGGTGCCGTGGAAGCTAGTAAGGAAGCCTTGTGGCTTCGTCAGATCCTATCAGAATTTGGCTTTGAGCAGCAGCATCCGACTACACTTTGGTGTGATAATCAAAGTGCCATTCAGCTTTGCAAAGATCCAGTTCAGCATCAGCGCAGCAAACACATTGAACTTCACATGCACTTCATCAGAAAGCTCATTCATGACCATGTTCTTGAAGTGCAATATTGTTCAACAGATGATCAGGTTGCAGACATCTTCACAAAGGCTCTCACAGAGGCGAAGTTCACTAAACTTCGATATATGCTTGGAGTTCAGGAAGTTGTCACTAAGGGGGGATAGGCTCTAGTGCCTCCTTCCTTCTCCTATTGTGTCATATTTGTAAATCCTTCAATCCTATCCCAAGTTGTTCTTAAGGGGGGATGTTAGGATATTCCGACACATAGGAATAGTTAAGTTCAACTTGGTCTAGTATAGAGTTAGTTTAGCGTTAGGTAAAGTGTGTTTCTTTACCGTTGTACATTTTGTAACTTACAATCTGACGGTTCATTCTCTCCTCAGTATTACCGACACTTGATCCGTGGCCTGACACCCGATTGGTCCATGAATTCTATTTAAAGCGCATGGAGGGTCATTTGTAGGTTAACCGTGCATGAGAGAAGCTTATGTAAATTTTCATTCTTTTATTAATAAATGGCCTGTAGTAGCCACGTTGGCGCAGGCCGTGGTGTTTCCCTCTTTGAGGGTTTTAACCACGTCAAAAATACTGGTGTATTGATTTGAGATCTGGTTGTGAGTGGTGTCCTTTTGGTGTTCTTTCTGAGGAACTTACCCTGTAAATTCCTACAATATCATCGCATATTAATACCACATGCCCAATATTAAGATAGCATAACTAAATTGAGGATAAATATTAACCCTTGGTTTGTTAATACTACTATGAATATTCCAAGATATTCCATGGAAATTAAATATCAGCCATCCACCTAAAAATTATTAATAGTTAAATTAAAATTATGGAAGTTCTATCATGAAATAGACATGCCTATCAGTGCAATGAAAATTGAAATGAAAAATAAATTAAAAAAAACATAATTATTTTATGTTAATTATATAAAATTTTCAAATTTAGAACAATATCAAATCACATGAAGACAAATTATAAAGATATTTACAACATGGATCTAATAATTTAGATACAATATGAATAAATATTTGAATTAAACATAAACTAGTAGAAGCATATTAGTAAATGTAGTTGATATAATTCGAGCGATATGATTATCCCACTTTTTAAAATTAAGGATTTTATCATAGTCATTTATTTGATAAACCATTAATATCTATTTTTTCCATTTGCTATTATGTCTATATGTGTGTCTATTTTATAATAGGATTCCAAAATAACCATGATCGACATTGATCCATAATATGTATAGAAACAATTACCTCATGATACATCTCACATTGCCAAGATTAAAAAAATGATGATATTTTTTTTTTGTCGACCAAAATAGATTTCATTAGGTTTTCAAAAATTTACAAAAATATTTGCTAGAGGTCATTTCTATTTTGGCCTCACTTTGACTAGATTTTTTGGTCATAGGAGAAAGATCATTATGCCCATCCATTTTCCATAAACCATAAACTTTCTCAAAAACATAGTTATTTAGGCTCCAAAAAAAAAGGACAAAATTTTAAGATAACCAAAAATCATTAGAAATTGTCAAGAAGAACTCTAAAATGACCAACTTCAAGAACGCCAGAGGGAGGAGGCTTCCCATGCATATGGAACACGAGGTGCTAAATTCTAGCCTCAAGCCTATCCAGTCAAGCATGAAGACATCACTAATTCCACTGAAGGGAGGCCAGATGATCAAGTTGATCCCATTGAGCTTGTTGAATCCCCTCCACAAGGCTTAAGGACACAACCTGCTACTCTTGAATTTTCCTACCTATATCCACTATCATGGTTGTAATGCAACTAACCTAGCAAGCTATAAATTCTAGGCTAAGGGGTGCTACGTAGACGAAGGAGTTGGAGGCATCTCCTGAGCAATTTCTCTTTTCTGTACTACATCATTGCTATCCTCCTCAACTAATCCCTGAGGACAACCACCCCATGCTTCTAAACCTCCCCGAAGAGCCCTAACACGCTGCACAAATCAACGCTACATAATTATCCAAGATTCCAAATACCAAACCAACTAGGCTACAAGAGACACACACTCCGACTATGCACCCAATTTTCCTTCCCAACTACACAAAACATTCCACCCAAAGGAACGCCACCCCACAGGACTGATGCCCTCTTACTCTGTTGCCTCCCTAACCCCCCATGGACTAGCCATAAGGGAAAATATCAATCTCCCACATCAAACTTACAACCCCAAGATGATTATTTAAACCCTTTAACCCTAGATGACAAGAAAGTCCCAAGTTTCCAACCAACATAGCCAAATAGATCCACACAAGAAACGTTTACCCTCATACACAAGGCTATAGAGGTACCATTTACACACACATAACAAGATACCCAACTACCATAATGCACGAACCATTTAAATAACAACAACATGCTCTTCTCCTTCCTATCCTAGTGCCTAGAAAAAAACTTAAGAGTGAGGGAGACGAGCTCACCTCAAGGGCACAAGAGAAATTTTTTGTCATCGTCGATGTGACAAAGACACCACACACACCTATAGAACCAAACACCCGACTATTTCATATCACTGGCGATAGAAATATAAAGACTCCAATGCTTTCCCCACCAAGCCTAAGGCAAGAACAAGAGTAGCAAGTCAAGGGAAATTAACTTATCCCCACAGCAGATGAAAGAGCCACCCTAATTCAGAAATGCTACCAAGAGAAATTCACTATTGTTGGTCTAGGGTCACATATAAATACCTGTAAGGAGTACCTAAGGAGTCCTAAGATGCATTTGGAATAGAAAAATTCAAGTTCAAAAAAATCTTGCTTCTGCTCTGAAGAATCGTAGAGACCATCTTGAACCCACACAGTCATTCATTATAGCTTGCATGCACCTCCCATTAGCATATTGAAGAAAAGAAACACGACACGTAACTCAGTAAAAAGTCGAAGGCCTTTCTCCCCAAATTTTCCAGAGACACTCAGGCGGCAACAATAAATGGCATCTGTGCTCATTGAAAACAATCCACATTTAAGGTTGGGGGTAGATCCCCAACCCTTGTCCCATCATTTGAACTACGCTTTGTCAACCCCAGTGGGGAAAACATTACTTGGTCTAGAAAAAGAGTTAGTCAATTCATCCATTGACAGGGAGATGTGGGTGACCATTCTTATTGTATGGAGGGTTTGGGATCTAAAATATCCCAATTTTCCAAAATATTGGCCACTTTGTTTGCAATCCTTAAGGAATGCGAAGTGATAATGTAAGGGAATAATAGTAACACTTTTGGAATGTGGTGGGCCACCATATCTAGTCGCTTTTCTCATTAGCCCAAGCTAAACCTATTTCCAACGCCTCAAGTTATTCCATGTTTTTAGTAATATAGCTTCAATAGCCCTCATAAAATCCCAAAACTTTACCTTTTTCATCAAATAAAATGCCTCCAAAACTTGCATGGCTAGGTTTTCCTTTGGAGGCACCCTCGAAATTTAATTTGATAAAACTAGTGGGGGGAAGGGAGAAGGTTGATGGGGAAGATGATTGATCCACATTATATACATAAGGACTTTGATCCACTATCTCCCATAAAAGATCTGAGTACAACATGATTTACACCTTTTCCTTTTCCACCTTCCAGTAATCCTCTGACCATTTTCCGATAGAATCGATTCTTTGATTTTTCTTCTAGTTATGTCCCAAAATTCTTCCCATGTATTTTTCTTATCATTAAAAATTAACTTATTACAGGCATTCCAATGTTCCATGATAAAAGCCCTGGAATTAGTATCTTAGCTCTATTCACTATTGAACATTTGAACATCGAGCATTGCTAGGTCTCCATCATTTCCATCACAGTATTGGGATTACGACCAGAGTACCCAAAGATAATTCAGACCAAGGTCCACACCTGATACGAGAAAGAGCACAAATTGAAGAGGTGTTACATTGTATCTTCTTTCTTATGACAGAGAGGTCATTGGGATGTCCATTCAATCCTTTTCGATGCAAGAGTTCCCATGTGAGAAGAAAATTATATCCTAATAACCATAGGAAGCTAGCATTTTTAGGCCACAGTTTACTCCCCAATATTTTCTTCCACATGGTGTTAGGTTTGATTTCATTATGATTGGCCATTAGGCTATAAGCTTTCTTGGTGGTGAAAGGGCCCAGTGCTCAGTGACCCCATCATATGTGATCTAGGTCATTAGCCATGGGGATTTTTCTTTCCTGTAAGGTAACCTCCAAATCCTTCCATCCCTACGATAACTCGAAATGGGTACAGTCTTCCTGGTTTTCCAGATGAACTAGCTACCCTCGGTCTGCCTTGGTTCCACAAGTTGTTAACAATGACCTCTCCCTCCCTAAGGGAGAATGTTTTGATGGTTATCCACTCTTCTCTCAAGTATAAATCTGGGAATTGATGCTAAAATTCATCCCAGAATATGGCTTGGCTTCCACTCCAAACTTCTGAAAAAATATGCTTCCTAGAAAATGAACTTTTGTTCCTTTCCCAAGGTCTAGATGGAAGAAATGTTTGGAAATTTTCCTCGACACATGATATCGCTTGTATCTAAATCTGTGAAATACTTTTATCTCTAGATCTGCTTCCATATCTTGTTTCCCCCCCTGGATTAGTCTCCACCATATTTTTCCCCCATCGTTTTGTTTAGAAGAACATGGTCTCTCATTCCTAAACCACCTCCCTTTTTTGGTAAGAAAACTTCATCCCATGTCGTGAGTGTTTATTTCCTTATTCCAAGGGATCCCTACTGTAAAAAAAAATCTGAAGAGGGTAGCAATGTCATTGTAAATATCTTTCAGGATTAGAATAACTAAGAGCTAATAAATAGGAATTTCATGTAGGATAGTTTGAGCATAATGATTTGACTAGGTGGATTCAAGGCATGATTATCCTTACTACCTAGATATTTCTCAAGATTCTCTTTCACTTCCTTCCATAGAGAGATTCACATTGTGTTAGGTCCCTATAATACTTGTGTATTCCCTTATTATTATTTTCATTGTAGCCCCTTATTGTTATTATTGTTCCCATGTTGTCCCCATATTGTTATTATTGTGCCCCATAGAAGCACACTATTGTTATTGTTGTGCCCTTACATTATTATTGTTATGTCAGCTCTGATTATATTATGACCCCTTAGATTCCTATATATAGAAATGAGGTCTCTTCATTTGTATCATCCAAGAGTTGTTCATTTTTGTAATGTAAAGGAGGTTTCCCCCTCGAAGAGGCTGATTTTGAAGTCGTTTATCTATATTTTCTTCTATTTTGTGAGGTAGTTGCATAACATTTGGTATCAGAGCTTTGGATTCTACGGTTTCGCTACTTCAAACATGTCATCGTGGAATTTTCGATATAACTTTTTGTCTACAAATTTTTAGACATTGAAATTAAACTCATTTCAGCCACCATCTTGAGGAAACTTGGGTATGTATTTAAGATCTTTTCTCGCTATATTTTCGGAGATATGATCCAATGAAGTTAGGGTTTTTGTAGGCTCCCGAATTATATCTCAAACATGCAAGCTGGGGAAAATTTTCATGCCTTTCTCTTTGAGAATCAGATTGAAATTTCCCAAAAAGGTACAGAAATACAACTAAATTTAGTTTTATGTGTATCGTTTATATGTCAGAAGCTTGATACAGTGACATGTGGCACTTTGTACAAGGTTGCTCTACTAAACCAGTCTATAATCAAGTCATGAGGGGTGATTTGTAATAACTATTTCTTGGAGAATCCAGTATTGATCAAACTTGCGGGGTTGGAAAGAGCACTCACAGTGCTAGCGCATACTAACATTTCAAACCTTGGAGATCAACAATTATAGTGATACACTAGATTCAATATCGATCTCCTACAAAACGAAAAAAAGTGTGTAGTCTTTTTAAAATTTTGCATAAGTTTTGTTTGAAAAAATAGTTTGAAGGAATTCAAAGGGCATAGTGAAGCATAATTATCATTAATTGATGCCCCAAAGAAAAAAATGGAAACACCTAGTAAGCAACCTGAAAGCTCTACCATGACTCATGAAGAGGAGGAAGAAATGTAACATGATATATCAAAATTACGAGACCAAGTGCAACAAATTTCACTCTCACAAAACGTAACATAAGCTAATATGGATGGTTTAAATAAATACGTGGAAGCTAAGATGAATGACGTGGAAGCTAAGATGGATGGCATGATGCATGGTTTAAAGAAAGGTGTGGAAGCTAAGATGAATGGTGTGGAAGCTAAGATGAATGGTGTAGAAGATAAAATGGATGGTTTAGAAGTAAACATTGAATATTTAAAGAAATAAATGGAAGTTTTGAAAGGAGGTTTGAAAAATTTGCTACAAGAAATGCTTCCTAATGGTGAAAAGGTAGTAGGGGGAACTCATAATGAGAACAAAATAATTTTTAGTCATGCTTTCATAGACTGTAACGTTGGATTGAAGATCCACCATGTTCCAAAGATTGATATGAGGAAGTTTGATGTCAAGCATCGCGTAACATGGATACTACAGATGGAGCAATATTTTTATCTCCATAATGTTCAAAACACACAAAAGGTACACATTGTGACTTTATATTTGGAACCCAATTAGTTTGTATGGTATCGATGTCTTTTCTCCCGTAAAAAAATTGTCACCTGGGCAATTTTTATGGAAGAAATGATAACACATTATGAGGATACAAAGAGCAACATGTTTTTTAGCCAATTGATAAATCTCAAACAAAAGGGCTCAATGGTGGAGCACATTGAGGATTTCCAAAAATTGAATATAAGGGTAGAAGATATTATAGAGGAGCATAGGATTGGTGTGTTCATAGGGACTTTAACGGATAGCATCCAACATGAGGTGCACCTTTGGGAACCTGATTCATTGGAAAAGGAATTCAAGTTGGAAAGAAACGATGTAAGAAAAGTTATGGAAAACAGGAAGCCTACCAATCACAACTATATGGAAGTGTTTTTTTCCTCTAGCCTTCCACAACCTAGAAGATTGACACCACAAAAATTGGAGAGAAAAAAGAGAAAAATGGAATTGTTACAACTATCATAGCAAATACACTAAATGTCATAAGTGTGCTGAGAAGAAATTATTTTACATAGATAGCGAAGAGGAAGAAGAAAACAAATAAGGAACATCAAAAGAAGAGGATACACACCAGGAACAAACCCTAGAGAAAGAATAAATGAATCTGACCATATCTTCTAATGCATTGGCCATAATTACCACTCCTTAAACTATCAAGATAGAAGGACATATAAAGAAGAAAAAGGTAATAGTGTTGATTGATTAAGGCAATACCCATAATTTTATTCATTGTAAGATAACGAAGGAATTGAATTGCTTCCTATATCCAGCACCAGAGTGTCAAGTGATGTTCGCAAATGGAGGAACCATAAATTGCTCCAGAAAGTTCCATAATATAAAGTTATCAAAGGGAGAATATGTGTTTAATAGTCCAATGCCTTCCATTCCAATGGATGGTTATGTTGTACTAGGAGTCCAATGGCTACAATATTTGGGTATGATAGCTTTTAATTTTCAAGAACTTTTCTTGAATTTTTTTCCAGAAGCAGAGAAAGTTGAATTAAGGGGTATGACAAGGAAAATGGGAAATATAATCAGCTCTAATGGCATGACAAATCTTCTAAATAAATAACAATGTGGTGTAATTGCACAATTATGTTCTCTAGAGGTTCCCACATTGAAATCATATATTTCTCCAAATCTCCAAAACACCTTGGAAAATAATTACAAGGTATTTGAGACTCTTGAAGGCATCCCACCTATTCATGATCATGATCATGCTATTCATTTGATTCCAAGAAGTGTTTCTCCAAACATTAGGCCTTACAGATATCCCTATGCCCAATTGAAATTGAACATATGGTTACATAAATGCTAGAGGCTGGTATAATTCAACCTAGTCAAAGGTCTTTCTCTACCTTAGTAGTATTTGTATGCAAGAAGCATGGATCATAGAACACTTGTCCAAATTATAGGAAACTCAGCAAGCTCACTATTAAAGATAAATTTCACATTCTTATCATTGATGAATTATTGGAGAAATTTAATTCACCAAGTTGCACCTTCGTTCAGGATATCATCAAATCAGAATGAATACTGAAGACATTTTGAAAACAACATTTAGAACTCATGAGGGTCATTATGAATTTTTGGTCATGCCTTTTGACCTTCTCAATGCACCTTCTACATTTCAAGGTTTGATGAATTCCATTTTCAAACCTTCCTTAGAAAATTTGTGTTAGTATTTTTTGATGATATACTAATCTACAACAAGTCATGGAAGGATCATGTTCAACATGTTGATAGAGTTCTCAAACTATTGGATGAGAAACAATTATATGGAAAAACCTCCAAATGTTTCTTTGGAGTACAAGAGGTGGAATATTTTCTTCATATTGTATCTCATGAAGGTGTTAATGTAGACCCTAGAAAAATTACAACCATTAAGGAATGGACAATCCACACATCCATAAAGCATCTGCAAGGATTTCTCAGGTTGACAGTGTATTATCGCAAGTTTGTTAAGAATTATGAGAGAATATCAGCACCTCTAACAACATTACTAAAGAAAGATGCATTTTCTTGGATTCCAGAAGAAACGAAATCCTTTGAACATATTAAAGAGGTAATTTGCCAAGCACCTATCTTAGCTATGCCAGACTTCACAAAAACATTTATTGTGGAATGTGATGCCTCAAGAATAAATACCCATTTCTTTTCAAAGCCGTCCAATCAAAGGAAAGTGTTTACACAAAGCTATTTATGAGAAGGAAATGTTGGAAAAACTAAACGCACTTAAGAAATGGTGACCTTACCTAATGGGAAGACACGTCAAGGTAAAAATGGATCATGATAGTCTTAAACACTTCTTAGAACAAAGATTATCTTTAGAATAGAAGGAAAAATGGGTCACAAAGATGTTGGGTTATGTCTTTGAAATCATCTACAAAAAAGGGAAGAAAAATTTTGTTGCAAATTCACTCTCAAGAAAGGATGAGGATGTGGAAGCATTGCTTTGTTCCATTTCTTATATCCAACCAGATTAGATAAATGAAGCAAGGGATGAATGGAAGAATGACAAAGAAGTGTGGGAACTCATTCAAAATTCTTAGCAAGATCCTCGTACATCTGATACATTTAGCTAGAAAAATGATTCATTATGGTATAGAGATCACTTATACCATTGTAAGAATTCCCAACTCAAACAAAAGATTCTTGTGGAATTGCACACCTATCCCTTAAGAGGGCATTCATGATTTTTTAGAAATTACCACGAGGTTAAGATGGATTTATTTTGGGATGGCCTTAATTCTTATATTCAAAATTTTGTGGTTGAATGTTCGGTTTGCCAATAAAATAAAGTTGAGACAATTAAGACCCCAGGTCTATTACAACCTTTATCCATTCCAAGTCAATGTTGGGAGGAGGTTTCAATGGATTTTTATCACAGGTTTACCCAAGTTTGAAGGAAAGAGTGTCTTCATGGTGGTAGTTGATAGACTTACCAAATATGCACACTTTTGTGCATTACCTCATCCATTTAAACCCATTATAGTTGCTATTGAATTTATGGAAACAATTCAAAAGCTACATGGAAACCCAAAGATTATTGTAAGCGATAAAGATCCTATTTTCACTGGAAATTTTTGAGCAAAATTATTTTATTGTCTTAGTACTCAGTTAGCTCATATCCCATCTTATCATCCAATCAAATGGGAAAAATGAGATAGTGAACAAATGTTTGGAAGGATATCTTCGTTTCTTTGTATCTGAAAAACAGACACAATGGGTCAAATGGTTGCCTCTGGATGAATGGTGGTATAAAACTTGCTTCCACACTACAGCAAAAATGACCCCATTTATGGAATTTTACGAGAAAATTCTAAGTTTCAAGCAGTGGAAGATCACATTGATCATCAAGAAAAAGTTCTCCAACTCTTAATGGATAACCTAACTTTGGTGCAGAATAGAATGAAACAACAGACAAAACAACATCGCAATGAAAGAATTTTTGATGTAGGTGACTGGGTATTTCTATGACTGAAACCATACAAAAAAATGTCTCTCAAGCAAGCTAATAAGGATAATAAATTATCACCGAAGTATTATGGTTTGTACAAGGTGTTGCAAAATATTGGTACTATGGCATACAAAATGGAACTTCCTGCATCTTCTTGAGTGCATGCAATTTTCCATGTTTCATGCTTAAAGAAGGTTATAGGTGACAAGCTCCCAGTTCAAACAATATTGCCAGAACTTGACGAGGAAGGAAAAATCAAATTGGAACCTGAAAGAGTCACTGAAACAAGAACTCGATAGCTACGCAATCGATTAATTTCAAAGTATCTCATCAAGTGGAAGAACTTACCTGTTGAAGATTCCACATGGGAGGATGAGAATTTTATACAAAAGCATCTAGAACTACTTAAGCGTTGAGGAAAACACTTTTTTGAAGGGGAGGGGCATGTTAGGTCCTTGTAATACTGGTGTACTCCCTTATTATTATTGTCATTATAGCCCTTTATTGTTATTGTTGTGCCCTTACATTATTATTGTTATGTCGGCTCTGATTATATTGTGACCCCTTAGACTCCTATATATAGAAAGGAGGTCTTGTCATTTGTATCATCCAAGAATTTTTCATTTATGTAATGTAAAGGAGGTTTCCCCCTCGAAGTGGCTGATTTTGAAGTTGTTTATCTATCTTTTCTTCTATTTTTTGAGTTGCTTGCATAACACATTGAATTGAAAATAAGTGGGATTCCTAGATATGTTTTTGGAAACTAACTAATTTGAAATCCCAACTCCCGAGAAAGTTTTTGTTGAACTAGAACATTGGTTTGGAAGAAGATGATTTGAGATTTATCACCATTGATCAAGGTACCCGACGCTTTCGAAAGTCAAACAATTTTTTCTCAGGGCCTTGCATTCTCGAATATAAGGGTCTGCAAATAGCATGATGTCATCGACAAATTGTTGGTAGGATAGTGATAATATCTATACCTGAGAGTTTAATACCTTTCACATTGTTCGGATAGGGTCCCCTAGGGTCAATTTTGGGGCAAAAGTCCAAGTTGTGTTGTATAAAGATGTAAAGTCTCTACAAGTTGTGGTCGTGAAGCCCGTAGATAATTAAAGAGTCATAAAGGGTTTTACCCTTCTTTTATGTAAGTTGAGTCGGCTTTTGAAGATCTACCCATGGTTTGCGGACCATGGGATTTCATAAATAGGTGTGTATTAGAGAGTCTAAGGCATGGCCATGAAGAATTAATGAAGTTTGGTCTATCGGAGAAGTCTAAGGAGTAGTGAAGAAGAGTAGGAAGAAAGGTTATGCAGCTATGTGTGTAGAGGCCTAGAGTAGAGTCCGCAATTAAGTGTGCAGACCCCTGCAGCTGAGAGCGCATGGAAGTCTTGAGTTTGTAGGAAGAACTGAGTATTAATAATGAAGATTGTTGCAGAAATACTTGTGTTTACCTATTTACTTCTATTTATATGAATGAACCTTATGTTATAATGGGTTTATGAAATAATGATGTATTGATTCGTGACTTTACATGACTTATATTGTTATATGAACACAATTACTATTAACCATTTACACAAATATTATCTTGTTGTATGTTGAAGTTATCAAACACTTAAGATGATCTGAGTAATTACTAGGTTATAAGCTATCTTTGATACACGTAAGTAGTGGATCCACCTATTCAGGGTCCACAAAAGACAGTTGTAAATGTTCACAGAGGTATAGAAGCTCATTAAGGGTAGTTACATCAGTAAGCCTTAAAGGATTATCAATTTGCACGAAGGCAGAATTAGGGTATAAAATGACATCATGCTCATCTCTGGGTGTAGAAACTTGGTTCCAGCATCCCCCCATATTGCTTTAGGTGAGACTTCAGTTCGCGCTCTGCAGATTGATGCCGAGAGGTCCAATAGTTTAGGGATTTGTTTGACACAACTAACTTCGAACCTGGGTCAAGAACCACTAAGCCAACAAATGGTTTCGTTGTCAGAACCAGGGTCTACATAAAGAGATCTATCATGTCGCATCATTGGAATTCGACCAAGAAAGAAATTGAGGAGTGTTTGGATAGAAATATCGATGAATTCGCAGTGCAAGAAAATAGAAATCCATGCTCGATGAAGGAACAATGGTTGGATAGATATCTTTTCGCATAAATATATGAGATCTTTTTCTGCACCTTCCTGATCGAACTATACACGTGGATCACTAAATTGGCAGACGACCAAGGAAGGTGGAGGCTTGACGGTCCAATAGTGTGGACCCATGAGCTAGTACATAGGTTGGAAGCCTCTGAAGATAATCTTGTGTGCTCTGGGAATCACTAGCTCGATCGATTCATAGGAGGATTCATGAAAGAATTTGTGGTCGATACCTTAGTTAGTTATAGCAAAGTAGAACAACGCTTCTTCAAGGGACCGTGAGGTAAGTATTTGAGATATTTGAATACTTGGATTAAGTTGCTCTTGTGTGAAAAGTGGGTTATGCCATTACCTTAATGTTTGGAGCTACGTGAAGTGGAAAGTTCTTCAGGGATAGATGGAGAATAGGCCCTAAATATAGTCCACTCATTGAGCCTCCTCTGAGTGATGATGAGGGAGAAGCACAAGCTTCCCCGCAGAACATTGTCCAAGTAATAAGGCAAGGGTTTCCATGAACATCTCATC
The DNA here is from genome assembly GCA_000404065.3 of Pinus taeda. Taxonomy (NCBI): domain Eukaryota; kingdom Viridiplantae; phylum Streptophyta; class Pinopsida; order Pinales; family Pinaceae; genus Pinus; species Pinus taeda. The sequence continues at coordinate 22,635 of APFE031340340.1, forward strand.
CATCCACACCACCCCCACCTTCACCTCCATAGCATACACCTTCACCCATACACCAACACCTCTACCACCATCCAATATGTCGAATATGATGAAATTGCCCATTTTCAAGGGCTTGGGGAAAGAGGACCTGGACTAGTTTTGGTTCATTGCAAAGGTTGTGTGGACAAAAAAGAATGTTACAGATGATCATATGAAGAAAGTGCAGTTTGTTACTTCTCTACAAGATCATGTGTTGATGTGGTACATTAAATACTACACTGATAACCCAGTGGTGTCATTAATGGACACTCATACTGCTTTGAAAGGGGAATTCGGTAGGCCTAAGTCTGAAAAACAGTTGGTAGTGGGGTTCAAGGAAATCATGATGAGGATCAGTGAAGTGTCATGGGATCTGGATCAAAGACTGAAGTGCGGAATCAGTGAAGCCAATATGAATCTCACAGGCAGTCAGATCCACGATCAGTTTATAGTTGTGCTCCTGCCTCACTTAAGGATTTCTCTGTCACAACAAAAGATAGGAACACGTGTGGAAGAACCGGAGATCGCAATGAGATTACATGAGACACCTAACCAGGATGCGATGTTGGGAGTTAAACAGATTCATGCAGAGCTGAAGAACCTTTGTTTGGAGTTTGAGAGCTTGAAGAAAGAAAAAGCAGCTCGGCCAAAAGTGTGTGAAGAAGTTTGGTGCCTTAAGCATAAGAACCAAGGGCATGATAAGGATCAATGCCCTATTTTCATGAATTATGTGGCAGGAGGAGGGCCCATGCCTCTGAGGCATTAAGCCCTAGCAAGACCAAGTACAAGGCCCGCGTTGTGGTGTGTTATCTATCAAGTAGCAGGAAAACATATAACATATAATTGCTAATTACCACAAAAATTTGTACAGACGCTGCAATAGTTATTCTGAAACTTCTATAAATTGGTAGGCCATGATGAGCGTAATTGTCATAGTTATGAATTAATGATGGATAGAATGCATGCATATAGTATGCAAATAGAATCTTGGCCTCTAGATCAAGGTGTTGGGGGAGCGCGTAGAGGATATCAGGGTCGCAGACGAGGCCGAGGATGAGGAGGACCTGGTAGAGGTCGAGGGCAAGTTATTTTCTATAATTGCAGAGTGCTAGGACACTATGTGCGGGAGAATACGAGTCAAACACGTCCATCATGTTGTTATTGTACTCAATTTTACCACGCGATAGAAGAATGCCCTATATTGATAGCTAAAATGTAGGAGAAGAAGGCGCAGCCTTAGTAGCCTACCCAGAACTTGAAAATGATGAGGGAAGAACCTCGTGAAGAGGATACCTATGTCAAAATCATGCTGTGAAGTGGTATGATGATTAGTGATGATAAGGGAAAATAGCATGAAGAAGGTGGATGGGTCCACAAGGCTCTAAAAAAAGAACTTGGGTATGACCTAGAGCATGCAAGGAAAATGTTAATGGAAGCAAAGAAAAGCTTCGCTGAAGCCTCTACCTAAAGAAGTCATGATAGGCTATCTGAAGAAGTTGACCCCTCCATGATTTCTACTTTCTTGGAGACTTACATGAAACTATTGCACAGTAGTAGGGCTGTGAAAGGATTACAGGAGTTGGTAAACAAATGTGCTAGTAGGGATAATGCTTCTGATGGGCACCGCAGTCAGAAAGATCAACAGACATAAGATGAGAACACGATGCGGGATGAGGCTCACTACGCAAATTGGAGAATACGAGATGGATCAAGTTATTTTGGATCTAGGGTCGGGTGCAAATGCTTTCCCTAAACACACTAGGGAAAAAATGGGTAGGTGTACGCTACAGTAGTCTCCAATTCAATTAAGAATGGAAAATCAACAAAAGATTATCCCTATGGGGAGATTGCTTGGAGTAACTATAGATATAGAAGGTGCAAGCACGTTGGCTAACTTGGAAGTAATAGAGATTGTTGATGACATCAATCCATATCTTTTTCTCCTTGCAATTGATTGGGAAATCGACATGAATGGGGTCATCAATTTGAAGAAGTGGACAATGTCATTTGAAAGGAAAATGCTCCGTGTGGTAGTACCATTAGACCCTGCAGAAGGACCGCACTATACTGAACTGGTCTGTGACTATGAGGAAAGCGATGATGATTTGGACTAGATCTATAAGATAATAGCATGGTACCAAGATTAGGTTAATCCAACAGCCCATGGAAAAATTTCATGGGACTGTGAAAGCTCCTATACATTAGACTTGGACGAAGAATTGGAGCATTGCCATAATAGGTTACACAAAGTATCTATGCTATGATATAATATGATGACTAAATCATTGCGCTATGTATCATCTGAGTTAACAAGTTTTGCTTATTATGATGGTGTAACTGATGTGGATAAATTTATGGATGCATTTGAAAGGGAAGTGCCTGAGAAGCATCGCTTCCAAGTGCTAAATTTGGTGTTGTGTGCTATGCCTGCATGGTGGTGGGAAACGCATAAAGACAATTTTGAAGAATGGCGTGACTGTAGGAAGATGATGAGGATGCGATTTGGTCACCCCAAGGTATGGTTGAATGTGATGTATGATGGGAGAAATGATCCACATGATCATTTGGCAAATTGGACTAAGGTTTAGGAAACATAGTGTTAAAAAAATTATATATTATAGAGCAATGGAACACATAAAATATTACATAAATATAAACACAGAAAATGCATAAAACAAGAGACACATAGATATACGTGGTTCACCTAGTTTGGGCTATGTACACAAAGAAACAACCAGTCCTTCTTTTTAAATTATCGATCAAACTGAAGAGATACAACCTACAGTAGATCCATTGCAACTCCCTCTTCACTCTCAATCTCCTCTCTCTTCCTCACTCAGAATATAGATCTACATAGATGCAATACAATTCCCTCATATATAGTGAGGGGTTGCCTTCTAGGGTTAAAAACCTAAATTAAACATAACTTCTACCATCATATCATCCGCCTAACGAACGGCCCAGATTGACTAGAAATTACTATACTTTTACAAGGCCATTTTACATCTATTCTTAGCTTCAAGGGCACTGCCCCCAAAACCCCCCACCAGGGGGGGGGGCTCCCAAAAGGTCGCAGCTAGACCCCCTGGACCCCCCTGCAGTGAATATTTTATAGGCGGCATTGCAACCCCATTTTGAACTTGGGTCTAATGCAGCGATACCTTTGAATACAAAAGATAATCAGGCTCCACACCCAACACAGAGCCACACCCAGAGTAGGTTCATATTTGTTATCACACTTTGGACATCATCCCTATGAATTGGTATTTGGAAGCAGAGCTCCTTCACAGCACTACAGAATGGGATATCTTAAGAGACGAGTTCTTGATGATGTTTAGCTTTGAAGACAAATTCAAAAGTATTGATGAAGCGCTACAAGAGGTTAAGGCAACAATCTTCAAAATTTCGTAGGACCCCTTGGAATTGATTCAACTAGATTGGAGAACCCAACTCCGCCATGTGAAAAAATTCTATAATATGACTGTTGAAGGAGAGGATGAGGATCCAAGGAATATTAACATCCCTGAAGCAGAAGGCCACTGCGAAGTACAAGGATTGCAGATAGAGAACCACAACATCACCACACCACTCAAAACTAAGCTAGTAAACATTAGTGCAAAAGTAGAACTAAAATTTGTGAAGATTGGGGATTACTTGGATGTTTCTACAGTCGATAAAGTTGCTGAGCTGCTCCGTAAATATCAAGATTTATTCCCTACCAAATGTTTAGACTTGAAAGGCATCATAGGCGATTTGGGAGTGATGAAAATAACTTTGAAACTGGATGCAAAGCCTGTTAAGCAGAGGCCATATCGCCTTAATCTCAAATATAAGGGAAAGGTCTACTTGGAGTTGGACAAGATGCTTGCAATGGGTATTATTGAACTAGTGGAGGAATCTAATTGTGTAAGTCCAATGGTCATCTAGGAAAAGAAGTAGAAGGATGAAATAAAGATTTGTATAGATCTTAGGAAGCTCAACAGTGCTTGCGTTCATGATCCTTTTCCGACTCCATTCACAAATGAAGTATTGGATAATGTTGGAGGATAGGAAGCATATTCATTAATTGATGGGTTCTCTGGATACCATTAGATAAAGACCGCACCAGAAGACAGAAGTAAGACCACCTTCATGACAAAGTGGGGATGTTCCAGTATATAGTGATGCCTTTCGGACTTAAGAATGCATTGGAAATCTTCTCGTGCATGGTCATCTCGGCATTCAAAGAGTTCATTCACAAGTTCTTAGAGGTCTATTTCGATGACTAGATAGTGTTTGGGCTAGTCAAGTGCCACGTAGATAGTCTGTGCTTAATGTTGGATACATGCCGAAGGTATCAAATTGTGCTAAACCTAAAGAAATGTTTGTTCTGCATCCCTTTTGGGATCTTGCTGGGTCATGTGGTATGCAAGCAACGACTTATGGTGGACCTTGCTAAGATCACGGTAATAATAAATTTGGAAGCCCAAGGAGTTTTAAACAGCTACATGGTACGCTGGGCCATACTAGATATTATAAAAATTTCATCAAAATTCATGCTCATATTACCGCACCTATGAAAAATTACTAAAGAAGGACACTACATTTTGTTGGGAGAAAGAATATTAGCGTAGCCTGGATGTACTAAAGGAGAAAATGGTCACCGCAACAATCCTCATCTTCTCGGACTGGAAGAAGGAGTTCCATCTGCCTGTAGATGCCTCATGTATTTTTCTAGGAGCAGTGCTGACACAAGACAGTGAAGGAGAATTGGGTCACCCTATAGTGTTTGCGAGCAGGAAGTTGCCTAATGCTGAAAAGAATCACTTGATGACAACACCCAAAGGGTTGGCTATGGTGTATGCGCTCTAGATGTTTAGACATTTCAAGATGTACACAAACCATTCTGCATTGAAATACCTAGTCAATAAGCCTGTGTTGTGGGCGGAAATATGCAGATGGTTGTTGTTGTTTCAGGAGTATGATTTCTAGGTGATTGTGAAGCTAGGAAGGTTGAATGTAGGGCCATACCATCTATCGTGCATTGAAATTGGATAGGAGCCTACCAACTTGCTGGAAGGGTTGGCTGATATGCAGCTCTTCACAATGTGCATAGCAGTTAATCACTTTGTGGAGATTATTCACTTTCTGACCACAGGGACATCTCTAGAGGGATACACTCGTCAACAAAAGAAAGAATTGGTGGTGCACGCGACAAACTTTTCTGTTATTGTAGGCCATTTGTATAAAATGGGATTAGATGAGATACTTCAACATTATGTACCTGACTTTAAAAGAAACAGTATCCTCACTGAAGCTCATGGAGGAGTTGTGGGAGGACATTATGTAGGAAAAGCAACCGTGCAGGAGATTTTTCACATTGGGCTGTGGTGGTCGACGCTGCATAAGGATTTTAAAGCATATTGCGGGGCATGTGACGCATGTTAGAGGATAGGTAGGCCATCGTGCAGGGATGAGTTGCCTTTGAATCCATGGGTGTCATTACAAACATTTGAGAAATGGAAATTTATTTTGTAGGATTGATTTAACATCCTGACAAGAAGACAGGTGCACGATATATCATCACCGCGATCAAATATTTGACTAGATGGGTGAAGGCACAACCTGTGAAGGACTTTACAGGGGCAACATAAGCAAAATTCTTGTTTGAATATGTATTCACCATGTTTTGTTTCCCGAAAGTATTGATGAGCGATCACAATACACATTTTCTCAATGAACACAATCAACACACTGATAGAGGAGTTCCAGGTTTACCATCAAAAGAGTACACCATACCATCCTCAGGCCAATGGAATGGTTGAGGCTTCTAATAAGATATTGGAGAATGCAATAAAGAAGGTTTGTATGCGCAGTAAAATGATTGGGACATGCGCATACCAGTAGTGTTATGGGCCTACAGAACTACTTGTAAAACGCTTACTTGTCAAACACCTTTTAGGTTGGTATATGGCTTAGAAGTTGTAATTCCTATTGAATACATTGTGCCTATTCTATGCATAGTGGCTTTCACCGGAATTGTGGACTGTGGAGCCTTAGAAGAAAGGCTTGTGCAACTAACAAAGCTTAAGGAAGATAGGTTTTTGGTTGGATTCCATTAGCATGTTCAAAAGTGAGGTGAAAAATATTGGCACGATCGACACATCAAACTGCACACCTTCAAGGTAAATGATTTAGTTTTATTATATGAAAGTAAGTTTGATAAGTTTCCAGGAGAATTTCATATGCACTGGCTTGGGCCATATGTTATCAAAGAGATTATAGATGGTGGAGCAGTTCAGCATGCTAAATTGAATGGGGATCCATTTTCGGGAAGGATAAATGGAAGTCGATTGAAGACATACACCAGGGATCCGACCCAAAGACTACATGAGGGCAACACAGCCTTAGCATTGTAGATAGTTGTAAGAAGATGAGGGACTCTAAACTACACTACCTGGTTCATATATCTACACAATAGGCAGTCTGCATGAAAACAAATGTTGTCACAATAGCAGACGAAGTGTGAAGGGGGTTGCACTATAGCAGAAGAGACCACGTAGCGCAACCAAAAAGTAATGGTTACCATCATTATTCATTATTTGACCACCAAAAGACGGTTAAGAGGAGTGGGGGCTGACATTTAAGGCATTTAAGGCTGAATTTAAGAGTGAAATCTTTGGAAATATGCCACCAATTCAGCATTTATGGACAGGTTTTGGGGGGAATGGTCAAATTTAAATTTGAATTCACATATAAATTACGTGTGGCCATCCAACAAAGAACAATTTGCGTCCTTAGAATTTTCGCATTGTGATTTCAATTTCCTATGAATTGCTCGTATTGGGATGGTTTAGTCGTGAGCCCAAAATTTGCCAAGTTATCAGAGGTAAATCATACATTCATATTAGAAAAGATGCTAGGACCAAGCCCCATGAAAACTATGAGTACTGGTGGAGATGTCGCTCCTGACGGAGCGGTTTTAGAAGTTGTGAGCATGGAGGCTCTAGCTGTTATGCCTATGACACCGAGGTCGCCTAGGTCGAAGTTTACACTAGTGAGGGAAGTCCCCAACCCTAAGAAGGACAAGTAGAAGAAGCCCATGCTGGTGCACATGTCACTAAAGAAGCATGTAGCCACCCAAGCTAAGAAGAAAGACAAACCGATCGCAAAAAAGAAGAGGAAAGTGGTGGAATTGGAGGTTGAAGAGGGCACAAAGGACATCGATATCGAGGGTTGGATCCAATATCCAAGTTGTCAGATTACATCCCTCCACACAAGGGGAAAGTGAAGGTCCCTAAGGACCCAGATGTAGGAAAATTACTCCTTAATACACCCTTGCTACCGAAGAACATCACTTTTGAAGGTTTGTACTTGGTGCGGATTCCCCATCTCAAGCTAGAATATTGGTATTTGGTGGACCATGAGAGATTCACCACTTGGAAACAAAAAATTACATGAAGAGAGTGTTCTACAACTGATTAAGTGTCACTGCGCTGGAGCTAGTGGAGTGTATTCGCGGTGTGAATTAGTTTGGATTGCTAAACCTGTTATGGGTACCCCACTACAACCGCTCCAACATAAATTTGATTGTGAGCAAGAAGTTGCTAACTCTAGTGCATGATGGACCCATCACTGATGATAATCCATTGGATCACATTGTTGCTACACTTAGGGTTAAATCCAGCCAAGGAGTTCGGCGGAAAGACGAGCGAGCATGACCTTGTAGCGAAAATGAAGGATAAATTTAAGCTCAAGAAGAATTCACACAAGTACCCTATAACCTCAATCATTGTTCCTACATTGAAGGTTGCCACACAGATCCTTACAGGAAACGTTATCAGAAAACTCAACACGGACGTTGTTCCAGTGCTAGTGATTTCCTTGGCTTCCTAGTGTGTGGAGGGTGTACAGTTCAACTGGGCATAGTGAGTTCATCACGAACTGCTGAGAGGCATAGGATGAGAGTAAAACATTCCAATATTCATGATTTTTGCTCTCCATTGTTAACGTCGCTTGGGATCTTCCAGAGGACAGTCAGTTTCCTCCTGTGGATAAGGATTTTTCAGAGGCTGCAAAGTTTGCATCTCTCTGGGGCACAATAAACGTTGCACAAGTCATAGAGTGATCTGGAATTTATCCAGGATAACGAAGGAAAGGTATTAAAAACTCATGTGCATGGATGTCCCTATGTTACTTTATGCAGTGGATTGATAAGATTGTGAAATACATACACACTGAGGCAATCAGAGGAAACATAACAATCAAACATGTAAACAAAACAAGTTTAATAAGGAGTTCACCCAATGCTCCTAGGCTACGTCTCCTGGTCTAGACTTTTAGTGGTGGCCTCTATATTATGTTTTCAAGCAGAGTTTTACAACAGTGAGCTTGATTCAAGTCTCACTAGCAAGATAGAGTAAGTAGGAATGGAGTGCATAGATGCTCCTTACTGAAACTCAACCTCTGAGGGTCACAGTAGTATGACGGGCCTATACAAAGGAGCTTGCTTGAACCTCTCAAGCCTTCAATGGAGTACATAAACTCTCTAAATCTCTTTGGCTCTATCTGGCTCGATGCTACCTTCAGGTCGGCTCGGCTTCTACTCTTTGTTCTCTGCTATTAGCTTTCCGCGTCTTCATCTGTTGCCTCTTTGTATGTTGCCTCCTTTGTTTCTGCTTCTATTAGTTCATGGCTTTAAAGCTTGTCTTCTCTTTCACTACTCATTTCTGCTTCCTAGCCTTTTGGTTTCCTTTCCTTTGTTTGTTCAAACTCCTTTGCTTGCATCATCATCACTAGGTAACACCTTGCAGGGAGGTGGCCACCTGTTTGCTAACAAACTAGGTGTCAGATTCCCTGAATCATATTCGAATGGCCATTGAATTGGTTTGCTTCAAGATCACCCATTTTTACTGGGAATAGTTTCCACTCGTATGCTGCTATTCCCACTAAGATTGGTGGCTATCTTAGAAACAAACAGGTAAATTCTACTTTCGCTTTCCTTTATGAAAATAGATAGGAGTGGAACAAAGGAGACCAACCTTAGTCTTGCACTCGATTTCCTCTCCTTCCTGATAGAGCCTTGCCACTTCTGCTTTTTTTGCCCAGCTTCAAATAACACTTGTGGAATTACAGCAACATACTACTATCGAAGAACAAAGATCTATATTCATAAATAACACAGGACCAGATGTGTGTTAACCATACAAATGCATATATAATGAAACATACAAGAAAATGGAGGAAAACTTGAATAGCTTTATTAAGATGAAAAGTAGCAAGAGGATTACAACCATATGTTCTGACCCAGCATCATCCTCTAGCAACAAGGCCCTTCTTCACCTCAAGTAAAGCTTAGATCACCCAACACTATGAAATTACACCAGAAAACCAACAGCACTTCTCTATAAGATACAAAATTCCAGCCTCTGGATCTCTGTGATGAGGGATCCATATATAGATGATTATAGGGAGGTGAGTCATCTTCTGGGATCTTGATTAGTGTCCTCTCTCTAATAGTTCCTACTTCCACTTGGAGAATGATGATCTCTTACTCAACCTTGGTCAAAAACCGAGAGGCAAGTGTCAGAGGGTAAGCTTCTGCAAGATTCCATGCTCTTCCACCTCGCATTTTTTCCATGCCATTTGTCCATTCCTGACCATCACACCCTACAGAGGAGCAATTCAGTATGCATCGCACCTTGTACACTAGGAAGGTGATATGCATCACAGCCTCTGCACCGGGCTTTAAATATGGTCCAGCTTTGACCATTTATGAGCCGTTTTCAGTGGAGAACTTCTGGGAGATGATGTAATTAGCTGACCTTGTCCCTTTAGGCAGTGAAGAAACACTTTTAGGGACTTAGGAGCCCTCAGTTTATGGACATTTATGATTGGGTTTGAAGTGCACAAAAATGTCTATAACAGTTGCCCCCAAAGCATGAGGTCGTTGGTGAGCTCCAGTATTGTAGCAATAATGCTACAACTCCTGGGGCTTCTTGTCTCTCATTTTATCAACCCGGTTGTTCGTACAAACTTGGAAGCGACGGTGCTATATGCACAAGTACTAGTTCTTG
>APFE031340341.1:4901-40413 GCA_000404065.3 Pinus taeda
TGTCTCTGTTCCTGAGCTCGCCTCCTCCAAGACTGACAGATGAGATGCAGAGAATCCTTCAGTTGTCCAAAGTGTACAACATTGGGGATTGTTATTTTTACCAAAACTACACCGTTATCAGAATATATGGTTGTGAGTTACTCCCATACAGACTGCCTAAGTATGTGCCCATGAGACTATTTTCCCTTGAATACTTCAAGCAATTTGGGAATGCTGATATGATACACTTCTCAGGCAAAGGCAAGAAGGCACAGCTGAAAGTGAAAAACCAATTGGGTCACCTTGTTTTGAACAAAAGGGAGGAAGGCTGGAAAGAAGCTGATAGAAAGCTAGAAGGCCTTGGCCTAAAGACCAGTTTCCTCTGGAAACCCTATGACCCCAATCACTCCATATCATTAAGAAGGGTCAAATTAAGGCTCTGTAGTTATGACCATGTAAGGTTGCCTCATATTGAACAATATGCAAATCAACCAAAATGGAAAAGAGGCACACTAGAGGAACCTATCACACAAGAAGAACTGAATGAGAGAGCAAGAAGAAATATTCTTAAAATGGCTGACTTGGAACTTCCTACACAGGTATTCTCTCTGCCAAAGCCTCAAGCAGGAGCAGCTGCCTCATCCTCCACAACACCTCAGGAGGCAGTAAAAACTACAGATCAAACTCCCAGCAAAGGCAAGGAAAAAGAGATGGAGCAACAGGTACAACAAGCACAGGTTCAGCAACCTCAACAGGTACAACAGCCACAAAAGGAGCAGCCAGGGCAAGGAGAACAGACAGCAGAGGCCCCAATGGTCACAGAGCAGCAGACAACACAAATGGCGCCTCCCAGGAAAAAATCAAGAATTGATTCTTCAGTCCTCCAAACCCCACAAAGAGAGGACGTAAATAGGAAAAGGGACAGAGAGACTTGCCTTACTACCTCAACAACTCAAGGGGAGAAGAGGCAAAGGTTAAACCCTTTTTCTGAAGAAGAAATGCCAATAGGGCAAACTTCAGGTACAGGCCTGCCCAACATGGAGGCCTCAGCCAATTCCTTCCAGCAAGAACAAGAGAGGGCAGTAGGAGGAGAAGTTAGCTCCTCAGGCCAACAGAGGGAAGGCGAGCAGAGCATCAAGCAGCAATTCAAGGATATCAAAAAGAGAAATGAACCCATAAGGCTGCAATTGTATAATCATTTATTAAAAATGGCTCCCACTAACTAGCAAAGACTCATGTCTGCCTATGATGCACATGAGGGTAAAATGATAATGAGCCATTTCACACCAGCTGTGCAACAACCACAGTCAGCTACCGATTATATCACGACCAACCTTGAGGTCCTGGCCAAGGACATCCACCTAATGGATCAGATCGAATTGCACAAACAAACCGGTGAGATGGTGTATGCCTCCTTGGCAGACAAGACATTGGTGAACTATAGGCTACAAAATAGCCTAAATAATACCACTGCACAACTTGAGTTGGAAAGGGCATCCTCTCAAGAAAAGGAGAACAGGATCAAAGCTATGGAAGACATCATAATAGAGCTTGGACATGATCCTAAGGATGTCAAAGCAGTGCAGGAGATTCTGAAGCTAAGGGATGCTGATATGGCAGCACTAAGGAAAATGATAAAAATCCCAGCGACTCTTCATCCTCAAACAGAAGAGATTGCCCAGCTCAGACAAGACAAGGATGCAGCTGCTATGCTGGTAACATTATATAAACAGCTCATCCAGACACAAGAGAAGCTGGAGGAATTAGAGGCTACCCTTCAAGCAGTATTGCAACAAAAGGAGGTAGGACAAACTTCACAACCTCCTCCAGAAACAATTAATTTGGAGGAAGCTCCTCAAACCACTACCCCTCCCAGTCAGCAAACACAACAAGCAGCACCATCCACCTCAGCACCAACAACAGAGTAGGCTGAAAGCCTTGACATGCAGAAGCTGAGAAATGAGATTCAAGCCTTGGAGGCTCAAATTTCAGAGTTGAATCAGGCCAAAGACACTCTGGCTAAGATCAATGAGAAATATGACAAATCCAAGCAAAATGTGGCTGAAAGAGAAAGAGAGGTAAAGGCCTCTCAAAAGAGAATAAAAGAGCTAGAAAAGGAGCTCACACTGGACAAGGTGACACTGAGCGCAAGAGGATCCTATGGGCCAAAATTGGCCAGTCTATACAGACCAGTGGGAATACATTGAGGCCATTCAACGGGCAATGGCGCTCATTGGAAAAGCACACAGAGAAATCAAAGGGCAAGGGACAACTCCTAGCAGCATGCCTGAGGTTGCCACCAAAATGATAAAATGTGCTTAACTACAGGACAAGCTCCCAGCTGATCAAAATGGGAATTGCCAACAGGACTGAGACCATTTCAATGGTCAAAAGGGTCCTGACACTAAGAAACCTGGTACAAACCCTGGAAAGAAGAAACCAGGATATGCAGGCAGATATCAATAAGTTCCAGGACAGGTTCATGGCATTACAAAACAGAGGTCTTCCTAGCTTGATGGAGCCATCAGGAAGGCTACTCTCACATGAAAAATATGACAAGAGAGTCAACACTTTTGTTGCCAATCAGATTGCAGAGACAACCAGCACATCAGCAGAAACAGGGCCAGCAACAGGACAGACCCTTTTCAACAGGGTGGAGAGCTTATTTTTCATTATGAATGAAATTACTCACTTGTTTGATGAGCCTCCCAATTTTTACAAGTATACAGAGGCAGATGAGACCATGGGGTCAATTTTGAGGCATCAATTGCCTACACAGGAAGTCTGGAATAATTTAATACAATTACTGTTAAACCAAAGCCAGTAATTATGTTTTTCTTTTTTGAAATATTTAAATTTTCATACACAGGAAAATAAGGATATATCAGCACGTATGCAGAAAGAGGCTAAGCCAACTCAGCACAACTATTCGGCCACCACAGCAGCACTGGCAGTCACAGGTGACAGGGCCAAAAAGCTACAGAAGGATAGAGCTGCACAAACACGTCACTCAACAGTTATAACAAAGCGCTCAACCGACTCAGTGAGCTCCAAAGGTCGAAATCTTCTGACAGGAGTAAAGAGCATTTATGTTGTATTAAAGGCTGTAATAACTTCTTATCTACTATTTCTGTACGAGTTAATGAAGATATTTTATTTCTCAAATGACTCAATGCCTGAGATATTTTGTATGAAACACTTCTATATATTCCCCCTCGCATAAGTTAGCAGGGGTTGGACGTTGGATGTCGGATATTTTTCATATCTATTCTATTGTTCTTTTACTATAACTCTCAGAGAAGTAATACAAAAGGTGATGGAATTTCAAAAGCTCTGTGTTGCTTGATGTTTTCTGGTGTTTAGCTGAAAGTTGCAGGATTCCTGCGTATCTCATGGCACAATAAGTTTTTCTTATAACTCTTTGTTATGTGTTTTGTTATCTTTCATATCTCTTTCATGTTTCCTGTGTCTTACAGTTTATAGCAAGGAAAAAGAATAGCTCCAGGATTTAATCACAGATTACCCTGAACTCAATCTAAGCTATTCTGAATGTTTTTCTTCAAGTTATAGTAATAAAGGTGTAATTCTTAAATGCTACCCTTTCACACTATACCTTTCACAGTGATTATTGTTTCAGGAATTCAAGTCTGCTCCTGAGGAATACATCTCTTTCTCACACCCCAGCTTAGTGGAAAATTCTTAATTGCTTTTCACTGGTTGTTTACATTCCACCATCATAAATTCAAGTTTGTTTCGTGAAGTATCTAAATGGCCCTGTAACTCCAGCTGCTCAAACTCAAGATTTCAAGAAACCAGTAGCCACAGACTCCATTGCCCAATGGACTAACGTTATCTGGAGAGCTCCACTTTAAGTACAGAAAGACATCCTTCCAACCAAACACAAAACAAAAACCTATATTTCATAACTAGCCTAATATCTCCACAGAATAGAGACAAACTTTAAAGAGAGAGCCCTCTTTGATTACAGCTGGGCTAGAAGCTGTAGTCCAAAGACTGGTTAGTGGTTACCCCGGTCGTATTCCCTTGGGAGTCATAGGGAACAACCTGGGCGTTAACATAACGTAAATTTGGTGTCATGTTTATATGTGGAATTTGATAATCTTAGCACTACCATTTTAATTAATAATTTTTTAATTAATAAATGTGGTTGATATTGATATAAAAAAATAATAAAAAAATATGATATCAGATAAAATATAAACTTATATTTAACTACAAATTTTGAAAAAGAAAATATTTTTAAAAATTTGATAAGTTAAGTTTGCACAACAAATAAATAAAAAACATTACCATGAAATACAAGAATTTGAAATGTTCTTGTGGATTGAGAAGTGGAAGACAAAATTAGAACCTTGTAGAGAAGCATTGAAAATACAACTTTATTAAAAAAAATTGCCAAACTGTGTTAAGTTGTGTGTCACTCCAATGTGAATTGTGATTCTTGAAAAAAACCCTACGCTTCTTGTATAATAAAAGACATACTAAACCCCACTGATAGGATTCTTCAAAAAAACGCTGACACTATCTTCAACGCTTCCAATTCCTACACGATTTTGCATATGACCACACAAATTTTAGGTACAAATTTCTTTTGTGAATTTCTTATGTTTACTCTCCATCTTCAAATTGTTAAATAATGTCATAATTCTTGTTTTCCTGTCAACATATTTGTTTTAGTATCATTGGCACAACCATAAATAATTAAATATTTTTTTAATAAATTATAACATCACACAAGTTTTATTAATTATTTTATTATTTTATTAATTCATTAATTATATTTTAATAAATTAAGTATAGGAGAAGATTAAAGAAACAGAAAAATCATTCAGATACCTTCTCTATTACCAATTGGATCATGTATTAGATGAAGAATATTCATATGTTATTAAATCTCGGTCATTCATAATTTAAAATTTTGAAATTCCTCAAGCCCTATTCCAATATAGACCATTCCTTCAGGGTAATTAAAATGCATAACTTATGGATATTTTCTAGCATCGAGATCGCTAGTATAATGCATTATGTTAGCTCTTCATGTAAGACTTTAAAATCTACACAATATGCTTTTCCATTGATGCTCATGTTTCAAAAATAAACATATGAATCAACACAACAAACTAACACATTCATTTGGAAAGGCTATATTTACCATTTAGAAAACCACATGGTCATGTTATTTTGGAAACCTTTGCAAAAACTAGAAGTCATGTACCAAGTTTACCACTTTAGGTATATGCATATAGTTTCCTACCATATTGGCTTCCCAAATCTAGCTCTTATCCATCTCAGAATATTATTTCTCGAAGGAATACTCTTAGTGACTCAAATAATATGAATCCTTGTTCTCTTTCTAATTCTCTGATGGACATAAAACAATGATAGCACAATCGGGATCAAAATTAGAAAGAACTTTGAGATAATTTTTAGGATATTATGCAAACGAATAAGAAGATGAACAACATGATCTCTATTAGGCAACCAAGGGTTTTCCATATTAAGGGGTGTTTGATTAACAATTGGTTGAATTTGCAAATGGACTACATTACCTAAAGGATTCTTAGCTAAGGAGATGAAAATATTCTTCCAATATTAAATAGGAGATGAAAATAATATACAAATGGGATAACGATATTATCTCAATCTAGTGCATGTATTCTTCATTAATGAACGCAAAATACTTACCCAAGATATAAGAGGAACTGAAAGAAAATAATAATCAAGTTATTAGATTACGATGAAATGAAGAGGAATATTTGTATTGATCCATAGTGCATAAAATATTCATTAAAAAAAATATTCAAGAAAACCATTATACTTCATCAATAAAACATTCCTTGAGGTAGTGCAACACCATATGATGATCATTTAATAGAAGGATATTTTCTTTTACTCACCTTTTCAAGGGAGAAACCTCCCAATGAATTAAACACAAATACAAGATATTCCAGTACATGATTCATAAGGAGGAATCAACCTTTATCTATAGCTAACTAGAAACCCCTGATCATAACGAAATGTTAATTATCTAGTGGGTCTTGTTTAATGAGGTCATATTGCATTTATTATGTGTTAACTACTTAATGGGCCTTACTCTACACTTATTAAATGATCACCATTCTTATTCTATTTGTAATTCTAATGGACCCACATGCCCATTTTACTCCCATAGGGAGGATCCTTGCACAATGATGATGTATAACCTAGGCCAATGTCCTATGTATAGGCATTGATCACAATCTTGCAATAATCCACAAAACTAGGGTCAGACCATGTATATATGTTGACGATAACACTAAAGTAGTAAAGTTATTACGTCAAAACCTATAAGAGATTGTTGTAAAACACCTGTTTCTTTGCTTATAAGCTAGATATTGAATCGAAAGAATTCAAAGTAGAGAGGTTGTGTCTTTTTCAAATTGTGTTAGTAATACCAATTCAAATCAATATTGGGGAAGTTATGGTCATTTTAAGATAAAACCTCAATACCTTAGCCACATTGTATAATCTCCATTGAATGAAAACTTTAATTATTTCAATTTTGAAACCCTAGCTTTCTTACTTATTTTGGAATATTGTATTTAGCATGGATATATTAGCTCCCATAATTAAGGCATATTAAGATTTATATGTGTTGGCATTATGATACAAGTGTTGTCCTTGATGGCAACTCACTCAGAGGTTTGATACAGGTGATGGCAACTTAATCAGAGGACAGATCTTAGCATAGCAGGTCAAGAAAGAGATATACACAGGTTCATTGTGACAAAGCAACGTATACATGCGGGTTGGACATTCTGAAGATGCATATGCGCATACACGCACGTTCACGCAAGGAAAAGCGCATACATGTGGGAAAACTTATGTTTCGGTCCATGGTATTTAGTCCTTGGTATTTGAACCTATGGTTGTGGACCATGGTATCTCGTCAAAAGTGTTGATCCCAAGTATTTGGTCCATGGTATTGTTTCTACATGGTTTTGGACCATGGTATTGAGGGAAGCATAACCTATATAAGGAGAAAATCATTAGGCAAAGTGGGGCAGCAAGGAATGGATGTCTGACGAAGTGGGAAGATCTAGTATTGCCGATTATCGGTTTGTGATGCTTGGCTCGGGTTGGATATGACAACGAAGGTATAAGTAATTATCTTTAGATCTGTACGCGGGTTGTCTCTGGTGAAAGCGCGTATACACATGGTTTTGATATAGTCAAGTAGCATATGCATTATGAGATTTGGTGTTTCAGGTTGTTGTTGATTCTAGTGGTTGTTGCAGAGTTCTGGGCTCTGGTTTGTGTTTTTTGTTTTTGATGACAGGGTTTCAGTGATTCAGTATTGGGTGATTTAGAGATTTATGATGCAAGTATAAGCTGATGATTGTATTGCAGCAGTGATTCTTTTGTACTTATGGATCCAGTCTGAAAATGAATGAAATGTGGTCCCTGAAGAAAAGAGGGTTGTAGCCCTCTGCAAGTTGAAGCCTACGTGCTGGTAAAGGACTACACCAGTACATTGTAAAAGAAGTTTCTTATTAAAGGAAGAAAGAGACGAATTGCAGCAGGTGGTTTTCACCCACATTGGGTTTCCACCTTATATCATGGTGTTCATGTGTGGTGTTCATGTGTGCTTCTTATGTGTGATGATCTGTAATGTTTTACTACACCTGATTACTGTCAATATGGTTAATAATGCTCTAATTCATTTACTGAAGATAAGCTAACTGAATCATAAGATTACTGCATGTACGCTAGTTGCATTTAACACAGTCGCGTATATATGCAGATATACTGAACTGAAGCCGCGTATATGAATCTGAGTATGAAAAATGAAAATTATCTGATTTGATAATACTGATTCACCCTCACCCCCCCTCAGTATTATTTCCAACAATATGCAACTTATATTGGAGAAGCATATCTAGTAAGGTTTCTTTATTTACAATAAATATGAAGAACATCACAACAAGTGGTTACATTAATTTGAAGAATTTTCTAAAGGCATGCCCACTAAGCAAACCTTGAAGTAGTGCATATACAAATATTACTTGTAGATAGCTAAGTACAAAAACTACAAGTAACATGAGAAGAAATCCAAAGATTGGAACTTTGGGGTCATATTGCAAAGGAGTATATAAGAAACATCTATGATTAGTGTGACTTCGAGGAAATTTGTGAAGAATTCTACATGTGCATTTATAATTTATGAGAATAAAAATGATTTCAACTTCCCTTTGATCATCCACTCCTCCATATGAAGTGAACCAGTGAGAGAAGTCATGAACATTTTATGTCTACTAGCTTTTAGTTTGTAGTACTTCTTTGAAGACCCACAATCAATCATTTGTAACTATGCGAGTGATATTTTAGCTATGGATGGTCCTAATATATTGGTGGAAATATATTCAAGGATCCATATGACCATGATAGTATCCACAATAAAATCCCTGATTCATTCATTAGTCGCATGTGTCATCACTAGCATGTGCACCCTATACATGTGACTCACTCTTATCTATTCCTTTCTACGATGATTTCATTTCCAACGTTAAAGGTAGTGTTGATGCCTAGATCGAGGATTATAAATCCATTTCTTTGACAACTTCATCCTTAGCTTGGATAGGAGCGCTGATACACGGGACGTTGTCTTGTTGATGAGCACTTATGAAAAAAATTCTTGGACTAGTTCACTCTCAACATTGAAGGGGACTTATATATGGGACCCTAGGTTAAGGATGTACACCATTAGTGGATGTTGAAGGTAAGACTTATTAAAAGGGAATGTAATGGTGAGATAGTTCTTGGAAAGGTAATGAGGGAAAAGGGACCCATTATATTTAGTAATAGTATAGTTATTGTGGTTGTTCAATGTAAGGTGGAATGGGTCAACTATGTTGGCATAATGTAGCAAGGGATGATAATATGTGGTAAGAAGGGAGACACTGAAAGTGGATTATGAATATAATGAGGCAATAATCATGGAGTAGGTTCACTATGTAGTTAGAGGAAATATATAGTAATAAGGGTAGTTGGTGTAGACCCTTGGGAATAGTCATGAGATAATATGTAAATACACCAACATCATATTTATTGAGATATATTTAATTATGGCCATTCAATGTAAGGTGAAATGGGTCCACTATGTTGGCATAATGTATCAAGGGATGATAATATGGGGTAAAAAGGGAGATGCTATGAATATAATGAAGAAATAATCATGGAGTAGGCTTGATATGTAGTTAGAGGAAATATATAGTAATAAGGGTAGTTGTTGTAGACCCTTAGGAATAGTCATGAGATAACATGTAAATACACCAACATCATTTTTATTGACATATATTTAATGTTGGATGTTGAGCATTGTATTATAGTAAACATGTCTTATGGTGTGAACCCTTCCATAATGAGCATTTGATGACATTACCCTACCTTAAGGATTCTCTCTATATGTGTATGTATGTTGTTTATAGGGTGAATGCATTTCAGTATTTATGAAATTAAGGGTCTATTGTCAAGTTAAGGGTTCATATTTTATGTTTTATATATCAATATTTAATAAAAGTGGTATCAAATCTCTTTCTTGTGAAAAAAGTGGAATATAAAGAGAAAAGATGATGAGAGCATTCATATCCATTTCTAGGAATTTCAATGTAAATTTTAAAGAAATTAGTTGTATATATGAGTCCCACTAAGAAAATATTAAACATAAAAATAAAATATCATCAAAATCATATTCCAAAAAGTGAATATATCAGTTATTTAAAATCAAGTGTTTTAAAGTTTTTACAATGAAAGCCATGGGAATTGTAGAACACACATCTTTTAATAGGTAACCAAAATTTCCATCAAACCAATGCTAGTAGATGAAACATGACTATGGCATTTCATAATTTTGGTGAGATTAAATATGTAGGTTTTAACCCTATACAAAAATTACCTGCAAACAAATTCTTAAAAAATAGAAATATACAATGGAGAGAAACACATAACAAATACACAAGCATTTTCCCCTGGATCCTGAAATTGGGACTATAAGATTGATTTTTCATTATATTAATTTCAATGTTACAACACATATATATACATGTTGAAGCATTCATAAACCCCAATCCATTAACCATGGACAAGAACATAACCATAGTTCCCTTGATCTGATCTACAAGGTACAATGGGCAAAAAACTATCATGCCCAAAACCATAGGTAGGTCCGCCCACCTAATATAGGGTCCAAAAAAAAAATCTTGGGGCACTACCCCAGACCCCGTGCAAGGGGGCTACCACCCCCCCTCTAACCCCCTTTCTTCGCGTGTGGGGCTAGTCGTGGAAAGAATATAACACACACCAAACATTCTCCCACTTATTGTTTTCTTTTCCACATAGCGGATCACATGAGAGCTTAGTCATTAGTCCAGCGCTGCAACACCCATCATTCCTCTACACCAAGAAAACTTCTCTGTGCTTGCAGACTTTGTCAATGGATCTGCAACATTCTTCAAAGTGTTCACCTTTACCAGCAACACCTTTTTTTCCTCAACCATATCCCTTACAACGTGATATTGAACATCAATGTGCTTTTTCTTTGAATGATATGTACGGTTATTTGCCAAGAAAATTGCACTTTGGTTGTCACAGTCTATCCTTATAGCTCGTTGTACTAACCCCATACTTGAACATAATCTATGCAACCAAACTTCTTCTTTTCTTACATGGGTGGTTTCCATGTATTCTTCCTATGTAGTTGAAAGTGCCACTATAGACTGTCTCTTGCTCATCTAACTAACTCCACGGTCTCCAAATAGGTTAAACATATACCCATTTGTAAATCTTCTCTGACCAATATCTACAGCTTAGTCTACATCAACAAATCCACAAATGTCTAAAACTTTGTCCAATCCTGGTCTTCCTTGGTAGAACAGATCATAATCACTAGTGCCACGCAAACACCTGAAAACCCACTTCACTGTCATCTGATGCTCCTTCCTTGGTTTTTGACATAAACCTTCTCAATACTCCCACTACATGTGAAATGCCTAGTCTAGTACAGACCATTGCATACATTAAGCTACTGAATTCACTTGTGCATGGAACATGGGACATGTCCTCTTCCTATTCTTGTGTCTTGGGACACTGTTGAACAAATAAATTTACACCTACAAGAATATGAACCTTCATTGATTTACTATCTTGCATATTAAACCTCTACAATATTGTCTCAACATACTTTCTTTGGTTTAACCAGAGCTTCCTCTTTGCCCGATCTTGTTTAATTTCCATGCCCGAAATATATTTTGTAGCACCATGATATTTCATGTCAAATTTGGAGGAAAATTAGGTCTTCAATTCCTGGATAATTTTTTTGTCATTTCCAATCAACAACATATCATCCACATACAAGACCAAATAAATAACATGATCACCAATTAATTTAAAATATAAACCGTAATCTACTTTTCTTCTGGTGAATCCAAGTCCTCATATATATGTATCAAATTTATGACACCACATCCTTAGTGACTGTTTTAACCCATACAAAGACTTTTTTAACATATATACAAGTTCTTTCTTACCCTTCACTGCAAAGCCTTCAGGCTGCTTAATGTAGATCTCTTCTTCCAAATCCCTGTGAAGAAATGTTGTCTTCACATCCATCTATTCTACCTCAAAATCAAAAGCAAAAACAACAGATAAAAGCAATCTAATATAAGCTACCTTAGAAACAAGAGAACAAATATCACCGAAATCAATTTCTGACACCCGGGAATAACCTTTTGCTACCAATCAAGATTTATATTTCTCCACCTTGCGTTCTACATTCATATTCTACTTAAATGCCCATTTTCTTCCAATGGGTTTCCTTCTAGACAACAACTCCACCAGATCGCAAGCCTCATTTGTTTCCAAAGATGTCATTTCATCAACCATGGCCTCTTTTTAGATTTTTCCATCCTCTAAATCTACTACCTCCCTGATAGTTCTTAGATCATCATTAGTAATAGATAAAGAAAAATTTGAACATAAAGCAGATGGACTATACCTTTCTAGTTGCTTTCTTTCTTCAACTGATCTTCTCATAGCTGGAGTGTGTGGTTCTTCATCTTTTGATTCCTATTTTGTTGTAGAGTTTGATTCTTCCTCCTTTAGCTCAAAGTCTATCTTCTCAGGTTCCTTTGGTAGGAATTCATGTTTAATAACGTATTTCACCTCTCTAAACACCACATCTCGGTTCTACACAAACTTCCTTGTTTCTGGGTTCTAAATCTTATTACCTTTTAAACCAACCTTATACCCAATAAATATGCACCTTTCAAATTTACTATCCAACTTGGTTATTTTCTCCTTTGGAACATGTACATATGCATCACAACCAAATACCCTCAGATGTCAAAGAGAGGGTCTCTTACCAGTCCCTACCTCTTGTCGAGACTTACCCTCTAGCACTGATGAAGGTAATCTATTAACCAAGTAACATGCAGTCTCCACTACCTCTGCCTAGAATTCTTATCCTAACCCGATGCCACTGAGCATGCTTCTTGCCTTTTCCAACAATGTCTTGTTCATTCTTTCTACAACTTTGTTTTGCGTAGATGTGTATGGAGTATTATTTTTTCATGATATACCACACTTCTTACATAACTCTTCAAATTCCTTCTTGTAGAACTCTTCACCATTATCTATCCTTAGCACCTTTTTCTTCTTCTCTGTTTTGTTTTCCACTAGGGCCTTAAATTCTTTAAACTTGTCAAAGACTTTAGATTTTTTCTTGAGGAAATATATCCATGTATTCCTTGAGAATTCATCTATAAATGATACATAGTACACAGACTTAACCAATGATGGAATCGACATAGGTCCAAACACATCACTGTGCACAAGCTCTAATATCCCTTTTACCCTGTTAGCACCAGAGGGGAAACTCAACTGATTTTTCTTCCCATATACAAAATGTTCACAAAAATAAAAATATAGAGAGAAATTAGACATACTTTCCACCATACCATTATGATGAATATTTCAAAGGCCCTTCTTTCCAATATATCCAAGCCTTTGATGCCATAGCATGGTATTTTCTCTAGAGACCACTAGATTTTCTGCTCCACTTTCAGGAACCACTAAACTATTGCACCCATCAATAACAATACCACCCACGGGCTTGTAAAAATTTCTAATCCGAATTCCCCACATTAATACTAGTGCTCCCCGAACCATCTTGTAGGTTTCTTTTTCGAACACAATTTTTACACCTGCATCATCCATCTTTCTTACAGAAATCATATTTTTGGCCAATGCAAGAATATGCAGAACACAAGGAAATGTTCTAATCCTTCAAATTTTCAACTTCGGCTTGAATTTTCTGCGTTTGATGATTCTAGCCTTCCTGTCATACCCTAAGAAGAAATGACCACCATCATATTTCTCATACTTGCAGAACCACTCCCTATGGGGAGTGAAGTGAAAGGACGCACCTGATTTAATCAACCATCCCTCACAATATACATGTTGTTAGTGTCAGTATATCCATACTTCCATCAGTGATCAAATCTTCTCTTTGCATTTTCATTTTAGGTGTCTCATACTGAATTTTTGATCATTCCACTAGGTCATGCCAAAATGGTCCACTGATGGTTGTCTTTTTTTTAGAAAAATAGATTTTCTCTCATTAGGTACATTTTTTGACCCATCTCCATGTTGCATTCAATTATGGTTTTAGTTGTGTTATTTTTAGAGTCAAGGAAGTTATGTTTCCATTAGGTCCTAGGCTTCATTTCCAAGGTCTTTCCATTAGGTCTTAGGGTCCATTTCCAAGGTCAAAAGCATAGTTTCAAGTGTAAATAAAGAGCAACAAAGGTATGAGGAAGACCAATTAAAAAAAGAGTGATTGGTAGTAAGTCATGGTTATTGTACAAAGATCTTATTTTACTGATGAAAACAAAGTATTTTAGTTTGTTTATATTTTTTTTGTAATTCAAGTCATTTTATGTGATAATTGTTCCCATAAGCTGCCCAAGCATTTCTCCTTGCTGCAAGAAATGAGCCATTGAAGAAATCAGCTCAATCGAAGCATCATCCACTTGAAAAGAGACAAAGAAAGAGAAGCGTCAGCCAGAGATTTTAAAACAAAACAAAAGTTCCAAACAAACATTATAAAGTGGTTTTTTTCTAAAGAAAAATAAAAATCATCCTCTATATAAAATTTCAAAAGCATTTTTCAAACTTCATTAGTTCTTCTACTCCCTAAGCTCTCCTTGTCAAAGATGAGATTGAGTGAAGGTTGAAAAAATCAAAAGGGCATGTTTGTTGAGGGCGCTGCTCACTGGGTGGAGTCACTGCACACTTGTGCAGTGAGGGGCATGTTTTCCTATCTGAGCCAAAGTAAAATTCAATAGCGTTGTGCACCTGTGCGGTGAACAACGCATCTGCTAAGGATGTTGTGCGCTGGCACTTGGCGCTACACATTTCGCCAGAGGAGCCTAGCAAACCATAGGAGCACAAAAACACCATTTCCTTCATTTGCTCAAGCCATAAAAGATTCAACTACCTGCATACAAGAAGAAAGTGGCCTGGTATCTCTTTTTCTCCATCAAGTAAGTAAATTGGCATCTTAAATTTTGAAACCCTAGCAAAGCTCCCTTGCATGCTTCCAAAATCACCTATTTGATCAAAGTTACAGTACTTCTTAGAATTTGTCACCTTCCAATCATCTTGACCGTATTTCACTCCACCTACTCACTGTTTCACTCATCTTGACATATATATTAGTCCCTCATGTTTTCACCTATAAAGCATGGTAGAATACAGTAGTTCAGAAGAAGGGGGAAGACATACAAGGAGGCCAACCAAGAAAGGAGGGAGAATTATCTTATTTGAACCCACTAATACAAAAGAACTTATGGCATCACCACTTGCAGTATCATGTTTCAAGCACATGGGTTTGAGCTTTGCCAAAGGGTTGAAACGGTGAATTTTCATCAACAGTTAACCAAGTAGTTCATCCTCAGTTTGCAAAACAACCAGGTCACTTTAGCTGGGGTCACATTCACTATATCTCATTCCATCATATCACAGGCCACTGGAGTTCCAAATGCAGGAGAGAAATGGTTCAAGCATAAAAATTTGCATCACAGTTTTTATTAGCCATATCTTAAAACAAGGTTAAAAAATGATAAGAAAAGAATTTTCCCTTTCTCTTATCTTTTGGACAAGTATGTGCCATTGATGAAGATCATCATGAGGTATTTCACATGTGAGGGCAGGTTTTGTGGACTATACTCATACCATATCAGGATTCTCATGCACTTTACCAGGGTAAGAATGCTCAGTTTGCCATATTACCTTTTCAGGAGTATTGACAAGATGACATACATTGCTCAGAAAAGGGATCCAACTCATTAGATGCATATTATTTTCCATCATTCTCTTATCAAAATGATAGTTCTCCATCACTTAGATTAACTAGGTAATACTTGGGAGACCTTATAGCTAATGAAATATTCAATGAACAACTTAATCAACAAGCTCCCCGCATTCCTCCATCATCCATCACTCATCCATCTACTTCTTCTCATCCACCACAACCTACTTATCACTCATCCTCAATAGGTCATTCTTCACTAAACACCTCCACACCATCTACATCACCATTTCATGTAGCCATTCATTCACTCAATAGAGATGATGATAGTGATGAGGAACATGATGAGCATGATGATAGTGAGGGACATGATGTACACATTGAGCATGGTCATAGTAGTATATCATAGAGGAACAATTTGCAGCCATTTTCTTTCACCTATTAGAGGGGAAAGAGACAGGTGTTTACCCCACGGAAAATGGGAGGGGCCTTCCCTTCGTCATCAACATTACAGGTTAAAGGAAAGGATAAAATGGTAGAGGATGTAGAAGTCAAATAGCAGCATGAAGAACATGGCATTGAAAAGGAGTTTCTCCTTGTGGACACCAGTGATGAGGAGGGAAACAAATCTTCTCAAGTTGCCTTGAGAGCAAAGGATGCCAAAGTCAGGGAGCTTGAGGTCAATTTACAAAGAGCCCAATATGTTATCTCCTTTTATGAGCAATAAAACAAGTAGCTAGGAGTTAAGCAGGAGTTGATGCAAATCAAGTACATCAAGGCAAAGAGGGCAATTGAGAAAGCCAAATTTCAGCTTGATGAGACTTATGGAGATTTTGGAGAGCCGAATGATGAACAGGGAAAAAGAAAAATGCCAAGAACAAGAGGATTGGAAAAGGCCTTAGAGCTTGAAAGACAAAAAGAGGCAGAATTGGAGTAGAAGCTCACTCTAGATGAGTAATTGGTCAAGGACATAACTGAACACAAAGAGTATTGGATTGAGAAATTGAACACACACTTGGACACCCTCTTGGAAAAAGCAAGCATAGATGTTGAGCTACAAAGGAATATGGCCAAGTATTATGTAAGGAGAAACCAAGTGGCAAGGAGCAAACTCAAAAGGGCTCATGAGAAAATTGACAAATTGACCAAACAAGAGGAGAGGAGGAGACTTGACATGCTTGATGAGGCATCCCTACATGCCTATAATCTTTGATCAATCAAAAAAACACATTTTTGGGCATAATGGACCATTTTTGAGTTTGAGGGAAGTTGCTATGTTTTTCAGTGTATTTTTTGCACAATCATGGAAGGAAAACGTGAAACGCCACTCTTTTTTGGGGCATCCAATGAAGAAACAATCAATGTTTTTGGATTCACAGTGATGAGTACATGCACCTCGTGCATTTTCTAAAGTTTTGGAGTAGAACTGGTTGACCAAAAGGGCCAAAACCCCTCAAAAAATGACCTTGTTGCCCTCTTTTTGGCCTGGGCACTACACATTGAGCAGTGCTAGGAGAATTGACTTTTGACAGAGAAAATGAACTCCAAATGCAAAAATTAAAGATGTTATGGAAATTAGACAAGGAGATATTTCCAAGAAACTATTATGGGCCCAATTTTGACATCAAGAAGGCCTCCAAAAGTGCAACTAAAGTTGAAGTGCGTGCTTGGCATTAGCACTATGCACCTAGCACTAGTGCTACACGTTTGACAGTTTGTCCAGATGTTCACTATTTGTTTTCACTTTCACCTTGGAAAATCATTATTTTATCCTTGTAATTGATCAGCTGAATGTAATTATGATGCTTCTAGAGCTTACTAGGGTAGATTCATTAGGTAAAACGAGTTTATGAGTTGTAATGTATTAGTTTGTTTGGATTAGGGATGAATCACTTTAACCACCCTATTTTATTGTTAGCAATTCATATTTTGTTAGAAACATCTACTCCTCTCATGGATTCGACTCCCTAAGCTTAGGATGAGTTTTCTGGGGTCTATATGATGATTTTCCTCAGTCATTGTAAGGTTTGGACTCAGTTGGATGCTTATGCTTTGAGTAGACATAATTTTGTATTAGTTTTCAGCAGGAGATTAATGAAAAGTTGCAGCTATTTCTTTGGGATCCACGTGGTATGATGTTCAGTTAAGTTTTCTCTATTGTGATCATATATTAAAATGTTTTTTGTAATCCATCAATCATTTCATTTCTTCTAAGTGGATTTTTTCAAGTTGATAGGCAAAACCCATAGTTTTATGCTCTGTTTTGGGAATATATTCACAGACTGTGTTTTCTTCAGTTTAGGAAGAATCCATGTTGCTTACATGCTCTTTCTAGCTCCTCGCATGTCTTGAGTCACCTGACCCATCAAACCCTACAGTGTTGAGCCTTGTGCCTACCTTTCCCCATCGAACACCCTACAATTTCGACCTAATTTCCTTGCCCTAATTGTTTGGCTCCCGCTGATCCAGGAAAACCTTTCATAATCAAATCAAACCTTGTGATACTATACCTAGCCTAATATCATTTTCATGAACTAGTCATCTTGGTTGAGATCCTTACAAAGAGAACCCTCTCCTGGCCTTGTAAGGCTAACTACTTGGCTAAGCATGGTTTGTGGTTACCCTCGCATTTCCTTCCTTCAACCTGAGGTTCAATTCAAGTGATAACACATGTGTACTTGAAGAAGAATCCAAGTACACATCCCCACATTCATCTAAGGTGGTTTCTTCCTCTGTAGAAGGAGCATCATCAGATCCTTTTCCTTTCTCAGGATCTTTAGATCTACAATCCTTTTTTATGTACCCTTCCTTTCCTCATTTCCAACACACCTTTATAGGTTTTCCTAAAGATTTAGATATCCCTCTATATTTATATCTCCCACTCGAGGAATTATTTATGTTTTTTTTTCTGGGACCGTCGTCGTATAGACAAGGCATATCCATTCTGGCCCTCCATATGTTTCCATATCATCTCCTCCGACACTAAGGATGAGACTATTTCCTCAAACTTCAAGGTAGTTGTATTGCTACCTATCGCAACCACCAGACCATCCCACGAATGTAGTAGAGAACACATCAAATTGATTCTATTATCTTCGTCTGCAACTTTAATATCAACAGATAACAATTGGCTTACCACATTATTAAAGGTGTTTAGATGCTTTGTCACTGAGTCTCCATCCTTCATCCTCAGGTTATACAACTTTTTCCATAAGAACTGTTTGTTCACCAGAGACTTAGATTGGTACAAAGTCCCTAACTTGTCCCACAAACCCTTCGTCATAGCTTCCCCTAATATATTCAACAATATTGAAGCAGAGATTCACAATCGTATTGTTCTTTTTACTTTCCGATCCAACTTCACCTAATATTCAACTGACATTGTCATTGGTTCAGTACCCGAATTTACTTTGATCCACTTATCTTCATCCACCAGCATATCCTCCATCTTGATTTTCCACAACTAAAAACTCTAACCATTAAATTTCTTAATCTCTATCTTTCTGTTGCTTGTCATCTTCTTTCACACAATAATTTGTCCTGCAGATATCCTATTGAATAGGGTCTACCACAAGCCCGAGCAAAACCCCTCAGCAGCAAAGGTGTCCCCTTGAAGTTGAAACAACTATGATACCAAATGTAGTTTTTAACCATGTATATAAATTACCTGCAAATGAATTCTTAAAAATAGAAAATATACAATGGTGAGAATCACAAAACAAATACACAGAGATTATCCTCTGGATCCCAAAACCAAGACTACCAGATTTATTTTTCAGTATATTCCTTTCAATG
This sequence comes from Pinus taeda, assembly GCA_000404065.3. NCBI lineage: Eukaryota > Viridiplantae > Streptophyta > Pinopsida > Pinales > Pinaceae > Pinus > Pinus taeda. The sequence goes on from APFE031340341.1 coordinate 24,043, forward strand.
TTACAATATATATATATATACATGTCGAAGCATTCATAAACCCCAATCCATTAACCCTGGATTAGAACATAATTGTCGTTCCCTTTACTGGATCTACAAGATACCATGGGCAGAAAACCATCATGCCCAAAACCATGTGTAAAACCCATCCACAAAACCATAGGTAGGTTCGGCCACTTAATATAGGTTTGAAAAAAAAAATTCTTGGGGCGTTTCCCTAGACCCCATGTAGGGGGCTATCGCTCCCCTGCTAACCCCCTGACAAGGGGGGCTTCCATCCCCCCTATGACCCCCCCGCTGCACCCGACACAACAAAGGGGGCCCTACCACCCGCCCTCTAAACCCCCTGTTTTGCACGTGGGGCTAGTCATGGAAAGAATATAACACACACCCAAAAGAATATTCTAAGCAACATTGAAGAAATCATAGTCATGCAAAAATTTTCACCACAAAACTCAAGCTAGACAAAGGAACTTCGTTGAAAATTGAGTCATTTCTTCAAAAAATCTAGTTTTGTTTTTGGATTATAGTAAGCAAGATAATTTTTACAAGATAAGGCAATGGTGTTACTATTTAATAAGACATATATATGGAAATTTCAAGATGAAAATAGAGATTTAGAGTTTACTTACCCTATGGTTTAAAAGAGGAAACTACCATATGGTGGGGGTTGCTTATCTAAGAAAAAAATGGAGTTTCAAATGGAGCATACGAATAAATATTTTTAATTAAGCGGTCTCATGTAATGAACAAGGATAAAGAAATCACTAAGTATCTATTTTTAAGTGATCTCTTCCTATTACAAATTCATGGATGTATTAAATAGGAAAATATTTTATCTCTATAAACATTAGTAGTGAGAACAATTTCATCAATGTTAACTTAGATATAAAAAACTGGAAGTCCTTGCAAAGGATATTCAAAGCACACAATTTGATGGTGAGGTTGTTCAATTTTTTAATGGTTTAAAGGTCACTATGGATAAATATTTTTTTCCATCATATTTTCATGTTTTACACATGCATGATGTGGATATTATTTTTTGATATTTGTAACATACACATTATCAAAATTCCCTCTTATAAACATTGCAAATATTTCCTTGTAATTGTTTAGCCACAATTAACTCGCTAAGAGAAAGGGACACAAATTTCAAAGCTTGTGGAGGGAGATTGCTTAAGAAACTTGGTTATTTAAATGCTAGTTAGAGAGGATGATTGATGTTCTTTTAATGGGATGAATGTGTTTATAATTCATTTCAAAAAATAATTACATGCCCATGTTCGTGTTGGACAAAATTGCAAGTAAGAAAGGATAAAAAAATTAATGGGAAAAATGGTTTGTGTTGTCGAAGGAATCGGTCCATGTAGACCATGAAAGGAACCAAATAGTTAGTCCATGTAAAAAATAAAAAGTGGAGGCCGAGAGGTCTTTGGCATAGAATAATTCATGAATCATTCACTTAGGAAAAGTAGAAGCAGAAAGAAGAAGGCATCACGAGAATGAGAAACTGGAACTTCCTCATGAGAGGAATGTTATGAAAATTAATATGTAGAAGAGAAAATTCCATTGGTAACCAATTAGAAACCATAGAGGGATTTTTTGATGAGAATAATGAGGAAATGGCTTTCCTTAAGGCTATAGAACCCACTAGGAATCTTATTGATCAATGAACCTACCATCCAAGAGAAAGAGACACTCAGGTACTTATGAGTTGATGGAACACTAGGTGTGGCCTTGGGCTGGCAACACTAGTACCTACTTTTACTAATGAGCTACTTGGAAGGGTGACCTTTGTACTCCACAAATAACTTATCCAGCTAATGAAACTTCTAATCTAATGTGGAATCTCTTCTCCTAAAGTAAAGTTGTAACTCCCTTTGTTGTGAAGAATCCCTATGTCGATGCCACTATGTTTTTATCTACTTGAATAGTTGGTGGGTGGAGGTGGTGTACCCTCGGGACACCCTGTTTCAGTTCATGATATTCAACCTACCTTGACATAGACTACGTGCAAGATAATTTTCATTGTATACATTTTGATTGTTTTAATAGTTGGTAGGTGGAGGTGGTGCAGCCTTGAACACCCCACCACTGTAGCTGATAATATTAGTTTAATTCTTTGAAATAAGCCTCCCTCAAGCTCTAAAATTTGGCTTAGGGGGAGCAACTAAAAGAAAGAATTGGTTGTACCTCGTCTAAGGTTGGGTGGATATTTCAAGTCCTAATCCGAGTTGCCGATTTATTTTACTACATAAGTTAAGTATTCATTATACTTCTTGCATTTGAATTATATGTTCTTGTTTAATTTGTTGGTTAAATGCATACGTTGTTAATGAGGAATATCCCTTTCCTATTTGAAAATGGGATGTTGATTCCCTGTATAAATTTCTCATGAATTGTTAGATTCCTATACACGTTGAGAGCTTGAATCTCAATGATTTATAGCCTTGAGGAGATAGTGAGTCTCTGTGTTATTTTATTAAATTTGATGTACAAGGTTTGCTACAAGAATTTTTATTCTATTCCATTATAGGATGTGTGTGTGAGTTGTTTTGATTTGGAGGGAATGCATAATTACGATGTGTTTAGGGGCTAGTTAAGTTTTTTGTGATGCTGAGAAGTGCACTTAGATAGCATGTTCTCTATGTGTTTTTATTGGGCAAGTGATTGCATGATTTTTTATAATTGTTTTAGTAAATTCTAAAGGTAAATTTCATAAATGTACATTGGCACATTTAGTTGATTTTTTGGCACATGGGTTATTCCTTCAATGGCTAAGTCATTGTGGAATAAGTTTGCATGTAGATGAATCAAGAACGGCTCAGGACAATGCAAAAAACTTTGAAAGAAATTCAAAAAAATCCTGTGTCGAAACACTAGTAAAGCGAGTTGGATCTAATGTGGGACCCTCGAGTCTAGGGTCGGAAGGGTTGGTAGTTGGGTGGACCTAAATTTCAACGGTTGAGCCAGACATTCAAGTCGTGTTTAATGCCCCATCTTAAATTAAGTTCTGCATATTTGCCGAATAGGCTGACTTCCAACTACCAGGTGGAACATGCATATCCCATGTGGAACCATCCACGGTGGAAAAATGGCCATGTAAGAACCATGTGGAATGATATTTGGGTGCCATGTGGGGCCCACTGATGATGTGGTAATATTTTTTTGTATGGGCCTAACTTGAATGGTAATATCTTCTAATCTATAAGTCAAATTGAGGTGAAATTTTATATTGCTCGAAATTTCTTAGCGAGATGGACATGATAGTAATTGTAACACCCTCCTCCCACATTTACACAAGATAACCAGTCCACCATAGTAAAAATGTAATCAATAGTTACTATGATATGATTCAAATCCCCATGTGTAGTTAAGGAAGTGGAACTGACAAGAATAAACCAATATGAACTTCCTAAGGAGCTACAAAACCTTCAGAAAAAGGCCAACCCTTATAGGTGCGCAACCTGACAGACAACTTGATGATTTGTTGAATTAGACCACCCATTGCCCCCATGGAAATACCTCCAAGTGAATGAAACCCACTAGTTTCTCCCACAACAAGGCATCCATGTGACTGTAGCCTTTTTTAGGCAGTTCTATGCTAACGACCCCAAATTCTGAGCCACTTTTTCAAGGCTAGGACTCAAGCATTTGCCCAAAACTTGATGAGAATTATAGAAATGATAAATAACATCATAAAAAGGTTATTAATGTAAAAAATTTAATAAGGACTTGATAAGACCCCTACCGGCCATGGATTCCATAAAATAGATCATGAACATGTAATCTATTGGTCATTACAACATATCTGAACATAGGGATCTCATACTTATCTAAGAATCGTCAAGGAGGATTGTTGCCTCCTCCCAATAGCTACATTTGTATCTATTATGTCATTCATTCATTGAAATTGCATTTTCTAACCAAAACATAATGAGATCTATAAGTCAAAACTGTCATAAAACATGCTTATAAGCAGTAATAACCAAATACATATCAATGATGAAACAACCATTAAATCCACATAATGTCAAGCACATTTAATCATGAAATACTAAAGGAAAAGAAGCTCTTATTAACATATGTAAATCCAACCAAGTCAGGGACTTCCACATACCACCCGAGCATAGATTGAGCTGAACCAAATCTCTCTTTCAACCAATCACGCTCATTCCATATTGCAAGAATGAATGTGGGATCTCATGGAACAAACCAAGAACACCAAACCAAGGCTTCGAGAGGCCAAACCACTTTAACCCTTAACCAATGATTCCACCTCATGGTCGGACACCACTAACCAACACCATATTGGTCTCTACCCAAGTTTTCCAAGGCTCTAGAGAATTTGTTCCAACCAAGGCTTCTAGGCCTAGTAACTCAACCCACAATTTCTTTTAGGATCTAGAGAATTTATCCAACCAGGACTTCCAAGACTAGTAACTCAACCCACCAAGGGCTCCAGAGAATTTTTCCAACTAAGGCTTCCAGGACTAGTAACTCAATCCAGTTGTTATAGGGATTCTAGAGCGTTTTTCCAACTAAGGCTCCAGGAATTAATAACTCAACCCACAACCATAAGGAACATGAGCACCAACCAAAAAACAAAATATAAACCCACAACGCCATGGCTATCTAGGAAATGGAAAGGCTATGAAAAAGCATTGTCAATCTAGGCAATCCTCCATGCCAATTACAGATCATAACCAAATAACCACATGCATATTGCATGCATGTCAAAACTAGAAAAGAAATCATACATGCAGCTCGATACCTGCAAGCAAAACTCATTGTAGTTGTTGGTCTCGATATCCTCTTGCACTTTATTTCTCTTCCTTTGCCTTCTTGCTCCAAATCCCAAGTATGCCACACTCCTCCAATAGTGCTCCGTGAAAAATCTAAGTGTCAAAGAGTATGAAAGAGAGAATAAAGTGAGAGCTCAAAAAACTGAATTGACAGAAAGCTATGAACTAATCCTCATGAGAATTTTTATCAATGAGGCCTCCATTTTCCTCATTTTCCATTATTTTCTTTCAATTTCCTTCTCACATGCAACCTGTGACCTTTCACCTTCATTTTCTCCCATTTTCCATTATTTTCATATATAAAATGCCAATAAATGCCTCATGCCTTTCCAAATCCTTTTCCATTACCTTTTCTAATTTCCATGGCCATTAATTAAACACAAGTGATCCCCATCATTATGTTTTTCCCAACATTCTACTTGGAATACATGTCCCATGACCTTAGTTACTATTTTCCTTTATTAACTTTATTACATGGATTTTTTACCAGGGTTGTTATAGAACCCTCCCCCTTAGGAGAACACCATCCTCAGTGTTCAATGACACCTACAACTAGCAAAACCATTGAAAATAAAAACACACTACCCATGGAGCTTTATAACTTATCTCAATGAAACATTTATAATGATCGTCCTATTGAAAGAAAACCAACATAACGAACATGACAAACATAAAAAATTGACAACCATACCGCGTATTGGAGCTTTATATCATAGATCAGGCAAGTATTTACATCTATATACATATATACATATTACCAAAAATCCACACCAAAAAATATACCAAAAGACATCTGCTCAATCAGTGAATAGAGAAAGATACATAGCCTGCACCTGATCAGCCATATCCCATGTAGCTTCATCGGGCCCAAAGTGCTTCCATCACACTCTAACTTGCTCGATTGCTCGATTCAAGAACATGAGCATATTTTGTTGCACAATGCATTAAGGTTCTGGCTGAAATTATCCTTCTGGCTCCACCTACAATATATACCAATCAATCACATGATCAACATCTTTAACATACTTCTTAAGCAATGACACTTCTAAAACATCATGGAATTTCACTATCAGAGGTAGTGAAAGTTGATAGGCTACTAGTCTAACCCTCTCAAGAATATTGAAAGGCCCACAAAACTTGGGTGCTAGCTTGGTACACGATCCAATCCTCAAGGAGCTCTTATTGGGCTTGATGCACAAGTACACTTGTTTGCCAACCTAAAACTCCTTAAACACCACATGTTGATATGCATAACTCTTATTTCTATCTTGTGTTGCCTTTAAATTCTGATTGATAAAATGCATTTCATGTTCCATCTCTACCAACATATCCATTCCAATTAATACCATGTTAACTAGATCACTACAACTAATGGGAGTGTTACAACTCCTCCCATAAAGTTCCTCAAACGGACTCATCCTTAGTGAATCTTTGTATCCATTGTTGTAAGCGAACTCAACTAGTGGAAGACACTCTTCCCATTTTCGCTACTGATGCATAACATACATTCTCAACATGTCCTCCAAAATCATGTTGACCCTCTCTATCTTTCCATATGTTTGCAGATGATAAGTTGTACTGAAGGCCAACTATGTACCCAAACTTGCAAATAACTCTTTCCAGAACCTAGAAGTGAACTTAGCATCCTTATCTAATATAATATTCTTCGGAACACCATGCAACCTCACTACATCTCTGATGAATACCTGGGCTACATCATTGGTTGAATACGTAGACTTTGTGGAATGAAGTGCATTAGCTTTGTCAACTTGTCAACCAGAAACATAATAGAATCACAATGTTTAGATGTCCTCGGAAGATCTATAATGAAATACATGGAAATTACCTCCCATTTCCACTCCGGAATCGGAATCGACTGTAGTAATCCACCTGGATGCTTACACTCTGCTTTTACCTATTGATTATCCTAGCATCTAACCACAAAATCTATCACTTCTTTCTTCATATTTGGCCAATAGTAGAACTTCTTCACTGCTTTCAATGTATTCTGATATCTAAGGTGACTTGAATATGAATTAGCATGAAATTCCCTCAAGATAATATTTTTGAGCTCGTTGTTGTCTAAAACATATATCTTATCCCTAAATCTAAGGAAACCATTTGTTGTGAGATGATAGTCCACATCCTAATCACCTATACCTTGTTGTAACCTGTGCCTAAGCTCCCTCTATCTATCATCCCATTGTCTTTCCTGCAAGATATGATCCTACAAATCTATCCCATATGAGCTCATAGCTACTATGTGATTCTCATGTATCCTTCTGCTAAGAAGATCTACAACCTCGTTCTCTTTACCTTTAATGTACTTGATCTCAAAGTCAAACTCATAGATCATGACTATAATGTCCCACCTTACCAACCATCAGTATTATACTAAGGCTGAATCAAAATGTGATTTAAGTTGAAGCTTTCAAGACATAAAAGTTAATGCAAGGTTATATATCTATATTTTTATTTTTATTGGTATTCTTTACACTACATACTAATTTCTACTAACTAACTAACCCATGATAATATTAAACTTCTCATTAAGGCCATAGGGTCATAGTTCCTCAAGATCCAAAACTTACAACCATAAGTCTTAAAATCACATTCAACTTCTAAAAGAGTGGTTTCCAATTATTATGAATTCATATGTGAGCTAACAATTACAACATTTCACCTAATCAATTTTCCTTCCATGGATTTTTACTTTAATGGAATCATCATGCTTATTCTTTGAGATATCTCCAAAAACACCTTGGTTGCAAATCCTAAATTTACTTAGTCATTTTTATAGACAATTCAAAGATGTAATTAGATAAAACCATTGAAGCATTATGTCAAATAGTTTTCAAGCATGAAATGTACAACCATTGAGTCATTTTTTCAAACACTTACAACCATAACCCTTAAGGCGATTTCACCAAAATTAACTAACATGAATCTAAGATTACATAATTTCTTTGTCTTTGTCAGTAATGCCAAGAAGTGAACCTAATACATAAGTAGAACTATCATCCATCTTGATTGTTGCATATACAAAAATTTAGGCACATAATGACTATAAATATTTAAGAATTTTTACAAATAGCTCGCAGCGATGTAGCTACAACCATTGGGAATTTTGAAGAATGGTTAACAGTAACAAAACAACTGCTAACTATTAAACTATCAAACAAGCAGTGACAAGTTTATTAAACTATCAATGTATTAACAATTGATACTTTAAAATAATAATTTCCAAGTTTATATAACAGATTAATTTCATAAAAAGAGATTACCAGGTAAATCACAGCTACAAAAAAAAGCAGCAAGACAAACCACCGGGCAGAAGTAGCAAATCTGTAAAATATAGAAGATTATAGAACCAGATTTTGAAACAATATTTTTTGAAATAAAAGTTGGGGCGACATGGCCATAGGGTACAGATACCCCCTGAAGTTAAAATAAATCTAAATAGAAATTCCCAGAAATGCGATTATTTAAAACCACAACCAAAAACAAATTCATACTTCTCATTTATCCCTTTTGTCAAACATATACTCTAAAAACTTATCTACAGCTGTGAAAAGAGAAAGAAAGCCCAAATTTGTGCTATTAACATGTTTTCGTAAAACTCATGGCAGCCTGAATGCTTCAGCCATTAAGACATGATGTAAATCAACTTTCAATGAAACTCTACAAAAAAAAAAAAACTTACATAAAAAAGACTACAGTTATTGCAAAATTCCTTCAACATTTATTGTGCAAAATTTGATATAGATCTAAGTTTTAGTCAACAACCAACTAAGAAAAACCATGTAATGAACTACAAAAGGAAACACAATATAATGTTGTCAACATACCTGGCAGTGAATTTATACAACTCAAAAAATGGGAGTATGCTCCAGCTCTAATGAGAGTATGTTCTAGCTCCAATATCCTTACCAACTCATTGTGAACCACCTGGTTTTCCTCCCAACCATCTCCAGGAAGAACTTCTCCCCCTGGAACCCCAGAGTTCCAAAAGCTCACAAGAAGTACCAAAAGACAACAATAGAGATACTTTCAAGGCAAACTAAGGAAGCAAATTTTCACTTCCTCTCAATACCACTCATGTCCAACCTCAATAACTAAAGATCTTAGGATTTTAACAATAATTTCAGATTTATTATGGAAGTAACTGACTACTCTCCATATCTCTCCCTCTCACTATTTTCCTCAATTCTCTTCCACTCTTGGCCACCTAATCCCCAAGTGAGAATACATGAGACTCATATATAGGAGGAGAAACCAATTCTTGTCATAGAGGAGGAGTAATGTGCATGCATTGCATTCCATTTAGATGAGTGTAACTTATGCCATTAAGGAGAGATATGCATGCCTTAGTTAAGGAGAGTGTAACATATGCATTAAGAGAGTGTAAGAGGAATATTTTATGACATTTTTTTAATGAGTGAAAAGGAATATGCCATTCTTTGATTAGTGCATAAAATAGAGTATAATGAATTATTTAAAAGAGAGAGAGAGAGAGAGAGAGAGAGAGAGAGAGAGCCATGAGAGTCATGAAGGAGATGTGTGAATTGATAATAATAATAATAATAATAATATTGAGGATTCAAACAAGATTGAACTATTAGGGTTGATTAATGATAAATTAATTTGTTTTTCTTCAACTCCACTTTATTACCAATTTATGTAAAGTGATTTACTATTTTTGGAAAGTCATGCTTGAGATGTTGGACATGACTTTCTATTTTTAGAATGTCATTCTAGAATTGTGAGAATGAAATTTTATTTAAGGAAATTCACCCATGAGTGGTATTTTTATTCTGGAGAATAGGGATTCTGCACCCCTATCTCATGCACCTCTGTGCCTTAGTAGATTGAGGACTTTGCCCCTTGATCTACTCCAAAGATCCAAGCTTCCATAACTTGATCTTTTTAAATATTCAGGACTCCACACCCTAAATATACAAGACTCCACATATTTATCTTTCTTGGATTTAGGACTTCGCGCCCTAATTTCCATGCCCTCTCATCTACTGTGATTTAAAACTTTTTGTTTCTTCTTATGGTACTGATTGTGAGCTTTTACCCATCTAATGGTTCACTGGTAAGGCCTTGTTCAAAGATCTACACACATTACAATCTGATAGATCAAAGGAATCAAATGAATTTCATAATGAAATTAAATTAATCACATTTTACCCAGAATGGTGCATGGCTTCCACAATCCTTTTGGTTTTGAAGAAATGACTTCCACAGTCATTCATAATTGAACATCCTTGTTGGAAAATGACTAGATACTCTACCACATCCTTCTTAGTACAATGTTAGACATATATAATCACACAAATCATGTATCATCCATAAATCATAATTAACCATCTATTTCACATAATCATGAGAATCCATGGTTATATGTGTCTCAATCTTGGATCACCATTCATGTCATACACCTGCTTCATAAATTAGATACAAACAGAAAAACCATATGTATAACATTTTACTTAACCAAAACCATCTAATACAAATAATCAATGATGCCACATATAAGAGGAAATATAACTATATAAAACATTGTTCCCCAATCCAGTGATTAATCTGTCATACATAAACATAAAAGGAAATATAACTATGAATGTAAAACATTATTCCTCAATCAAGTGATCAACTTATCATATATATATAACCCTTGATAGGAGTGAAAAAACTATACTAGAAAAATAGGACACTACATACTCCCCCTCTTGGAGTAAACTTGGCCCGAAGTTTAATTAAACAAAAAAGGAAACTCAAGACGCATAGAAGATGCATCGTCCCAAGTCACAGAACTAGTATTGTACGGGTCCAATTGGACCTTTACTTGGTCCACCATGTGACATCTGAGCTATCGAGTACGATGGTCCAAAATTAAAACTGGATTTGCTTTAAGAGTTCCTTCATCTGTTACCTTTAATTGATTCCAATCTAAAATGTGAGAAGGATCATGAACATACTTATGTAGTACTGAAATATGAAATACATCATGCATATGATGAAAGACTAGTGGTAAAGCAAGACGATATGCCATAGGTCTAACCCTTTTGATGATCTCAAAAGGCCCAACAAATCGAGGATAGAGCTTAACCCAATAGATCTTTTCTGAGGTTTTACTCAAAGAAAAACAAATTCCCCTTCTTTAAAACTGCAATCCACTCTATTCATATTAGCATAGCTCTTCTATCTATCATGTGCCTACTTTAATATTTTCCTTATATGACACACTTGTTCTTCCATTTCTTGAAGAATTTCAGCACTTACTAAGATTCTGTCCTCTAATCTATCCCAACTTGAAGGTGTTCTGCATGGCCTTCCATACAATAACTCATAAGGTGCCATACCAAGGGAGCGGTGATAACTGTTATTGTAAGCAAAATCCACTAGAGGAAGATAATCTTCCCACTTATATTGTTGATCCATTATGTACATTCTAAGCATGTCCTCTAACACTTGATTTACTCTTTCAGTTTGGCCATCAGTCTCTAGATGATAAGACATACTGAAATTTAATTGTGTCTGAAGGGCTCCCTAGAAAATAGTCCAACATCTTCTTGTAAATATAAAGGCCCTATATGATATGATTTTCTTAGGAAAACCATGAAGTCTAACCACCTCCTTGATAAATACGTGTGCTATTTCATATGCTTTGTAAGTATCTCTAATGGGTATAAAATGGGCACTCTTAGTTAGTTTATCTACCACCACCAAAATGGAGTTATGACTTTTGGTTGTTTCAGGTAATTCAACAATAAAGTCCATAGATATTGCTTCCCATTTGGACTCAAGAATGTTATGTGGCTACAAAAATCCTACTAGATGACCATGTTCTGCTTTAACTAGCTGACATTCCAAACATTTTGCCACAACATTTTCTACATCCTTCTTCATGCCTGCACAAAAGAAAATTTTCTTTAAATCAACATACATCTTCTGGACTCCCAGGTGAGCCATACATGTTGAACTCATGAAGCCCATCTTGATCTAGAACTACAATATTTTGCATAAATCTCACCATACCGTCATCATCACAAGAATACCCCTCTACCTTGTTTTTCTTAGCCCCCTCCCCAGAAAGAGAAATTTTAACTTCCTTGCACCATTCATCTACATCTTCTACCCTCAAGATGTACTCCCATAAATCAATATTCAATGGAATTACTGAAAATATTTGTGGTCTTCGACTGAGTGCATCGACTACTTTGTTCAATGTACCCTTGATGTAAGTTATGTCAAAATCATATTCACTTAGGAGTTTTGACCACCTTCTTTTCCTAGCATTTAGATCATTTTGAGTAAATATATGTTGCAAACCTTTGTGATCTATTTTCAATTCAAATTTCTTTCCCACCAGATAATGTCGTCAAAGTCGTAAAGCATAAACTATAGCTGCTAGTTCTAGATCATGGGTTGCATAGTTTTCCTCATGCGTCCTTAACTTCCTAGAGGCATATGCAATCACCCTGACATCTTGTGATAATACTGCACCCAATCCATCTTTTTATGCATTATTACATACTATGAATGGTCTATCCATATCTGGAACCTTAAGTATCGGAGTTGTAGTTTGTTTGAGCTTGGAAAATGCTTGCTCACACTCATTTGTCCAATTAACACATACTCCCTTCCTAAGCACTGAAGTGATAGGGTTGGCTATTTTTGAAAACCCCTCAACAAATCTCTGATAGTATCCTTCCATATCCATGAAGCTACGCACTTCAGGCATATTAGAGGGTGTTGGCCATTCTGAAATTGCATGGATCTTTGTTGAGTCAACAACAATGCCTTCACTGGAGATAATGTGTCTAAGATAATGTATTTTTGATTGGAAAAAAGAACATTTGGACATTTTTGCATAATGTTTATTTTCTCTTAAGCATTGTAACACCAATCTCAGGTGTTGTTCATGCTATTTTTGGGACTTTGAATAGATTAGGATGTCATCGAGGAACACTTGTACAAATTTGTCCAAGTATTTCCTAAATACACCATTCATCAGACTCATAAACACTCCTGGGGCATTAGATAACCCAAAAGGAAGAACCATGAACTCATAATGACCAAAACGAGTTCAAAAAGCAGTTTTGGAAATATCCTCTTCTTTAACTCTGAGCTGATGATATCCATATCGAAGATTGATCTTGGAGAATATGGTGGCTCCCTTCATTTGATTAAATAGATCATCAATGTGAGGCAAATGATATTGATTTCTAATAGTTACTAAATTCAATTGCCTGTAGTCAACATAGAGCCGAAGGGATCCATCCTTCTTCTTTACAAATATCACTGGAGCTCCCCAAGGTGAAATATTAGGTCTAATCATACCCATATCCAATAACTCTTGAATTTGCACTTACAACTTACGATGTTCAACAATAGAAATTCGCTAGGGAGCTTTGGATATAGGTTCAGTACCAGGCTTTAGCTATATGGGGAAGTCAATCTCTTGCTTTGGAGGTAAACCAAGCAACTCCTCTCAAAAGACATCAGAGAATTCTGAAAGGAAAGGATATTGTTCAAGGGATGAAAGCTCTCCCTCATTTAAAGTCATTACAACTTAGATTTGACATATTTTCATAAGACTTCCCTTCATCTGTAAGAATGAGATAAGTCTTAAAGAAACAGGTCTCCTTTCCCCATGGATAACCATAGATTGGCCCTCATCTCTCAAAAAATGAAGGGTTTTGCTTCGACAACTAAGCACAACCTAGTGGACTTCAAGCCAGTCCATCCCAATTATCACATCATAGTGACCAAGTGACGTCACATAAATATTCACATTTTTGACACACACTCTCAAGTCTAAAGCGCACTCTTGCACTAAGCATTCAACCTTTTGAGATCGCCCCGAGGCCATCTGAACCTGATCAAAATCATTTTGCTATATCACCACCAATTTTCATTTCAATAAAGAATTAGGAGAAATAAAACTTTCAGTTGTGCCAAGATCAATCAAAATAGTAACAACCATACCATTTATCTGACCTAATGCTTCAAGCATTATAGGCTAATGCTCGACCTGGTGATTTTCCACAGCTACATGAATCCTATGGGCTCTGCACATATCTCTAACAGTGGCTTGTTCCTGCCTTGATTATGCTTCAGTCTTCTCTTTAGGACAATCTCGCTCATAATGAGGTCCTCCACAAGTCCAACATCCATTAGTGGGAGTAGTTTTCATAAATTTGACCCTTTTATTAGGTGATTCTTGAGTGCGAGCATTAATTTTTTGAAGATGTTGCCTTGGGTTATTTATTTGGTTCTTAAAAGTATGATTCTTTTGAAATCCCTAATGATGTGAACCACATGACTTATGTCTTACATATTTGCCTCCCCTTCGAGGAGCTTTCCCATGGAATGATATATTTGGGGTTTTATCCCCCCCCTTTGTTCCTCAATAATTCTTCATTGGCTATAATTTCTTGTTGCACTACCTCATGTAACGTAGTAGGCCTCAAAATGCGCACCTTTTCCTTTATAATAAGATTCAATCCATACAAAAAATAATTTACCTTGAGGGCTTCAGTGTTTAAATGGGTAGCATATCTAAGCAACACCATGAATTGTGCTTCATATTCAAGGATTGTCTTAGTTCCTTGCTTATGATCATGAAACTCATTCAATTTCCTCTCCAAGTATTTAGCAGAAAGGTACTTTGTTCAAAATTCCTCTTCAAATCATTCCCACGTCAAGGTAGACATGGAGTATCCCAATTGGGATTCTAAGTTCCTCCACCATAATAGTGCACTCTCCTTAAGTTGGTATATAGCAAACTTTGGCTTCTAGTTGCTAGAATAATTCTGCAACTCAAAACATAGGCACATGTTTTCCAACCAAACTTCTACTACCTCCCCTTTTGTGGTACCCTTAAAGATAGGAAGCTTAACTTTTTTCAACTCTCTATGTACATCTTCATTAGATGGTATTTCCTGCCTCACTAAATGAGATGAAGAACCAGGCACCGAATGATTTCCCCCAACCCTATTAATCATGACTTTAGTCATCTTTTGGAAAGATAACATCATATCCCTTAATTCCCTGATGGATATTTGTTCAGATTCTTTATCTTGGGGAGGTGGAGATGAGACTTCCTTCCTCCTCGAAGTTCTCTCCATGATTACTTAACCTGACCAAGGAAAAATTTAGGTAAGTAAATAAATATTAGCAGGCAAGCCCTAGGTCCTAGACTTTTAACCTGCTTTGATACCATATGTAAGGTCCCACCTTACCAACCATTAGTCTTATACTAAGGCTGACTCAAAATGCGATTTAAGTTTAAGTTTTTAAGACATAAAAGTTAATGCAAGGTTATATATCTATATTTTTATTTTTATTGGTATTATTTACACTACATACTAATTTCTACTAACTAACTAACCCATGGTAATATTAAACTTCTCATTAAGGCTACAAGGTAATGGTTCCTCAAGATCCAAAACTTACAACCATAAGTCTTAAAATCACATTCAACTTCTAAAGGAGTGGTTTCCAATTATTATGAATTCATATGTGAGCTAACAATTACAACATTTCACCTAACCAATTTGCCTTCCATGGATTTTTACTTCAATTGAATCATTATGCTTATTCTTTGAGTGATCTCCAAAAACACCTTGGTTGCAAATCCTAAATTTACTTAGTCATTTTTATAGACAATTCATAGATGTAATTAGCTACAACCATTGAAGCATTATGTCAAACAGTTTGCAAGCATGAAATGTACAGCCATTGAGGCATTTTGTCAAACACTTACAACCATAACCCTTAAGGCAATTTCACAAAAATTAACTAACATGAATCTAAGAATACATAATTTCTTTTTCTTTGTCAGTAATGCCAAGAAGTGAACCTAATACATAAGTAGAACTGTCATCCATCTTGGTTGCTGCATATACAAAAGTTTAGGCACATAATTACTATAAATATTTAATAATTCTTACAAATAGCTCGCAGCGATGTAGATACAACCATTGGGAATATTGAACAATGGTTAACAGTCACAAAAAGCTGCTAACTATTAAACTATCAAACAAGAAGTCACAATTTCATTAAACTATCAATGTATTAACTGTTGATACTTTAAAATAATAATTCCAAGTTTATATGACAGACTGATCTCATAAAAAGAGATTACCAGGTATATCACAGCTACAAAAAAAAAGCAGTAAGACAAACCACCATGCAGCAACAACAAATCTATAAAATATAGAAGATTACAGAACTGGATTCTGAAAATCTGTGTTTTGAAATCAAAGTTGGGACAACATGGCCATAAAATATAGATACCCCCTGAAGTTAAAATAAATCGAAACAGAAATGCCCAGAAATGCGATTATTTAAAACCACAACCAAAAACAAATTCATACTATCTCATTTATCCCTTTTGTCAAACATATACCCTGAAAACTTATCTACAACTGTAAAAGAGAAGGAAAACCCAAATTTGTGCTATTAACATGTTCTCATAAATCTCATGCATCCTGAATGCTTTAGCCATTAAGACATGATGTAAATCAACTTGCAATGAAACTGTTAAAAAAAA
>APFE031340341.1:54010-84952 GCA_000404065.3 Pinus taeda
CAATCAAAATGAAAATGCACATGCATGTATTTGTTTTCAGCCTTCTTAATGTATGAATGATGTTAAGAAAGCTATGTGTAAATCTGAATTACTTTTAAAGTGACAATACTCAAAAAAATTCTTTTTCAAAATGCAGTGAAAGCAAGAGAGACACTTTGCGATTTTGAAATGAAAATTGCTTTTCGACACTTTAAAACTACTAATTCAAATCCTATGCAATAGTAACTGTATAATCAACTATCAAGAACAATGGGATTGTTTTCCAAAGCTAAAAATGACAGCTATGACACTTTTATATCTAGAGACGACAGTTCGACTATGCTACTTTTTTGCAAAAGAGAACTGAAAATGATGCACAATACATAAAAAAACATTTACAGTTCTTTGCACTAAGGAGGTGGAATAATGCAAGAGAAGGGGGTTTTCACAGAAGTACACTGATTACAGACAACAAAACTCCTGAATAGGACTGGAAACAGTGAGAAAAAGCCACAGTCTGAGGGTAAAGTTAACCCTCCCTCACCATCGCACCTGTTACATAGTGAAATCAGTATGCAGCGCACCTACTGCACTCAGGAAGTGTGATGCATACAAACTGCCTTGAAGGCAGGGTGCGATGGTACCAGTGCGAGACTTTAAATAGGTTTTCACTCACAGTTTGCAATCTAGTTCAGGGATTTAGGCTTAGTAAGTAATACTCAGTGTATGTAAAACACAAGGGTGATCTAAGAGGTTACTAGAGCCACCACTTAGGGCAATTAGATTGCTTGCAGATATATTGTTTAATTCATAAACAAAACTTGGAGATTGACTGAAGCAACATTGATCTACTTTGCATTTGTATAACAAATGCAGTCCGAAGGCTAGCTGGCTTGACTTCAGGCTCCGTCTGTAAGTTTATAAAAGAAACAAGGATAGATAGGCTAACAAGTAATCTAGCTGCTCCCCAGCAGAGTCGCCATTTTGTTACCGGGAATAGTGTCCACTCGGATGCTGCTATTCCCCTAAGATGGGTGGCTATCTTAGAAATAAACAAGTAAAGTCTACTATTGTCTTCTTTTATGAAAATAGACAAGAGGAGAACCAAGAAGACCAACCTGAGTCTTGCGCTTGATTTCCTCTCCTTCTTGATAGAGTTTCACCACTTCTTCTTCATCTGCCCAACTTTAAAAGGAACCTATCGAATCACAACAAAATACTACTATCGAAGAAACAAAGATCTATGTTCATAAATAACACAGGACCAGATGTGTGTTAACCATATAAATGCATATATAAACAAGTACACAAGAATATGGAAGAAAACAAGAATGGCTTTATTAGGATGAAAAGTAGCAAGAGGATTACAACCATATGTTCTGACCCAGCGTTATCCTCTAGCTAGGAAGCCCTTCTTCACCTCAAGCAAAGCTTAGATCACCCAACACTATGAATTTATACCAGAAAACCAACAGCACTTCTCTATAAGATACAAAATTCCAGCCTCTGGATCTCTATGATGAAGGATCCATATATAGATGATTACAGAGAGGTGAGTCATCTTCTAGGATCTTGATTAGTGTCCTCTCTCTGATAGTTCCTGCTTCCACTTGGATAATGATGATCTCTTACTCATCCCTAGTCAAGAATAGAGAGGAAAGTGTCACAGGGGAAGCTTCTGGAAGATCCCATGATCTTCCACCTCGCATTTTTGTCCCTGCCATTTGTCCATTCCCGACCATCGCACCCTACAGAGGAGCAATTCAGTATGCATCGCACCTTGTACACTGGGAAGGTGATATGCATCGCACCCTCTGCACTGAGCTTTAAGTATGGTCCAGTTTTGACCATTTATGAGCAGTTGTTAGTGGAGAACTTCTAGGAGATGATGTAATTAGATGACCTTGTTCCTTTAGGTAGTGAAGCAACACTTTTAGGGACTTAAGAGCCCTCAGTTTATGGACATTTATGATTGGGGTTGAAGTGCCCAAAAATGTCTATAACACTTATGAAATTTATTTTATTAAAATGGGGACCCTTAATAAATTTTAAAACATAAAAATTAAAAATGGTTTCTTTGTCTTGAATAAAACATTTTTTTTCTATATAGCCCCCTTTTGTTTGGTTGTGTATATTCTTTCAGTGACTAACCCACGTAGTTAACCAAGGGGTTGGAGGGGGGGTAGAGCCCCCTCTTTGTTGTGCTGATTGCACAGCAGGGGGTCACAAGGGGGGCGGCAACCCCCCCTATCTAGGGGGTTTGAGGGGGGTGAGTAGCCCCCCTCTATGGGGTCCGGGGAAAGGCCTTAGGGAAACATTTTTTGGACCCTATATTAGGTTGTGCAGACCTACCTATGGTTTTGTGCATGGTTTTCACACATGGTTTTGGACATGATGGTTTTCGCTCCACGGTTTTGGATGCAATGGTTTTCGGTCCATGGTATTGGATGCTTCGTCATATATAAATATGTATTGTAACATTGAAAGGAAAATAATGAAAAATCAATCTAGTAGTCCTGGTATTGGGATCCAGGGGAGAATATCTATGTATATGTGTTTTACGTGTTATGCTCTCGCACTGTTTATTTTCTGTCTTTTAGAATTCGTATGCAAGTAATTTATGTACCGGGTTAAAACAAACATTTGGTATCAGAGCTATTTTGGCTTCAAGGGGATGCCTTTGTTGCTAAGGGGTTTCACTCGGGCCTGTGGTAGACCCTGTTCAGTGGGAGATCTGCAGGATCGATTTTAGTGGTGAAAGAAGATGGTGAGCAGTGGAAAGATAGAGATCAAGAAATTTAATGGTCAGAGTTTTGAGTTGTGGAAACTCAACATGGATGATCTATTGGTGGATAAATATCAATGGATCATGGTAGATCCTGGTACTAAACCAATGGAAGTGTCTGATGAAGAATGGAAGAAGTTGGATCAGAAGGAAAATAGCACAATACGATTGGGTGTCTTATATTCAATATTACTGAATGTATCAGTGGAAGCTACAATGAAGGCTTTATGGAACAAGTTAGGGACTTTGTACCAATCAAAGTCTCCGGTGAATAAATTGTTCCTATGGAAAAAGTTGTATAACCCGAGGATGAAATATGGAGACTCGGTGACAGAGCATATGAATGTATTTAATACTATGGTAAGTCGGTTATTATATGTTGATATTAAAATTTCATATGAAGATAAGTGCATTAGTTTGTTGTGTTCTCTACCAGATTCATGGGATAGTCTGGTTATTGCAATAGGTAGCAATCGAATTGCCTTGCAATTTGATGAAACATTCTCATCCTTATTGACGGAGGAGATGAGATGGAAAAATATGGAATGCTAGAATGGTGATGCCTTGTATGTACGAGGATGGTCCCATAATAGAAACAAAAATAAGTCATCGAGTGGGAGATCTAAATCTAGAGGGAGATCTAAATCTCTAGGAAAACCTGTGAAGGTGGTGTGCTAGAAATGCAGAAAGGAAGGGCACTACAAAAGGGACTGTAAATATAAATCTCCTGACAAAGGAAAGGGATCTGATGATGCTCCTCTTGCAGAGGTGAAAACCACCTCAGATGAAGTTGGGGGTGTATACCTGGCTTCTTCAAGTACACATGCAGATCATGAGGCATGGTTGATTGTCTCATGTGCATCCTTTCACTTCACTCCCCATATAGAGTGGTTCTGCAAGTATGATAAATACGATGGTGGTGATGTCTTCTTAGTGGATGATAGGAAGGATAGAAGGTCACAGAAAATTAAAGTTGAAGTTCAAAGGTGGAAAGGTTAGAACACTTCCGAGTTTTCTGCATATTCCTGCATTAGCCAGAAATCTGATTTTTGTAAGCAAGCTAGATGATGCAGGTGTAAAAAAAAGTGTTCGAGAAAGCAACCTGCAAGATGGTTCGAGGAGCACTGGTATTGATGCGGTGAGTATGAATTGGAACTCTTTACAAGCTTCCAGGTAGCACTGTTATTGATGGGTGCAACAATTTTGCGGTTCCTAAAAGTGGAGCAGAAAATATAGTGGTCTCTGGAGAAAAGACCATGCTATGGCATCAAAGTCTTGGACATATTGGAGAGAAGGGCCTTCAAATACTTCATGGTAAAGGTATGGTAGAAGGTATGACTAATAGCTCTCTAGATCTTGATTTCTGTGAAAATTGTGTATATGGGAAGCAGAATCGGGTGAGTTTCCCCTCTGGTGGTAACAGGGTGAAACAAATATTAGAGCTTGTGCACAGTGATTTGTTTGGACTTGTGAAGCTTATATCACTCGGTAAGTCTGTGTACTATGTATCATTTATACATGAATTCTCAAGGAATACATGGATATATTTCCTCAAGAAGAAATATGAAGTATTTGACTAGTTTAAAGAATTTAAGGCTCCGTAGAAAACCAAACAGAGAAGAAGATAAAGGTGTTGAGGACAGATAACGGTGGAGAGTTTTGCAGCAAGGAATTTGAAGAATTCTGTAAGAAGTGTGGTATAGCATGACAAAAGACTACTCCATACACACCTAAGCAAAATGGAGTTGCAGAAAGAATGAACAAGTCATTGATGGAAAGAGCAAGAAGCATGCTTAGTGGTGCCAGGTTATGACAGGAATTCTAGGCAGAGGCGATGGTGAGAACATGTTACCTGGTCAACAAATCACCTTCATCAACGTTGGAGGATAAGACTCCATAAGAGGTATCGACTGGTAAGAAACCCTCTCTTTCAAATTTGAGGGTATTTGGATGTGATGCATATGTACATGTTCCAAAGGAGTAAAGAACCAAGTTGGATAGTAAATATGAAAAGTGCATCTTTATTAGGTATAAGGATGGTTTAAAGGGTTACAAGCTTTGGAACCCAATAACAAGGAAGGTTGTGTATAGCCGAGATGTGGTGTTCAAAGAGGTGAAAGATGTTATTAAACACGAAGTCCCATCAAAGGTACCTAAGAAAATAGAGTTTGAGCTTAAGGTAGAAGAATCATACTCTACAGCAAAAGAGGAATCAGAAGATGAAGAACCACAAACTCCGGTGTGAGAAGATCAGTTCGAGAAAGAAGGAAGCGAGAAAGGTATAATCCATCTTATTTTTGTTCAAATTTTTCTTTATCTATTATTGATGATGATCCTAGAGTTGTGAAGGAAGCAATAGATTCAAAGGATGACAAACTCTAGAAAGAGACCATGGTTGATGAAATGAAATATTTGCACAAAAATGAGGCTTGGGATCTGGTGGAGTTTTTGGTTGGAAGGAAACCCATTGGCAGCAAATGGGTGTTCAAGAAGAAGACAAATGCAGAAGGAAAGGTGGAGAAATACAAAGCTCGGTTGGTAGCCAAAGGTTATTCCCAGGTGTCGGGAATTGATTTTGGTGATATTTTTTCTCCTGTTGTCAAGGTAGCTTCTATTAGATTACTTTTATCTGTTGCCTCTGCTTTTGATTTTGAGGTAGAATAGATGGATGTGAAGAAAAAATTTCTTCACGGGGATCTGGAAGAGGAGACCTACAGGAAGCAATATGAAGGCTTTGCGGTGAAGGGTAAGAAAGAATTGGTATGCAAGTTAAAGAAGTCTCTGTATGGGTTAAAATAGTCACCAAGGATGTGGTATCAAATATTTGATACATCTATACAGGGACTCAGCTTCACCAGAAACAAAGCAGATCACTATGTGTATTTTAAATTAATTGGTGACAGTGTTATTTATCTGGTCTTGTATGTAGATGATATGTTGCTAGTTGGAAATGACAAAGAAATTTTCTAGGATTTGAAGACCCAATTGTCCTCCAAATTCGACATGAAAGATATTGGTGCTGCAAACTATATTTTGGGCATGGAAATTAAAAGAGATCGGGAAAAAGAGGAAGCTCTGGTTAAACTAGAGGAAGTATGTCGAGACAATACTACAGAGGTTTAATATGCAGGATAGTAAACTGGTGGAGGCTCCTATTCCTGTAGGTGTAAAGTTATCTATGTTGGAAATAACACTGAGAGGGGGGGGGGGGAATCAGTATTATTACATTAATAAAAACCTTTTCATTTCCAAACTCTGATTCATATATGCTACTTCCACAACTTCTTATGATTAAGTTAATTGATCTTCAATGAGTGCATTAGAACATTATCAACCATGTTATCAATTAACAGATGCAGTAACATAGAATAGATCATCACACATAAGGCACACACATGAACACCATGATATAAGGTGGAAACCCAATGCGGGAGAAAACCACCTACTGCAAGTCTTCTCAATCTTCTTCTTAATAAGAAAATAATTTTACAATATTTGTACTGGTGCAGTCTTATACCGGTACGGGAGCTACAACCCCCTTTGCTCTTGTACTAGCTGATCCATTTACTAGTACGCAGGCTGCTACCTACTACAATGCTCCAAAGATTCCCCTTTTATTTCGTGCTAGCTTAAGTACTAGTACGTAGGCGCCGACCTACAATCTTCTCTCCTCCAGGTACGACGTTTCATCAATTTTCATACTGGATACACTGAAGCACAACACACACTCTGAAAGGCCACGTTTCATCCAATTTTCATATTGGACCCAACAACAACATTGAAGCACATAAACAATCTTCTGAATTACCCAAGCACTAGATCAATACATATACAAGTGATTCATCAACCAGATCTAGTCCATCAGATTACATAAAGATGAGTCATTAAGAACCTGATCCATTCATCCATCAATGTATAAACATTTAATCAATCACTGCTGTTATTAGAACTTAATACCAGAAATCAAACATCACTTCAAAACCCAGAACACATCAATGATAAACATGGATAGCTAAGTAGATTTCATGAGAAGTACGCAGCTTCACCCATATAACAACTGCATATAAGTACGCACTGTTTCCAACTGCTTCCCTGCATACGTGCGCACTCTGCCTCACAGACTTCCTGCGTATGTGCGCTCTGTGTCCAATGAACTGCCTGCGCCCCTCCGCATTTGTAGCACTTCTGGGACTGCGTATCTGCGCACCTGCAGCGCTTCTGTTCCTGCATATCTCCACACTTTTCTTTCACTGTACTTGCATACTTGCAGGTATAGATAATTTCAAGACTTCAAGAATAACCCAGACTGTCAAATCTATAGATCTGAACATGCACCGAGGAGATATCAACCCATTAGTAGATCCGACTTGTAGTTCTCATGTTTCTCCTTGATTTAGATCTAGCTATCTCTCATAACCCATCACTAGAATTTCAGATCTAGCTTCTTAAGATATTCAACCCAAAATCATACCCTAGCCAACTGATCTCCTTCCTCTTATATAGGCAAGCTCTTCCTAAAATAATGGATCATGGGGCTCAATAATAATAATAATATAAAACAATATCACGGGCCAAAACCATAGAATCAAGAACGGCGGGCTAAATACCACGAGCCAAACATAAGAAACCCCATGTGAATGTGCTTCTCTGCCTTGAAGTAAGTGAACAGGGGGTACGCACCTCCTGAACGGGATAACTGCGAGTATGTACGCACTTTATGTAAGATCGGCCTGCGTGTACGCACCTTCTATAAGGTGTACCTGCGTACCCCTTATTTTCTTCAATATTTGATAGCTGATCATCAATCTCTGTTTTTGACTTGAAGTACTGTGATCTATCACCTGAATGGGTTGCCATCAAGGACAACACTTTAGCCATAATGCCAACAATCTATTCAATAGTGTCCCAAGACACGAGAAGAGGAAGAGGACATGTCTCGTGTTCCATATGCAAGTGCAGTCAGTAGCCTGATGTATGCGATGGTCTATACTAGACCAGACATTGCACATGTAGTGGGAGTATTGAGCAATTTTATGTCAAAACCAGGAAAGGGGCATTGGACAACAATGAAGTGGTTTTTTAGGTATTTCCGTGGCACTAGTGATTATGGTTTGTGCTACCAAGGAAGACCAGGATTGGACAGATTTTTGGATATTTGTGGCTTTATTGATGCAAACTGGGCTGGAGATATGGATTAGATAAGATCTACAAGTAGGTATGTGTTTAACCTATTTGGAGGTGCAATCAGTTGGATGAGTAAGAAACAATCTGTAGTGACATTATCAACTACAGAGGCATAATACATGGCAGCCACTCATGCAAGCTAGGAAGTAGTTTGGTTGCACAGATTGTGTTCAAGTATGGGGTTAGTACAGGGAGATATAAGGATAGAATGTGACAGCCAAAGTGCAATTTTCTTGGTAAAGAACCCTGCTTAGCA
Source organism: Pinus taeda (assembly GCA_000404065.3). NCBI lineage: Eukaryota > Viridiplantae > Streptophyta > Pinopsida > Pinales > Pinaceae > Pinus > Pinus taeda. The sequence goes on from APFE031340341.1 coordinate 62,215, forward strand.
TTCAAAGACAAATCACATTGATGTTCAGTATCACTTTGTGAGGGATATGATAGAAGACAAAAAGGTGTTGCTGGTAAAGGTGGATACTTTGAAGAATATTGTAGATGCATTGACAAAATCTGTGAGATCTGAGAAGTTCTCTTGGTGTAGAGAAACAATGAGCATTTCTGCACTGGATAAATAACTAATCTCTCCTATGGATCTTTGTGTAAAGAAAATAACAAGTGGGAGAATATTGGGTTTTGTTATATTCTTTTCACGACTAGTCCGCGTAGTTAACCGAGGGGGTTGGGGGGGGGGGGGGGGCGGGTGGGCACGAAGCCCCCTCGTTGTGTCGATTGCACAAAGGGGGGGGAATCACAGGGGGGCCAGGGGGTTTAACGGGGCGAGTAGCCCCCCTCTATAGGGTCTGGGGCAGTGCCCCAGGGAAAATTGTTTTGGACCCTATATTAGGTTGGGCGAACCTACCTATGGTTTTGTGCATGGTTTTCACACATGGTTTTAGACGCGATGGTTTTCGGTCCATGGTTTTGGACGCGATGGTTTTTGGTCCATGGTATTGGATGCTTCAGCGTGTATAAATATGTATTGTGACATTGAAAGGAAAATAATGAAAAATCAATCTGGTAGTCCTGGTTTTGGGATCCAAGGGAAAATCTCTGTGTATATGTGTTTTATGTGTTATTCTCTCGCATTGTTGATTTTCTATTTTTTAGAATTGTATGCAGGTAATTTCTGTATGGGGTTAAAACCAACATTTACTCATGAAATACCAAAGGAAAAGAAACTCTTATTAACATATGCAAATATAACCAATTCAAGGATTTCCACATACCACCCAACCATAGATTGAGTTGAACCAAATCTCTCTTTCTTCCAATTACCCCTGTGTCATATTCCAAGCATAAATGTGGGATCTTATGGAACAAACCAAGAACACCAAAATAGGGCTTCCATAGGCCAAACTAATTCAACCCTCAACCAGTGATTCTACCTCATGATCGTGTTGTGCTATTCAACAACCCCATTTTTCTATTTTATAAATTTCCTATGAAATTTATTTTATTAAAATGGGGACCCTTAATAAATTTTAAAACATAAAACATAAAAAAGTTTTCTTTGTCTTGAATAAAGCATTATTTTCTTATATATCCCCCTTTCATGCTAAGAATCGCCCCTTTTAAGGCCGAAATGACAGAACAACAAGATAAGAGGACAACGTTGCAGATAAGTGACTGTTCAATTCAAAAAAAGAAGGCTGATTTGACAGAACAGAGTAATCAGAGATTTGTATGAAATTCTATTTTTTCAGATGCATGATTGAAATGAATTGTTCAACTTCCTTAACGCTTGAAGAAAAAGAAGTTGTTTTCATTAGCGACTATTTAAACATGTTGTTGGCATTAAATTGTGGACTAGATATCTTCGAGAGAAAGCGAGGGGAGCTCACACTATTGTACTCTTGAGGTATAACTTAATAGGAAGACTGGCCAAGCTCCTCTTCTCTACCATTCACAAATTGTTTAAGGTACTATTGTACAAAGGATTTAGATTTGTAGGTTAGAGAAGGAAAAACTCAGATGTGAGAGATTATTGAGGATTTTTTCATTTTGCATTCTGAATTATGTGTGATGGGCAGAGCTTGCACTATTGCAAATCTTATTGTAACATTAGAAGTTCAAAGATTGTAGAGGACTATTTGAGATAAGAGCCAGAGAAATGGTTTCAATAAATTGGTATTTCTAATACTATTGTTTTAAATATTAGTTTCATTTTATAATGAAAATAATGTGCCATTTTATTCATATTTGTGCACTATTTTTGGTATGAGTAATTTTCCTCAATCATATCTTATTATTTATCTTTGCTCTTATGTGTTGAATCCTAATTTCTAAGTAACTATTTACTCATAAATCTACCTTTTAATAGCGATTTAACAAATAATGATATGTTGTGAACTATTTCCTCATATTCTTGTTTAATGATTTGAATTATTGATTTAAGAAACAATATCATTTTGTGAACTACTTCCTAAATGTTATTGGTTGATTATTTCAGTTAAGAGGTCTCTGAATAGAATATGTTTTGGTATTCATAATGTCAGTTAATTGAACTATTTAGTTAGCTTGATATTGATTATAAGCCAAACATACTTAAATCCCAAATCAATTGAATATCTTTCTCTCAATTGGGTTAGATCTATATCTGCTTAATTGAGATAGGATTAGGATTTAGTTCCTTTTTCTTGCATTTTAGAATTAGTTTACATTTAGATTAATTCTACATTTCTAGAAGTCCTCTTTTGAGGAAAAACTTTAGATTGGTTTGGTTGTTCCACAAAAACAACTTAAGGATCATTCTTCTTGCTTGATCATCTTGAAGAACTCATCTGATGGCCCTAGCTATTAGCAATTGAGAACATATTTAAAGTTGATAGCAGTTGGGAGAGGGTAACTGGACCTAACTGAACCAATCATAACCATTATTCCAAACAAAAAAGGAGCTTCTTTAAGGTCTTGATTGGGTCGTTTTCCCCAATTTTGTTGCAGCAATTCTTAATACCTCAAAATTTTTGGCACTAGAAGGAGGGCCTTGAATTAGTTATTTGTTTAAATTTTGTTATATCATTTTTTTATCCAATCATGGCTCCCATGTGCATTCTTACACTTGGTCATGCATTCAATTCACCTAAGCCTACACGAGGCATGCCCAAGAAGCAGATCACATCTTTGTCATAGTTAAAGTTTGGTGGTGAGCGTAATATTTCTACATTAAATCATAATCCTGATTTTGTTAATAGATGTAAATATTTTAATATAATCATTGATAATGAGATCTGTAGACTTTTGATTCTCACATTCAGAGGACGTATCTGCAAATGGTTCTTGGTGCTTCTTGAGAAGTTGATTCATTCATGGAAACACTTTTTCCAGGTATTTTTCAAAGCACATCAAAATTACAGTTACAATAGTTTGTGTTTAGAATTAGATAATCTTTACATGTACGATAATGAATCTTTAGATGATTTTTATAATATATTTTGATCGTTTTGTTATGGATTTCATTTAGATGATTTTCCTTCAACTGAAGATTTAATTGAATGTTTCACTTCTCTTGTTTCTTCCCATACTGAAAATAATGAATCAATTAATAAAGAACAAGACACATCTAATTCATTAAATAGTCTTGAAACATTAAACAATTTTATAGAACCTAAACCTAAAACTGTAATTGAATCACAATGTTCTTCTTTAGAAAATTTGAATTCTCATTTTCTCTTTGAAAATGCAATTGAAACAAATTTTAATAATGCACGTGATCAATTAGTAGGTCCAATAAAATCCAATCTACAACAAGACTTGAATAATGAACACATCAGTTTATCTTCTTTGAATGAAACTTTAAAAAATTCAGAACATTTAACTGCAATTGAAAAAATGTCTTTAAACCAAGATTATAATTTGGCAAGTTATATAGATGAATCATTTCAGCTGTCATTATATTCTAGCATACATTATTTTCTTTATCCTGATGTCTTTTCAAATCAGAGTATAGCTAATGATGATCACACCAATCTTTCAGTTGATAATTTTCATAGTTCTTGTTCTAGAAATTCTACATTTAGCAATCATTTGAATGATAATCCTTTAATTGCAAAATCTTCTTCTTTTGTATTTTTGTATTTTTTTATTTTTTATTTCAGGTTAGTCATTTGATTTTCATAAGAAGGTAATTTATGACGATTGTCGCAATGATAATGAAAAAGAATCACATCTTGTACAAACTGCGCTAATTTTGAAAATTGATTTATTTCATGAAGATTCACATGGTTCAATTTTGTCTCCTGAACGCAAACTTAGTTTTGAGAATTTTGATGAGTTAATTTTGCGAGTTCCTAATGTATTTCATTCTGATTCTCTTTTAGAAATTTGCATTTTTAAATTTTTCAGGGAATGTCCTTTTAGTGGCAATTCATTGACCGAAACCCATGATAGGTTCTAGAATTTCCTTGTAAAATTATTTTTTAATTTTAGCTTTCATAACATTTTAATTGTTTTTCCATGCTTTTTGTTATTTTATTTTCTTTTTGCAAGCATGTTAAATTGTTCAATATTAAATATCATCGAGATTTATTAAGTGAAAATGAGGAATTGGTTTCTCATAATCCTGAATATCAAAAATTATTTTGTTTCCAATTTAATTTGACATTTAGAAATTCATTCCAATCATTTCATAATCAGGCAAATTTAAATGTTGAGAGTGTTCTTCCTTCACAACATGCTTTGCCATCATCTCCTTTGGAAAGTTTTCATTCTCTAACAAATATTTATCCATTCTTTGATGATCCCATTGATACTTTTTTAGAGCATGCTTTCCAAAATAGATGGTTTACTAACAGGTTAATTATAAATAAACTTGTTTTTGTACATAATTTTACATTAGATGTAAACAATAATTTTTGTTTCATTTTGATTGTTTTCGTTATCTTGTTACTAATGTTTGACTTGTACATATAGGTGGGTAATAGAATGAGAGAATGGTCACATTGGAAGTTTGATTATACATAGTCATGTTTCCTTCATTAAGTTAGAATTAGGAGTAGATTAGTTTAGATTAGTTTCAATAAATAATGATTTTGAGTTAATTGCCTTGCATCGGAAAAAGTCATATCTTTTCGGTAATATTAAATGAAATTCTTCAATGGTAAGTATCTTATACTCACTTTCATTCACTTCTTTACTTTTTAGATTTATTTTTGTTTTCTTGTTTTCTGTTGATATGTAACTCTCTTTTGCAGCTCTTCACAAGCATTTTTACAACTTCAACAAATCAAAACTGTGAGCTTAAAGAAGCAGTAACGATTTTTCATTGAATTAGCTAAAACGGGGAATTTCTAAACCTTAATATTTTTCTTTAAAAAGCATTACTTTAATTTGAAAATGGTTAAAAGTTTTTATTTTTATTTTTTTCTCAAGTTTTTCTTTTGAAAAAGATAAATAAATAGCAAAATTCCTCATTCAAACTGAATTATTACTAAATGCTTTTAACTTTGCAAAAATTGATTTATCTAGATTTCGGCATAAGAAGGAATGTTTTCTTCATTATCCTTTTCCTTTTTTGTTAAGAAATTTGTATAAACAATTTTGTAAAGTTTTCTTTTTAGATTTGGTTTTGAGTGGTTTTATAATGATAGTTGTGAATAGTCATATCTTCAGAATTTAGTTATCATATCACATTTATTTTATCTTTTAGATAATAATGTTAAATGACATACTCTTGGCCTTTCATCAATATATCTTAAAATCAGTTTGTGAATTTTCAATTTGAAAGTAAGTATTTTCAAGAAGTAGGTTATGAAAATTGAAAATTAGATAAAAATTATAGAACTCTAAAAATCTTTTCCATTAAATTGTAAAATCTTTTAAATCATGAGATCCTTTTATTCTAATATCAGTAAAGAAAGGTTATCTTTAAAAAGTAAATATTTTCTTACAACCTAGCAACTTCAACTCTAAATTGTCATCGAGAACAATGATTCTCCCCATCCATTAAAATGCAATTTTTAGAGCATAATTCAAAAAATATAATAAATCTAAAAGATAAGAGGTCTCATCATGAGTCTTCTTACCATGATCATAGGGAAATAATAAAACTGACATTACCAATACTGAACACCAAATTAGGGTAATGGCTTATGATTGTTTCAATCGTAAGACAATGGATCTCATCACGAGCCAACTTGTTCAGTTTAATTACTACCAGTGAATGGCATTGTCTTTATCTAGCCACCAAACCAAGACAATGGCTTTTATTATTTAAAAAAATATATTATGAATTTACCTCTAACTTTTCTGCTCTTAATTGGATGGGATACTGAGTCATTAATAGTTAAAAGGCTCTAACTGTGACAAATGAGTACATCAAAAAGCTATGTTGTAAAAGGCCCCCTACTTTATCTTGATAGTTGATTAATGATTGATATAGATAAATAGGTATTTTTGTTCATGAGAGGTTTTTAAGAAATTGCAATTAAATGAGTTTTTATGATCAGAGTAATTTTATATATCTAATGTTTCAAAAATTAGTTTCCCATTCCTAAATTATTTTTACTTAATTTTTGAAACTTCATTTTCATTCATCAGATATAACTAGTTTTTCTAGTGAACTGCCAATTGTTGTGTTATTCAACAACCCCATTTTTTTATCTTATAAATTTCCTATGAAATTTATTTTATTTTATTTTTTTATTTTTTATTTTTTTTATATAGCCCCCTTTCATACCAAGAATCGCCCCTTTTAAGGCTGAAATAACCAAACAACAAGATAAGAGGACAGCGTTGTAGATAAGTGACTGTTCAATTCAAAAAAAGAAGGTTGATTTGACAGAGTAGAGTAATCAAATATTTGTACGAAATTCTATTTTTCAGATACATGATTGAAAGGAATTGTTCAACTCCCTTAACACTTGAAGCAAAAGAAGTTGTTTTCATTAGTGGATATTTAAACATGTTGTTGGCATTAAAATGTGGATCGGAAATGTTAGAGAGAAATCCAGGGGAGCTCCAACTATTGTACTCTCAAGGTATAACTTAATAGGAAGAGTGGTCAGGCTCCTCTTCTTTGCAATTCATGACTTCTTGAAGGCACTATTGTATTGAGGATTTAGAGTTGAATGTTAGAGAAGAGAACTTAGATCTGAGAGATTATTGAGGATTGTTTCCTTTTGCTCTAAGAATTATTTTTGATGGGCAGCGTTTGCACTATTGCAGCTCTTGTTGTAACAATAGAGGTACAAAGATTGTAGAGGACTGTTGGAGACCAGAGACAGAGAAATGGGTTCAATAAATTGGTATTTCTAATACTATTGTTTTAAATATTAGTTTCATTTTATAATCACAGGAATGTGTCATTTTATTCATATTTGTGCACTATTGTCGGTATGAGTAGTTTGTCTCAATCATATGTTATTATTTATCTCTTCTCGTATGTGTTGAATTTTGATTTTTGAGTAACTATTTACTCAAAATTTTGTCTTTTAATACCGATTTAACAAATAATGATATGTTGTGAACTATTTCCTCATATTCTCGTTTAATCATTTGAATTATTGATTTAACAATCAATATCATTTTGTGAACTACTGCCTAAATGTTATTGGTTGATTATTTCAGTTAAGAGGTCTTTGAATAGAATATGTTTTGGTATTCATAATGTTAGTTAATTGAACTATTTTGTTATCTTGGTATTAATTATAAGCCAAACATATTTAAATCCCAAATCAATTAAATATCTTTCTCTCAGTTGGTTTAGATCTATATCTGCCTAATTGAGATAGGATTAGGATTTAGTTCCTTTTTCTTGATTTTAGAATTTGTTTGCATTTAGATTAATTCTACATTTTTAGAAATCCTCTTTTGAGACAAAACTTTAGATTGGTTTGGTTGATCCACAAAAACAACTTAAGGATCATTCTTCTTGCCTGATCGGATCGAATAATTGATCTGATGGCCCTAGCTATTAGCAATTAAAGACATATTTAAAGCACTCTTAATTGGATGGGATACTGAATCATTAATGGTTAAAAGGCTCTACTTGTGACAAATGAGTACACCAAAAAACTAAGTTGTAAAATGCCCCCTACTTTATCTTTATAACTGATTAATGATTGATATGGATAAAAAGGTATTTTCATTCATGAGATATTTTTAAGAAATTTCAATTTAATGAGTTTTTATGATCGAAGTAATTTTATTTATCTAATGTTTCAAAAAGTAGTTTCCCCTTCCTAAATTATTTTTACTTAATTTTTGAAGCTTCATTTTCATTCATCAAAGATAAGTGGTTCTTTCAGTGAATCACCAATTGTTGTGATATTGAACAACCCCATTTTTCTATTTTATAAATTTCCTATGAAATTTATTTTATTACAATGGGGATCCTTAATAAATTTTAAAACATAAAACATAGAAATAATTTCTTTGTCTTGAATAAACCATTTTTTTATATAGCCCCTTTCATACCAAGAAGCGCCCCCTTTAAGGCCAAAATGATAGAACAACAAGATAAGAGGACAGCGTTGGAGATAAGTGACTGTTCAATTCAAAAAAAGAAGCTTGATTTGACAGAATAGAGCAATCACAGATTTGTATGAAGTTCTGTTTTTCAGATGCGTGATTGGAAGGAATTGTTCAACTCCCTTAACGCTTGAAGAAAAAGAAATTGTTTTCAGTGTGGCTATTTAAACATGTTGGCATTAAACTATGGACTAGAAATCTTAGAGAGAAATCCAGGGGAGCTCACACTATTGTACTCTCTAGGTCTAACTTAATAGATATATTGGCCATGCTCCTCTTCTTTGCAATTCACGAATTCTTGAAGGCGCTATTGTATAGAGGATTTAGAGTTGTAGGTTAGAGAAGAGAAAACTCAGATTTCAGAGATTATTGAGGATTTTTTCCTTTTGCATTCTAGATTATGTGTGATGGGCAGAGTTTGCACTATTGCAGCTCCTATTGTAACAACAGAAGTTCAGAGATTGTAGATAACTATTGGAGATCAGAGCCAGAGAAATGGATTAAATAAATTGGTATTTCTAATACTATTGTTTTAAATATTAGTTTCATTCTATAATGGAAGGAATGTGTCATTTTATTCATATTTGTGCACTATTTTCGGTATGAGTAATTTGTCTCAATCATATGTTATTATTTATCTTTTCTCTTATGTGTTGAATTCTCATTGTTGAGTAACTATTTACTCAGAAATTTGTCTTTTAATACCGATTTAACAAATAATAATATGCTGTGAAATATTTCCTCATATTCTTAATTAATCATTCGAATTATTGATTTAACAATCAATATCATTTTGTGAACTACTTCCTAAATGTTATTGGTTGATAATTTCAGTTAAGAGGTCTCTGAATAGAATATGTTTTGGTATTCATAATGTTAGATAATTGAACTATTTAGTTAGCTTGATATTCATTATAAGCCAAACATATTTAAATCCAAAATCAATTAAATATCTTGCTCTCAGTTGGGTTAGATCTATATTTTCCTAACTGAGATAGGATTAGGATTTAGTTCCTTTTTCTTGCATTTTAGAAATAGTTTTCATTTAGATTAATTCTACATTTCTAGAACTCATCTTTTGAGGAAAAATTTTAGATTGGTTTGGTTGTTCCACAAAAACAACTTAAGGATCATTCTTCTTTCTTGATCAGCTTGAAGAATTGATATGATGGCCCTAGCTATTAGCAATTAAAGACATGTTTAAAGCTGATAGTTTTTGGGAGAAAGTAACTAGACCTAATTACATGAATCAAAACCACTATCCCAAAGGGAAAAGGAGTTGCTTTAAGGTCTGGACCAGGTGGTTTTCCCCAATATTATTGCAGTGATTCTTGAGGCCTCAATAGGTCGTACATCACTAACCATCACCGGATCAATATCTACCAAATTTGTTCAGGGCTCTAAAGAATTATTTCCAACCAAGGCTTCCAAGACACATAACTCAACCCACAGCTGATGTCGGGCTCCAGAGAGTTTGTCCAACTAGGGTTTCCAGGACTAGTAACTCAACCCACCAAGGGCTCTTGAGAATTTGTCCAACCAAGGCTTCCAAGACTAGTAACTCAACCCAAGTTGTTATAGGGCTTCTAGATCTTTCTTCCAACCAAGAATACAAGAACTATTAAGTCAACAGACAACCATAAGGAACATGAGCACCAACTAGAAAACAAAAGATAAACCCACAACACCATGGCTATCCAGGAAATGGAAAGGTTAGGAAAAACCATTGTCAATCTAGTAAATCCTCCATGCCAATGACAAATCATAACCAAATAACCACATGCATATGCCATGCATGTCAAAACTAGCAAGGAATTCATACATGCAACTTTGTACCTGTAAGAAAAACTCATTGTAGTTGTTGGTCCCATTATCCTCTTATGCTTTCTTGCTCTTCCTTTTCCTTCTTGCTCCAAATCCCATGTATGCCACACTACTTCAAGAGTGCTCCAAGGAAACTCTAAGTGTCCAAGAGTATGAGAGAGAGAATAAAATGAGAGTTCTAAAAACTAAATTGACAAAAAACTATGAACCGATCCTCATAAGCCTTTTATCAATGAGGCCTTTATTTTCCACATTTTCCATTATTTTCCTTCAATTTCCTTCTCACATGCGACCTATGACCTTTTTCTGTCCTTTTCTCCTATTTTCCATTATTTTCTTAAATAAAATGACAATAAATGCATCATGCCTTTCCGAATCCTTTTCTATAACCTTTGCCAATTTCCATAGCCATTAATTAACCACAAGTGATCCCCATCAGTATGTTTTCACCCAACATTCATCTTGAAATACATGTTCCATGACCTTGGTTAATATTTTCCTTTATTAACTTTATTACATGGATTTTTCACCAGGGTCGTTACAGTAATATTTGTTTCTTGTTTTGAAGAAGTTGAAAAATGAGGAATTTTATGACCCCATTTGCATGAAAGGATTATAGAGGTCAGGTCCATGATAGCAATGCACTCTTCTACCCTTAGTATTTTCCTTGGGTGTTGAAGGGGGTATGTTACAATTTGGTATCAAAGCCCAAGGTTCAAACATTAGATCTTTGGGAATGGAATTGAAGTCTTGTTTTAGAATGTCAAGGAAGAAAGGTTTCAACGCTAGATTCTTTGGGAGCAAGATAAGGCTCTAGAAAAGTGTGATAAGTATTAAAACATGTTATGAAGAATGTTGTGTTGGTTGATGTATTTGTTTGTGATGTATGAATATAGTATGTTAGACCTTATTTGATGAAAGTGTTAACTAGAAGTGTAATGTTTCATCTAGCCTGACACTATAAGACCATACTGACAAGCCAAGGTGATAATTTACATGTTGCATCTATATTTTTTTAACTCTAACAATTATGTGTATATAAAAATACATAAGAACAAACTAAGCTCCATGATAAATGAGGACGAGAATGGTGCAATATAGCATTGATAGGTCACAACATGGACATGAAGAGGAACAATTAGTGGAGAAGAGAGGAGGGATAGACCCTCTTGATTTGAGGGATACCTTGAGAAGCTTAAGGGTTGAAATAAATCTACAAAGCTAATAATGAGAAGCTTGTTAGAGAAAGAGAGAGGAAAATTGAGGTAAATTAAGTGTAACTATAAAGTATCTCAGACTTGTAGAGAAAAAATCAACATGATTTTGCAAAGCCATAAAATCAAGAAAATCTCATCAAAACAAGGAAAATAAGAAGAATGGACTAATGCAGAAGATGGGAGTAGATCTAGGAAGAGGAATCAATTAGAGGGTGAAGATATAGTAAAATAAGATACTCCACTGAGTAATCTAGAGAGAAGAAGAATTACCCATGGGTAGCAATCCAGTGCTACTCACCAAAGGTATCATTGTAACACAACCCCTACTCACCCTACCCTCACTAACATCAGATGGGTGCAATTACTATCCTGATCGAATCTCCACGGTATGGTTATAGAAATGGGATCTAAATTTTTATCTCTTTTTCAAACTATCCAAAACCTAGAATGGATACCATCATTGCATTCATCTCATTAAGAACTTTCTGACAATATAATTTTTACTTCAATTCAACTTACAATTAAAATATATGACCATCCAAATGTAGGCCTATTGTAATCATACCACGTCATCAAGGGTTCCCATATGGAAATTAGGAAATAATCCACATGTAACCTTACATGGTAGCTCTACTATTGTGGCCAATTTCCCATCAATAGTTGAAAACCCCAGGTACTCAAAGGTCACCCTGTTCCATAATCCACAAGTTTTGATTTGTGACTTGGGTCCTAACCTCGACCTAACTACTCGACCCGAACCTTGACTAGAAGGCCCCACCTAACTAGCTTGAAAACACTCCTTTGGTTAGTCAAAACTCATGTCAAGATTATTCCTTTTCAAATGGCCTTCTCAAAACTCAACTTGGTAGGTCCTATAGGTAATTCAAGCTTGTTTTGTAAGAATTTTACACTTATGAAAATTTTATTTTCTTAAGAAACTGCCTAGGCCTGATGCCCTCATGTATTCACCACCTAGTTAAACTTAATTTTCCTGAGATTGAGGATGAATATACAAGAAATTTCAGTTCTCTTCTACTATGCACCATGGCCATGGAGACCACGAATAAACATGATTAGAAACATCAATGGTATTTCACTAACTTAAACAAAATTACTACTCTCAAAATCTATTGGAATGAGTATAAAATCAACCATTAACTGGCTAGATGAAATACATAGATAACATGCATCTAAGTGAACTTAAAGTCATAGGGAATCAAGTAAATTTCCCAACCACAACCTAATTAATATTTTCTTTCCATATGACACATATCATGTACATAGATAAATAAATAGAATTGACAAGATTACAAGCTAACCTACACATTCATTAGGTTAGAAGAATAAAAACAAATATTTACCATCTCCTCATGTATGAAAATCATTGATATTCAAACACATGAGCATACAATAATTACATCATTTCTTAGGCACGCATATAGGAAATTCAACATCTCATTCACACATAAGAAATCTCAATCCTTAAACCAACAAAAGCCTTTAGCAAGCATAATGAACATGTACATGACAATCAAACATTAGGAGCATAGTTATATACTTGTCTTATATGGAAAAATGGTTAGCAACTAAGAGTGGGACTTCAAATCTCCACCCAACCTTAGAAAAGCTACAACCACAACTACTTGTAGCTATTACACTAGAGATAGATTCTAGTGCTTGAGGCAGATTGCTTTTATGGACTTTTAACCAATAGAACAACTGAAACAGGATGCCACAAGATGATGCTACCTTCATCCACTAGCTACACACATTATCATTCAAAATTTTCAAGCATGATCACATCCATGCCAAGATACCACAGTGCAAAGAACTTCAGCTCACTTTTAGGAGAAGAGAATCCATAATGAGGAAGGTTTGTCAGTTGATAAGCTACTGGTGATTAAATAAATCACTCTCTAGGTGTTTCATTAGTGAGTCAAGCACTAGAGCTTAAGTGACACTTCCCAACCTAGCAAGTTCATCAATCCATAATTTTATAGTGGTTTCTGCAGCCTTATAGGAAACACTTTTCTCTGTACGATGATTTTACCCAGTAATCCTCTGTGAGGATTCTTTAATTGGATTTTAATCCCTCTACAACTTAATCAACAATGAATCCTAGTCACTTCTTTCTCTGCATTCTCAGCTCCACCCTTTGAATAATTTCTCTTTTTCTTACCCTAGCATTCACTGCATGCTTCCTTTCACTACTTTTGTGTACCCCAAAAATTTCGTTCCCTCTGTATATGCCTCTTTGTGTGTGTGAGAACGAGAATTTCATGAATCAGTATGTCCTTCTTTTTCCAACAAACCAACTACCTATTATTCTCCATGATCGTATTCTAATCAACCCCAAGGACAATGCAACCCATGTTTCCTTTAATTTATTATCCTCTTCTTACTTACTGTTGGAGCTAAAGGACACCTGGACCCGTCCCTTCTTCTTTCATTTAATTTATGGCATAGTTAGCCCATTTAAAACCACTCATCCAAAAAGGACTAATATTTAAAACAATTATTCCTTCATGCAATCTCCTTCCTCAGGTAATGGAATTTGTGTCCATCTCTCATCAATTTAAATAATTACAGTTATTTGCAAGAGAGAAATATTAACCACGGGATGTCGCAGTCCCCTCCCCCTTGGGGGGAAACACTGTCCTCAGTGTTCAACAACCGTATTCAATGAAACATGATTTAGACCAAGAATTGTTGATTATGGAGATTCATATACACAACTCCTGGTCCAAATAGTCTCAGGAATGAGACCAAAGAAAGTGGAAAAATAGTAAGAATTAGAAATTTTCCAGCAGGTCACCCATCATAATACCATTCTAGCCCAAACACACTTAATTGTAGAGCTCTCATGAGCCTTGGTGCACTAATGTTGGTGCAATCCAAGTTTGTTAAGAAATGAAACTTAAGGGATAAAAAAGGAATATATCACAATGTTAAAATAGCTAAGAATATGACACATTGCGTGAGAGAAATATTTTAGAAGAGAACAACATAAAAAGGACGAAACTGTTTTTATTGAATGCAAAATATAACACAAGTCTTCATTAGGACAAGAAATTTTCTTTACTCCACGACGAAGTCTCATATTTATACTTTTTATGGGGATATTTCACCAAGATCCATGCCTCTCATTACATTTCAAATACCATGGTTTACAAAATCCATGGATGAATGCCATGGGAAAGTATAATAAATTACGAGACCATGGGTAAATATAATAATCTATGATACCATGGGTAAATGCCATTGTTTACAAAAGCCATGGGTGAATACCATGTGTGAGTATCATAATGACAATGGTAAACTTGAAATCATAGTGCGATTAGATTCTCACTTTGATATTATCCTCACACTATATTCTTTGTACAACATCTATATTATATTTACATTTTCCTTACTTAAAAAATAAGAAAAGATATGTTTTTTGCATTAGGTAAACCATTTCCCACATGGATTTCTCAAGCCGAAAGTCCCTTGATTACACTTTGACTTGCTCTATTACTTGGTTCCGAAGTGTGAACTACCTTCGATCTAGGATGCATAGAGGTTCTAGTTGGGACTCTCCCTCTAGATATACCTCTAACATAAACGAAATAATTACATGATTAGCATCACATACATAACTTTTAAGCGATGAAACATGGAAAGCATCATTCACTCTAATTGATGGAAGTAGAGCCAACCTATATGCCACTGACCTTATCCTTTCGAGCACTTCAAATGGTCCACAAAACTTAGTGCCAAATGGGCACATGACCCAAATTTCATGGAGCTCTTATTAGGTCTAACTCATAGCAAAACATGTTCCCCAACTTAAAACGCTTTGTGAACTCTATGTTGGTTTGCATAAATCTTCTACCTATCCTGTGACACCTTTAAATTGCTTTTGATGGCTTGCATTCCCAACTCAATATATTTCAATCTATCAGGTCCAATGAGGACCCTATTCACTGGATTTCTCTTTCTAATAGGAGTGTTACAAATCCTCCCATAAATTACTTCAAATGGGCTCATTTTCAATGATTCTTGATACCCATTATTGTATGAAAATTACACAAGTGGAAGATACTCTTCCCACTTCCTAGGCTGGTTCATCACATACACTCTTTGTTTTGCGATCGGTTTGAGGATGGTATGTTGTACTAAATGTTAACTTTGTTTCCAATACTGCCAATAATTCTCTCCAAAATTTTGACGTGAATTTGGCATCTCTATCCGAGATAATTTTCTTAGGAACTCCATGTAGTCTTATGATTTCCTTTATGAAAACTTGTGCCATTTCATTAGCTAAATTTATGGATTTAACAGAAACGAAGTGTGCCACCTTGCTCAACTTTTCAACCACTACTTGATTGCATCATGTTGCCTTGGAGTCTTTTGCATCCCCGTAATAAAATCCATGAAAATAATTTCCCACTTCCATTCTGGAATGGGAATAGGTTGCAATAAGCTATTTGGGTGCTTACACTCAACCTTCCTATATCGGCACTTTATTCATTTGGAGATAAAAATTGTCACCTCCCTTTTTAAATCATCTCAGGAATACAATTTATCTATTATTGTCAATGCCTTTTGGTAACCTAGGTGGCCAGAGTATGGCTTGGAATAGAACTCCTTTAATATAAGTTTCTTCAAGTCATTGTTATTTGGTACATAAATTATTTTTTTAAATTTAATCAACCCTTTTTATATAAGGAAATAGTCCTTATTTTTATTGCCTTGATATCCTTGTTGTAGCTCCTCATTTAAGTGTTGATAAATTTTTTCTTGTTACCAAATGTTTTCTATATTTTATTCAAGATTAGTACCATAGGAAATTATGGTTTCTAAATGATTTAATTGCACCCTCTTGCTGAGCGCATAAACCACTATGTTCTCTTTCCTTTTATATACTTAATTACAAAGTCAAACTTGTTGAGCATGGCAAACAATATAGCTTTCCTTGCATTTAACTTGGACTATTCAAATAAATAATCCATCCATCCATGATCAGTCATTAAATTGAATTTTCTACTAAGAAGGAAGTTCCTCTACATCTTTAGTGCATGATGATGGCAGTCAATTCCAAATCATGAGTTACATAATTCTACTCATATTCATTTAACTTTCGGGGCTCATAGCACACCACTTAACCTTCTTGCATCAAACTCCATGAAGTCCCTCCTTGCAGTCATCCATGGATAAAATGAAATCCTTTTCAATATAGGTTATTCTTAATATTGGTGCATTCGTCAACAACTGGTTCAAATGATCAAAGAATGTTTCACAATCAACTCTCCATTTGAATATTTTCCCTTTCTTTTGCAGAGTAGTAATTGGACAACCAATCGTGGAGAAGTTTTAAAAAATCACTTGCAATATCCTTGCAGTCCTATGAAGGACCCAACTTTATATACAATTCTAGGTGTTGGCCATTCCATGATAGCCTTAACATTCATTGGGTCAACTACTACTCCCCCCTTGAGACAATGTGTCCCAAGTAATGAATTTGTGACTAAAAGAAGTTGCACTTACTAAGATTTTCATAAAGCCTATTCCCTCTTAGCAATTGCAATACTGCGTCCAAATGATATTTGTGTTCCTCCCTGGTCTTTGAATAGACAAAAATGTCATCCACAAAGACCATGACAAACCTATCCAAATAAGGGCACAACACATTGTTCATAAGTCACATAATTGTCACAATTCCATTAGTAAGTCCAAAGGTCACTACCACTAATTCATAATTTCCATGCCTCATTTTGAAGTTGTTTTATGAATTCCTTCATCCTTTATATGCACCTAGTGATAACCTGACGTCAAATAAATCTTGGAGAAGACTGCTACCCCTCTCATATAGTCAAATAAGTCATCAATCCTTGGAAATGAATACTTCTTCTTGATGGTCACTTTATTCAATTTTCAGTAATCAATGTGCAACCTGAGTTTGAAATATTTCTTCCTTACAAATAGGAATGGTTCTCCCCAAGGAAATATGCTTGGCCTTATGTAGCCTTTATCCAACATCTCCTTGAGTTGTCGCTTTAGCTCAAATAATTATAGAGTGCTCATTCTATATGGATCTTTGGAGGCTGGAGTTTCTCGTAATATTAACCTAATAGAAAAGTCTATTCCCCCATGAGGAGGTAAACCGAAAATTTCTTCAGGGAATACATATGAGAATTGCTATAAAACAAGGTATTTTTTCAGGACTTCACTGTCTTCTTTCCTTGCACTATCATTAATTTCAAAACACTGAAATCAATGTAATTGATATGGTTTCCATCTTTCCACACAATAGTCTAGGCTCCCCAACTTCATCAAATAATTCAATGGTATTTTCAAAGTAGTCCACCTTAGTTAGGTGCGCATATAACTAGTCCATGCCCAACAATGCGTTATATGTTCCCAATGACAACACATTGAGATTTTCCATTGTTGGCATCCCATTTAATTCGATTAGGAAAGCCTTCACCCAAATCTCACCTCTTTTTTTCATCCCCATGGCTAGTTGAACTAGCCAATAATCATTGTGTGCTTCCTTCTTTGATCTGTAAACTTCCATGGATATTCCACTTAATAGTTCGTCATAATAGATATAATAATATTATATTTAAAATCTGAAATTATACACTATTACAATTTTCTTAATGCCGTAGTCACTGCAACAACACTCCCAAAATTTCCACCATTTCAAAAGTTTGGCACCCTTGCACCAATTTTGTACCTTTCACTTACCTCTAAATCTCACCTCGGCATCTTGGCAGTAAGCCAAGTCTCCTTGGTCCCCTCAAAAGTTTGATTATGTTAGACTTAAGGTTCATCTTCTGCCTAAGTCACAAGTCACACAAAATGAGCTTTCTTGTAGTTGAAAACTGTGACCTGTGACCTTCCTTTTCAAAAGTTGATCCTTAACCAAGTGAAGTCTCATTGTCACACCTTAGTTCGATATCTAACTCAAATTTTTGCGACCTTCACTGCCTTGCAACTATGTGACTACGTGACTAGGTCGCAACACAGTCTCTTCCCTAACCTCAAAACTCATGACCCCTCTTCCTGTGCGACTATGACACCTCGTCCTTGGAGGTCACTAAGTCGTTAAGTCACAAGAGATGATGACAAATTCCTCACAACCTCGTCACCTATGCAACTTCGTGACTTCTTGCCCCCCCCCCCCATGTGTGACCTTATCTATTTAAATCACTCACCTTGAGAGTTCATTTGTTTGTTTAACTACAATGCTCAAGTAGTAGAAAGGATAGGTGACTGAGAGAGGCATGTGACTTCCTCCAGGTAGGCGACCCTTCCTCTCCCTTGTAATCATTATTCTTTTCCATTTTTCCTCCTCTACCTTCTAACGCTATGCCATCCCTGATGGTGAGGGTTTATCCACCCTTCCATAGTTCTCTACACACATTCTGACCTTGCAACCCTCTAGTTTAGCATTCGTCCATCTAGCTGTTGCTTTGCCCAGGAAACCATGCCTACCTTTGACCCATTAATTGTTTTCTTCTCAGTTACTTAGGTTTTGGATCCAATGAGGCCCCAAGGCCACATTTCAAGTTTCGTCTCCTCCACCAAGCCGCCATGGAAAATAGGTCACAAGAAGAAAATACGTGATAGGTCAAACATTGTGACCTTGCATTGGTAAAACCTCACGACCTCTCATATCTTGTAACCATATGACCCTATGACTAGCTAGACCCACGACCTCTCCTACCGCACGAACCTATGACCCAAGGACCTATTCAAATTTGTGACCATGTCAGCGTGAGTAACCAAGTTGCCAAGTCGTTGATTTGGTATTCCATTTTCTCTGACCTCTTATGCTATGTGACACAGTGACCCCCCTATGAGTAAGAACTCTAGCCCGAAATTTTTCCCTGTATTCTAAAGCTCTTCTTGCCATTTTTTTTTTTTACGTTATTCATGCAGTCTCTCTCATTGTGGGATTTCTTGTTTGACATTCTAGGTGACGATGACCTCAAGTACATTTAAATTTATTCTTTCTCTAGAGAGATCATTATTCCTGTAAGAGAACCAAAAGCAGTATCCATGAAACCTACCAAGGCCCACTACCTCATATCTATAGGGAAACTGCATACAATGTCAACAAGGCCACCAAACTCTCTTGGTTTGACAATATACAAAATTTTCTAAGGTGAAAATCCATTATGACCAAGAAGATTTCAAGCTATACCTCAACTTCAAGAGGCTTAAGCTTCACAAAGTGGACTCGCACCTGCTAGTCTTCCCCTATGCAAAGATGATTGATTGGATTATACATAATATGGACACAAATCGGTGTGTTGTAAGGAACCACACAAGCGAGGCCTTCACAGCTATTTCTTCTGTAGACATTGTTGCTTATTACAGTTTTCCATAGAAGGAAGAGATATTTAGCGCCAAGTGGCTGTTAGATTTCTTGGTACCAAATAAAGACATTTTAAGGTATTGGTGGCAAGATAATTCTAATTTCTAGTTTAAAAATTATCAAGTTTACAGGATAGAAGGCCTTAGGAAATTCTACCAATTCCTAGCCACAATGATGAATCGATTATACAGGAGGCATGACATTGATACATTTCTTCGAACTTGGGTACCTATCATATACGTTGTCGCCACCGGGGGCAGAATCTTCAACTAGGCTACTATCCTTGCTTTTGCACTGAAGACTAACATACATGTGGTGAAGAATCCTGAGGCAGATCAACTATCGTAATTCTATATGGAATCATACCTTTTAGATGCAATATGTGTAAGGTGTCATTTTGACAACTTGGGCTATTACTAGACAAAAAATGTGGCAAAACCTGTGCATCTACATTATAAGATCTTCTGGGACCTAGGCTATAAAAGTGTGCATGAGTCCACATTTGAATCATTCATCGCCCCTTTATACCAATTGCTCTTTGGAGAATACCCCCCCCACATATATAAAATAGGTATGGAGATGATTACCAGAGTGGTGGATTGGTTTCCCATCTAGGAGGGCACATTCATTAGGGTGTTTCATCGTACAAACCTCCTAATGCACTTCCCAGGTTCGTCATAGACAAATTACTATTGTAGGAAGCATGTTACCATATGACCATAGGATTCTCAAAGACACCGAGTAGGGTCAAGAAAAATCCTTGGCCCACTTTCCCTCTCAGTGTTGGCACATAGACCATTGAAAGCTTTAAATAGGTTGAAGCGAAGGTCGAGGACATGAAGGGATTTCACTTTGTGACCCTAAGTCACCATATGTATGACCCCAAAAGGATGGTAGCAACACATTCTAAGAAAGCTAATTTTAACTGGTCATACCTACATACCAAGTAGTGTCACGAAGATAAAATCAAAAATTGGTACAATGCAGCCAGAGAATTCAACCCAAGTGAGCAACAAGAAAAGGAGGATGAGTAGGTTGAGCATTCCCAGGAGAACATAATCCTACAAGCTAGGTCAACCTTGCTCAAGAAAAAAGGGGGGTGACAAAAGGAAGTTGTGAAACTCAAAAGGCATAAAAGTGAGGAACAAGAGGAACCTTCAAGTGAGCAAGAGAAAGATGAAGATGAAGATGGAGAAAATCTCTAAGAGAGGAATATGATCATGACCAGGAAAAAGTAGGAATTTAGAAGGAAAAGAGAAGAAGAGGTAAGGTAGTAATATAAATAAAATAATCAGCTTGAGGATCTTCAAGAGAAGCAATGTGAAGAGGAAAGAATAAATAAGCAACAAGAGGAAGAGCGACTAAAAAAGGAGGAAGAGGAATGAAGGATCCAAGAAGAAAAGAGGAGAGAGTAAGAGGAATTGGAAAGGAGATGTAAGCAAGAGGAAGAAGTCAAGAAAGGGCAGGAGCAGGATGATCAGGAGAAGAAAATAATGGAAGAGGAACAAAGGAGTAAAAAGGAAGCAAGAAGAAGAGGAGCTAAAGAAAATGTAGGTAGAGATCAACTAGAAAAACAAGCAAGATATCCAACAACAATAGCAACACCAAGAGTTTGATGTGCAAGCTGAACTTCCTCCATTAGATATTCCTCCATCCACCCCCATTACCAAAGGCCACTTGCCACTTAAGCAATTAGGAATTCCTAATGAGGCATAGGAAGAGGTAGTGGACCTCACAAGACTTACTTTTTACCAAGTCAATTGTAATATTATGCAGGAAATAAGGAAGTATTATGCAAGGAACCCTACAAAACCTTTGTCACTAACCACAGAGAAATATATTCTCCTAGACACCATGGTAAATCTTGAGATGATTTCTTCATCCATAACTACCTTTATGGCCACAAACAATTTTAATGCATGGAGAATGAGCAAGCATATCAAAAACTTCCAAGGCAAGCTCTACACATATGAAAAGGGAATTGCCAAAGTAGAAGAAGGCAAGAAAAGGCTTGAGGAATAAAATGGAGGCCTACACCTTTCTCACTCAAGTACAAAAGAACTACAAGCCTCAATCAAAGAATAATTTGACACTCGGAAAGAAACTATGGTAGTGGTGTATGAAGAGATGTTGAAGCTACACCACAGTGTGTCTCCTTTCTTGACCATATAGGCTAACATGAAATAAAATACCACCATGTTGAAACAAGCTACCACAACCATTAATAGTATCCATGAGTGGACAAAAAAGTATCCAGAGGCACCAAAAATCCTCCCCAAGAAGGACTAGATAACCTCTCAGAACGACAAAGTCCATATTCACATTAAAATCCAATCATGGGATAAGCTAGCCAAAGATATCGATAAGGTTCTCGTCTCCTACAAGTATTTTCTAAGCGATTTGGAATTTGTGATTGAAGTGCATGGAGTTCCTTCCATTGGGGAAGTTGGCGAAGTACGAAAGAAAGAAGAGGTCCTATAGGATATTCATGCATTCTTCGCCCCTTACAGACAAGCTTCCAGAATGGAGGACTTGCAGGTCACAAAGGAAAACATCACGCGGTATGTGATAGAACTAGTGAGGATGTACACCAAACTGATCTATCAAACCAAATCAAGGTTAATAAAAGAACTCTCATACTGGATGCCCTCGAGTGCCTCCATAGACATGATGAAGAACAACAAAAGGTGGTTGTAATAGGTATTGAGTACAAGATTTGGCGTACCTACCTCATGGAGCAGTTGCATATAGATGCTCCATAATTATCTACACAAGTTGTTAGATTAGGATCAGTTTGTTTTGTTGTGCATAGCAAGATAGGATAGAGTAGAGTAGAATTAAGTAGGATTTTGTAAGGTCATGAGGAATTCCAAGAGTCATAGGTAGACGAAGAGTCACCCTATTTTCTATAAATATACCCTCATGACACATTGTAAGGGACTTTTGTCTTTAGACTCATTTTTTATATATTTTTTTGGAGAACTTGGGACCTTTTAGTGAATGCAAGGAGTAATGGTCTATTTCCACCTTTAGATTTTATGGAGATCATGTATGATGGTGCCATGAATATTATCAATTTAATGAATCAAAAGTTCCTATGAGCTTTGGTGTGTTTTCTCTTCATATGTCTCCTTGTGTTGTAAGACTTTTCTCGCAACAAACAGAGGGTATATATTATGCGTTCATTATGCTTATGTTAGTAAAAAAAATTATTGATGTTGGTATAGTATCTTTGTAGATTGTGTGCTTACTTA
>APFE031340347.1:0-17842 GCA_000404065.3 Pinus taeda
CATATTTATCTTCAATTCTTCCATCTTATCATCCATGCCATCAATTTTAGCTTCTACGCCTTTCTTTAAACCGTCCATCTTAGCTTCTACATCTTTCCTTAAACATCCATCTTAGATTCTGTTGCTTTTTGTGCAAGTGACACTTGTTGCACTTGTTCTTGTAATTTTGATATATCATATAGCATTTCTTCTTCTTCTTCATGAGTCATGCTAGAGCTTCCAGGCTGCTTACTAGGAATTTTCATTTTCTTTCCTCGAGGCATCAGTTACCGATAATAATGCTCTATTATGCCCTTTGAATTCCTTCAAACTAAATTTTCAAACCAAGCTTAAGCAAAAATTTAAGAAAATCTACACACCTTTTTTCACTTTGTAGGAGCTTGATATTGCCTCTGATGTATATCTGTACTTTACGATCATCCAGTTCTGAATTTATGATTTGTAGTAGCCCTTTGTGTCCTCTGTACTTTCCAATGCCACAAGTCTGACACAAATTGGTTTCTCCAAGGAAGAGTTATGCGAAATCTCCCACAGTGACTTGATTATGGACTAGTTCAATAGAGCGAACTTGTACGACGTGCCACGAGTCACTGTTTCGACCTTTGGAGCTGAAAATTGCATACAAGAAACTATAGTCTGTCCTCTTTCTACACCTTCTAATGACATTTCAATCCGATCCCCAGAGAGAAAGTTATGACGATTTTCCCCAGGTCACTTGTTTGGAATGTAATTCAGGAGTCTGCAAAAAGACCAACTTCCTCAGATCATATCTCCGCAAATATCACGTGAGAAGCTCTGAAATTTGGACCCAACGTTCAGCGCGATTTATTCTCAAATGGGTTTTGTTTTTGACTTCCGAAACGTCACAGAAAAACCGTTATAGCGAAAATTCCACGATGACCTGTTTGGAGCAGCGAAACCCTAGAATCCAAAGCTCTGATACCAAATGTTATGAAACCAGCTCAAGAAAAGATAGAAAAGATAGATCAACGCCTTAGAATTCAGCCTCTTCGAGGGAGCAACCTCCTTTACATTACATAAATGAACAATTCTTTGATGATTCAAATGACAAAACCTCCTTTCTATATATAGGAGTCTAAGAAGTCACAATATAAACTAGCCGACCTAACAATAATAATATAAAGCCACAAAAATAGCAATAGAGGGCTTTTATGGGGCACAGTAATAACAATATGGGGGCAATAGGGGCACAAAAATATTAATAAGGGGTATAACTACAATAGTAATGGGGTAATCACTAGTATTATAGGGACCCAACAGAAACCTTTCTCTATTCAAAATTATAAAATTACAAGAGTATTCAACTGTCACATTTATAAATTACAAATTCATACATTTGAGATCTCTTATACTAGATCAGATTACAATTGACTGCTATAGACCCAACTTCAAGGCTTGCCATTTGAATCATCTACTCATTTGGTTAACGATTCATACTAATTCAAGTCTCCATAATACGTTCATGGTCTAATTTTTTCATGTTCCATCTCTTCGGTTCACCTTTATTTGCTTTGATTTCTATGAGATTGATCCAAGATTCTAAGACTAAATGTTTGTATTAACAAGATATATATTCAAACATAAAATCTCTATAAATGATGTGATCAACCTATTTTTTAAACTTTTCAAAAAGATGGCCCATCACAACCATGTCACCAATTTGGTATGTGAATTGTCTACCTTCATATGATCTTACAAAACTACTTTTCACCTATGTTCATCACATCAAATAGTAGGTCACGTTCTCTTCGTTTCCTGTGGGGGTAGTGATAGCAAAATCATCACCTACAACCAAAATAAAAATATGTATTAGTTGAATATGTTCAACATTTCAATTTATAGATGAAAATGTTCATGATAAATGGGCCACATAAATTCCCTTTCAAGATCAAAGACTAAATCATGATCAAGTGAAACGATGGCCTCTTCATTGTGAATCTCTTGCCACACCGAAATTAGATGAGGTCCCTATGGAACCAGAGGGACATATTTCCATCCTTTCACGTACCCATGTTTTTCACAGTGATCAAGTCTACATCCATAATCACCAATGAAAAAATCCCAAAACATGTGATTTTTCTTATCTCAATGGCAACTACTTCCCCATGTCTTTGCTTCACACTCAATGTAATTTCCTCGTTCCTTCTACAAAATTACAATACCAATGAATGGATATATTCAAATTTTCAAGTTCAACATTCCAGAAGAACCTAAGAACAAGCCTAATAGATTCATGACCTTCACGTCCAAAATGGCATCTGCACTAGTTGACCACCTCTAGTGATGATTTTAGTTGATCTATATCATGAATCGTTTAGTACTTCCTAAGTTATCACTTCACACAAGCAGTTGCATCATCATGGTCACCCTTTCAATGTCCTATTTCAAAGTAGCTCCAAGTATGTTGAATTTTTATCTTCTTGTGTAGTTGACTAGACCAATAAAAGTTTTGTGCTAACCTAAACTACCCTGCACCACCAATTGACCATATCCAATTCTTTCTGAATGATATATCATTTAATTTTAATGATTCATAAATCAGGTCAAAGATATGTTGCATGAACAATGTGTCATGCTCTCTATCATAACTGATGTAAAATTGATATTCCTTAATCACATCGTGTGACTTGTTGGTGTTATCGCTACTAGTGGGATTCAATTTTTCATGTCTATACAAAACATGTATGAATATGGATACTTTATTAGAGTGATAATACTCACTCAAGATATTTATATGAGGAGAAAATGTGTAATTCTTAGTGGATTCCACCACTGATAAGATTTTTCCTAGCTAGAATACTTCAGGAGAATGCTTAAATTCAGATGCTTGCCACCTGTACCTCTACAAGTGTTTGATATATTTATAGATATGGTTTTGAAACACCCCCATAAATTGTGAAATATGAATATCATCCTCAACATAGTTGATCCCCTTAGGCATTAGAGTTTAAGAAGATGGTTGATTTCCCACAACATACTCAAAATGCTTCCATGTGACAGTGACATCTAACATCCTAGACTAGTTGGGATCAATAAGAAAGTTGTTATGGAACAATGCCAAATCACCACGTTCAATGCATGTTCTCCCACCTATACATACTTTATTGTAAAATAACCCTTCTGACTTCCTTCTGTACAATATTGATGAAACAAAATTCAGCACCATAGGAGGAGGAGGGACATCATGACAGTTCTTCTTGTAAAATTTCTGGAAAGTTTTATAATGAATCTTAAATTAGACATGATATCAACAAAAAAAGGTGTCGCAGATTGCATTAGGCCTAAAAACCAATGTTTTCAATTTTTGAATCATCCTTATGGATATCTTCCATGGTGATTTCATTCCTGAAATTCCTCAAATAGTGCAACTTATGTCATTTATACAATGTGCTTAGCATGTTCCACATGCTCACCTTTAGAGATGAAATGTCATACAACATGATTTCTATCTAGAATAGCATGAGAATTACTCTCAAAAAACTCTACCACAACTGCTTTAATTCCTATTGTAAGCCTGTCTTAGTATGGTTTTGTGGTGATAATAACTCAACAAGCAGGTTCATCATTTTCATTTACTCAAACCCTCAATTTCTTATTATTGTGTAATGTTCTTCTCGAGACATGGAGCAATTTTTACATTGTTTCCAACTTTTCTTGTGCTAATGTACTTGGTGCAACAATAGTGATTTCCTTTTATATATTTTCAGTGAAATTCATATGTGTTTTCTTGCTTTTAGCATCTTGGACATCGAAAATCTTTGTGGCATGATTTATTTTTCTTATGTTTGATCAACCCATGTAGTATCTGAGATTTTGCAATAACTGGATGTTTCTCAAAATATTTTCTAATGATGTTATTGACATGGTACCTAATAGTGCGAGCAGGTATAGGCTCCCCAAGGTCCTATGTTGTGCTTGCATCCAAAATTTCTTCAAATGGTCTACACCTTTCCAAGTGACTGCAACTCCCTATTATCTTGTCAACTTGAGAGGAAACAAATCATTATTCCGGGGTTTGATCAACTTAATAGGGAAAATATTGTTCCTCTAGTGGTTGACCAGGTCCATAGGGAATAACTTTATCATCATCTGGTTAATCAACTTAATGGGACACATCTTCTCCCTCATGTGGCTACTTAATCTCCATCCCTCCATAGTGGGATAAAGCATATAGTTGTAAGTCAAGTGAATCATCATCATATGAGAAGTGAATAGTAGATCCAGGTACACATTTTATTTGATAAATCACCATAGGTAGAAGGTATTGATATGATTTCATAGTAGGAAGCTATGTAGCATAAGTTGACATGGACCAAGGGTTCTATGTAGAAATGTGAAAAGAAAAGGGTTTTGAGCTCAGGGAAATATCAGTCAAACAAGAGCGCACCAGGAAAAGTATTGGTCCCTGTGTCAACATAAAGGGTGATTTAGAATATGATGAAATTCAAAATAATTCCTCCTAATTCAATAAAATTCAATTTGGAAACCTTAGGGTTCTAGTCACAAATCCTAGAGACAAGCATAATGAAAAACAAGTTGAGACTTGGTAGCTAAGTAGTATAAGTTGACATGGACCAAGGGTTCTAAGTTGAAGCATGAAAAGAGAATGGTTTGGAGCTTAGGGAAAGTTGGGTCAAAAAAGAGCACACTGGTAAAAGTATCGATTGATGTGTAAAAAAAAAGGGTGATTTAGAATATGATGAAAGGTAAACGCATTCAACATGTATGAAACTTAAAACAATTTTCATGACAATTTGAATTGTATGGAGGCACCTGAAGATGATATAATCCCTATGAAACATCTAGCTAATGGAAAGCATTCTATTCCGAGAAGGAAATTAGTTGGAAAGAAAGGAAATAAATCAACAACACCTAAGACTATTGTATTTGTAAGCACACATAAACACATACATTTTCTTTAGCAAAACCAAATGAATCACATACATAAGACAAAGAGAAACATAAATGGTTAATTTTGCATTTAATTCTAATGTGTGAAACAAGAAACAAAAAAGGTTTATTTGAAGTTTTGCATATGAGAAAAAATCCTAAAAATACCTAACATCCTTCTACTCAAGTAGTAATTGGGCCTCGTGAATATTTTAGAATAGGTTATTGGGGCCACATCATAAATGTCACTCGCAACACTTCTAATAGCCAAAAAACTATCCAAGCTATGGAGAGGGTTATAGTCGCCAAACATACTAGGGTTATGTCCCAAAAGAGCTGGTGATTCTTCCAGTAGCTTGACTAATATCACTTCAGGTCTAAGTGCTCCCACACCTCAACCTATAGGGAAACATGTCCTAAGATTTGGCCACTAAGATACCTATGTCTAGTGGGAATGGATGAATCTCAGCTTTTGGTTGTCAGTTTGGGGCACATATTCCCTACCACATGCCAGGAGACAACATGAAGGTCTGTGACAATCCACCACCTAGGCCTTAACCCCTTCATGAGTTTCTTTTCATGTACTAGGTTTTTCATTGGATGATGTAGGATTTTAAGCTCCCTAAAAGACAACTTTGCATCACTATTACAAAATTGCTAATTAGTTACTAAAACAACGATTTAAATTTGCATATAAATGACTATTTTTCAGTTGGTGACCAGTAGTAGCTAATTTATAGTATCTTATAACACGACCAACTTTTAGTTGTTTTTAGCTTAGTCATTAATTAATTGTCTCAATTTTATCATATTGCAATATGTTTAGTCATAAATTTGGTCATAAATTTAGTTATTGATTTAGTCATTAATTTCCACAATTAATGACCAAATATACAACAAAATATATTACTATATGATCTGAGAAAACCAATTAATGATTAAAGAAATATGACCAAAATGTTGGTCGTGTTATAAGATGCTATAAATTACCTACTAATAGTCATTTATATGCAAATTTTAGTCGTCGTTTGAAAAAAATTAATGACAAAAGAAATATGACTAAATTTTTGTCGTTTTATAAGATATTGTAGATTAGCTACTACTAGTCGTATATATGCAAAACTTAGTTGTAATTTGTAATGAAAAAATAATCATTTGCAGTAGTCATTTATATTTTTTTGGTAGTTTCATATTCATTATATAAATGACTAATTTAGTACTTTATATTCATTTCATTTATTTTCATTAATAATCATTATAAACGACTCATTTAGTCGTATATTCATTTTATTTGTGTTCATCATTAATCAATATAAACGACTGATTTAGTAGTTTCATATTGATTTTATGTGTTCATTATTAATCAACATAGATTAATTAGTATGGTTTTGCAACTAAATTAAAAAAAAAAAAAAACATCATACAATGTGAATTGGTTCAACTAATATGAAAATTCAAAATTACATATTTTAGTTAAAATACTAAATAATATCAAGTGCAACTATAAATAATTTCAACCACATAAATTATAATATATGAAACGTCGAGTATTACAATATGAGTTTCCAACTTAACATTGGTTGGACTACAATTTACACATGAAATGTTGTTTCATCACTATAAAACATTATCATTGTGTTATCAAGTCATTGCAGGTGAATTCACCAACTATGAAGACTTGAACAACAATCTCTATGTGTGTGTCTTATGTGAGATATTATCTTTAAGGGTAACATTAGACCGGTTCTCTTCTCTATCTTTTTTCATTTGTCACTCCAGTGTTAGTGTTCTCCTCTTTATTCAAATCTTGTTGCTTACCATCATACTAAGTTCCTTTTCTGAAAACAAAAGAACCTAGAATGTAGAGTGTAAGACATGAAAGAGATGAACACTACAATATAAATGAAAGTAAACTATAAAGGATTTATATTACATATCCCTCAACATCAACAATTTTAAAGCCATTCTTCCCCATAAAAGCAAGAAATGCAAACAAGTTTTCTTCAGTTGAGCGATAGTGGCCACTATGTGGCCAGATGACCTGTATAAACAAATTAAAGTCACCATAGAAGATAATGCCTTAAATGTAACTTAGTATTCAACCTTCAAGGAAAGCTTAGGAACAATCATGCCAACAAAGTTACATGCTAAAAATATCAAGTTGTAAATAACTTGTTAAAAAAAATAATCTGAGGTGTGATGTCTAATCCTTGTCATTTTATTCGCAACAACAATTTTTTGTCTAATGCATGAACTTGGTCAAGTATATAAACAACATGTTCTCAAATAACAGCATGAAAGTAAACTTTTCTGATAATCATGAAAATCTTTTAATACAAAACAACTAAAAGGATTTCAATCAATATCATGTAATATTAATTTCATCTTCAAGTTTTCATTGTTGTTTAAACAAACATAATACTTAGTACTTTCAATTTCATAGTTAATATAAAAAGAAAAATCGAAATAAACATTCAAAATACAATAAAACAATAAAGAGAGGATATCATGGAATGGAGATTGCAATTATAAAAAATTGTTTACTTGTCCATCGATATCTTATCACGCATTCCTAAAACAATTGCTTACCTAAAATAACCATGAGGTGAAATAATCACAACATTAAAAACCATATGAATACTTACTAGAAACATTTCCAAAGTCGATGGCTGAAGTTCTTGAAGGATCTCCCACAAAAAATAAATCATATCCAAGACATGATATCTAGATTGCCTCCCCATCATTTTTCCAATCACATTTCATGTAACCTACCCACACTGGAGTCAAGTAATAATCAAATGAAGGAATTGACATTTTTTTATTATCTTTTATATGTATAAAATTTGAATATAATTTGTTTTGGTAGCATATTAATTCATATTTAAGGCCTTCCTGTCATGAGAATGTATCAATCATGCAAACCATTAGAAAAATTGACCTCAATGAGGTCCTCCAACAATTTCTACAGTATTAATATTTATGTTGTTGTGATATCTTGGATACATAAAGAACATATCTGCAAATGAAAAAGCCATATATTATTTATGTTCAAACTATGTAAATGGTGTATTCTTAGGTGACTTTTTAAGACGTCCCTCTACCTTTACCAAAGCGGATTGTAGCTTGGTTAAACTCTTTATCCTTTCATTCAACATCAATTTATGAAAGATAAATGTCACACATTATTCTTTCCCATTTCTCAACACGCTAGATATGATAAATTGAAAGTCACATAAAAGCAAGAGAAAACCCTTTCCTAACCAAAAAAAATAAACAAACAATGCCTCTAATAAAACTTCACACCTCAGAAATTACTTTCCCACGTGCTCAAACTAAAGGTGATATTCTTTGAATCATCTTTAGGTCATATTTAATGGGATATTCATATTTTTACCATAATTTCAATTTGGTTCTAAAAGAAATATATAAATCCAGGTTATTATTAGTGAAATTCAAGTATAATTCAAAAAAATAATGTCATTATAAGGTATGGAGAGAGAAACATCTTCATAACTAGGATTCTCTATTTGTGTTTGGTTTGAGTAGAGTTGGTATTTGAATATATATAGTTTCCTCTAAAGAAGTCAAATAGAAAGATAGGAATTGAAATAACCATGTGAATTTTTAATTAATTCACATTATATATCTCTAAAATATCTAGGTCATCCTTCTCTATTATTTGATAGAGATTTATTGGCATAGAATAATAATGAATTAACTATCAAATGCAACGATGAAATATATTAACCAAGGAAAGAAAAATGACATGGATTTGGTATTTGTGTGCTCGAAGGAAATCCAACAATGGTTGTGTTCTTTCTTTATCTTGAAATAGTATTAAAGACAAATGTTGGTTCATAAATTGAACTCTGTTACCATTATGATATGGTCATGTTGGGTAAGGAAATGATGAATTGAAGGGCTCAAGGTCTAGCTCCAATACATAGTTATCCTTGTCACTACAAAATACAAATTTGTAATCATTTGCTTATCCAGGTAAAAAGAAAAGAGTTTGTATTTGTGCACTGGTGATAGTATATGAAAAAGGAAGCACTAGTGGAAAACAAAATGTGTCGTCCAACCATTCAACCTAACAGAAAACTTATATATTTATTTGTCGACTACAATGGAAATCAAATGTAAAATCCGCTCAACTTGACCTTTACATGACATAGTTATAATGAACTAGTACAATAGAAGCATGCTAACTCATAAAAAAGAGATGATAAAAAAGCATATTGAAACATTATTTCCTTCCACATAATTGGCATGAATAAAATTTCCACGGAATTCATCCAAAAAATGAGAAGAACTTATGGCAAAAGAACATAGCATTAGTGTTTTGTACACTCTTTAACACATGTAGCCTAGGGAAGTAGAGGAGGCCAAATGTAGCAGGATTCCAATTATGTGCGATATAAAAATAGAAATGTGGAAAAACACACCTGCCAATTCACAAAATCTCACTCTAAATAATAAAACATGTTGAGGATAGTAATGATGAAAAATAGATTATGTATTAAGATCAAGCCCCTTAATGGTCATCAATTAGCAAGGAGGATGGTAATTTTTACTCGTAAAAAAAATATCATAATTAGTGTAATGATTGTGTGGATCCTTTTGTGAAATTTTTTACATTTATATTATGGCATCCTTGCAAGAGAGATTGATGAAAGTTCTCCTGGTTTGGTCAAACTGGTTTCTCCTTTCATATGCTTATGTGAATGGACGAAGAGCTACCTTTCTTCGGTTTGGAAATTTAGGTATCCCTCCCTTTCATTAAATATGTGAGGAGGATCCGCCATTGAAGGACCTTGATAGTTCTGAATCGAATATTATGGACATAACAAATGGATCTAGTCCAAATCAAGATGTTTCTATGGTGATTGGAGAGGGAGCAACAACTTGATAATTGTTTAGTATTCCTCTTGTGGAGATTGAAAGATAGTGTAGGAAAAATGGTTTATCTATTTGTGGTGGTAGGGAGGTAATGTTTTTCCAATTACTTATCTTAGAAGAAGAAGAGAAGCATAAGAACCAAGATCAAAACACGGATTTCAGTTATGGGTATAACTTTGCAATCAAAGGGAAGTATCCAAGACAAATTCATTCTTATATACAATTGGGAGGGGGAAGGTGGAGCATGGGTGAAGAAATAAAATCCATACTTTATGATGATAAGGACTATATATCATTATCATAATCTAGTGAAAATGTTGAGGAATAATCATCTTTATGATCACGAGTTGAGGAATGTAAATCAGTGGATGCCTCTTGCAGTGGAACTTTACCAAAAAATGTTCCTGTTGTGATGGTAGTGTCACGTGATGTGCCCCTAAAAGTTCAAAATATTCTAGGAAATGTCAAGGAAAAATTCTTTCTCTACTCCTTAACTCATATTTCGCCCCATCCACATTTTGATAGACCAATTATCAAGATCATAGAATAATAGTTTCTTTAATGAAGGTGTCCAAGTGATAACAATTTAAGGATATGATCAGTTTTCTTTTAAATGGACAGTCTTGTTTGACTTGCAAGGACTTGGGTGTCAAACTTTCTACCAACCCAATGTTATTCACATGTCAAAATTTTGAGAATGACTTGGGGTTGAGTTTGAATGAGAGGATTTTTCTTAATATTGTTTAGTGAAAGAAAATATCCAAATTCAGAGTCCATTTGAATTATGATTCATGAAGCATAGTAATAGAGTTGGTGAGCTTAATAGGGCTCATCCTTGCCGTGATGTGTTACATTCGAATGGAATGAATGCATGAATTTCAAAAGGCTGAGATATGATATAAATCTTCAAAAATTTTGACCAAATAAATAACCCAAACCTGACACTTGAGATATGATATAAATCTTGGGAAATTTTAACCAAATACATAACCCAAACCTTAAACCTAGTAGCATGAAATCCATTGTATGAAGTGTGGCTACTAAAGACAAAATTCTTAAATACTTTTAAAAATCAACATACAAGTAATTTATAAAAGCATGGAATTTCATTGTTAATCAAATGTCAACCCGGATAACAATTAAAGCGATAATCGTAATGACAATCCAAAATTTACAAGGCATATTGGACAAATGTTCAAAACTCTTTGGGAACATCCTAATCCTAGAGGCTGCTCATCTAAAGCAACTGAAGGTGTTACCTTTCTTGGGAAGCATGGAACATTAATGATATCAATGACAAAAAGATAACTAATTAAAATTGACTATTAGAACCATCGCAAACAATGAATTATAAACAAAATGAAAATGGGGAAAAAGTCGCATACCCACTCCATGAGACCACCATCCACTTCCATACTCGATGTTGCCCAGGACTAAGTAGGTCATTCCACTGTTTTCCACATCCTCGTATCCACAGTATAATTCATCCTCGTATCCACATACAACTTGCATTGGTCATACCCTTCCGTAAAGAAAAAAAATAAAAGAAAATGAAGCTCGAAAGCCTTTTTATTGGTCAATGGTTTAAATATTTTCAAGTGTGTATTTAAAAAGAAGATTCTCATACCAATATCCTTTCTTGCTTTGAAACGCTATTCAAATACATCACTTCCTCCAAAAAAATTAGATATCGTTAATCGTCATAATTCAAGTCATCAATTAAACGAAGTTCTATCATCTCTAGAGCAAGGGTGCTCTGAAGAAAGCAACCTAATACACTGATTTCCCTATCATGAAATTCATTTATGTCTACATAAACCTATATATACGGAGATGAGAGAGTGGGGATGTGAGACGTCAAGGTATGGGATATTTTTAAAGTTCCCCCATTTCATTTGAAAACCTGAATAAGCCAACTTTGCACTCATTTACAAGGTAAAAGACATAAATGTTCATTATGAACATCATGGAAAAAACCATGGAATAATTTTATGGTCTTTTCACATCCTATAGCAGGTTAACCTTTTTAATTTAGGTAGTGTAGATTTTCATTAAGGAATAGATATGAAACAAATTCGTTACCTAGTTTTGTTTCATATCTATTAGATATACTGAATCTGCAAACTAGACAAAATAATGAACCAAAACATAATATTCAACCTAAGCTACATCAATATATGCTTTGTATAAAAAAATTATGCTATACCTGACAACTAAGTAGCAAATGCAAACATTCTTAAACATTGAAACATGTTGTTCATTGCACATGTAAAAGAAAAGCAGAAATTCTATTTTTACCAAGAAAAAGTTGTCACCCATTAACAAACATTGGAGATTAGGAAGCCTCTTGAACAAAAAATTGAGAAGAAACATATTTATTTGAGCAAAGGCCCAACACATATGACCGAATCCTTTAATGATTTAAATATCCCCATCATCTCAACCAATATGTCCACAATGAAATTGTATGCATTATCGGGATATGAGTCCATTTCCAGTACGGTCAAATTACTTCCATGTTGCATATTAAGTCTCAATATAGAGCATGAATGCTCTTGAAATAGTATCCCATTCACTGTCAAATATTTTATCATGTATGCCCCTACATACACATACAAGACAACTTGCATTTACAAAGGTTTATATTTTATCCACATATAATATGCATTTACACTGGTTTCATTTTAAAGTGTTGAAAGTAATAGTAAATTCCAGACTTACATGGTTGTAGTTTGAAGCAATGCTATTGAAGAGGTTTTGTCCATATCTAGCAGCTCTTTGATGCAAATTCAATGATTCCTCTACCGAGGACCAAAAATGGAGGGAGTGCACAAAAGGTCGAATACTAACGATCAAATATTCTTTATGGTTTGGCTAGTCGAGTGGGGCGTCCAATCAAATTGGATGAGCATACAACTAAGCTTCAAAAGGGGTCCTATGTAAGTGATTTTAAATGATTGATATCCCTTGGAAGATTCAACATAGTATTCAATATCATCATACAAAGGACCACCCAAAAACAGGCCATCTGATCCTGTCGAAGTTTGCACAACCAATTCACCCTTTTTTACAAGACCATTGCTACTGTCATTTTGAGAAATTATTTTAATCTCAATACCTAGGATTGTTGGAAGCACTGACCCTGAATGTACTTTCCTAGGCACCGTATAAAAGAAGGAATAATGAGTTGGCACCCATCAGTTTTAACAACAACGTGTTGACTTCTTGGATAAAACAAGACCTTTTAAAAACTATTTTTCTCACTAGCATTCCTTTTATCTCTTAGAACAAAGACCATTTCATCTTCAAGATTGGCCCAGTGAGTGTACTCATATACAAT
Organism: Pinus taeda; assembly: GCA_000404065.3. Classification (NCBI taxonomy): domain Eukaryota; kingdom Viridiplantae; phylum Streptophyta; class Pinopsida; order Pinales; family Pinaceae; genus Pinus; species Pinus taeda. Next base: position 13,151 of record APFE031340347.1, read on the forward strand.
AATGTTGCTTGGTCCATTAGCACTTGAAACAAGTTTGAAATTATTGATCATATCTATAAATGCACCCTCCTTTTGCCATATGTCTACAATAATGCTTTGAGAAAACTCATTTGCTTTGGGATAAGAACTTGAATCAACATGTATTTCACCACTCAGTAGATATTTTTCACAAGCCAAATATATAGGCTTATGGTTCAATACATTGAATTCTAATGAAGACATTTCAACGAAAATGCACAAGTTCAAGAAATGAAGCATGTGAACACGAGAAGCTTCAAAGCAGATTTGCTACCATCCTTTCTCAATCAACAAATTCGTTGGTTCTTTGTTTGGTTGTACGATGTAAGAAGCCATAGGATGAGTAGAAATAATACACAACCAATGGCCTTATTGGATAAACACTATCTTTGAATGATCAGAAACACCAATATTGACATCAATAACCTTTCTCTCCCAACACCAATCATCATCCCAATCTAACAAATAAAATGAAGGTCCATGTTTTACCTCAAGACACAATGCACCAGGTAGGATTTTCTCAAATATGAAGTCACTGCTCTCATTGTTAAAATTAAAGAGTTAAGCTTCTCTAAACCTACATTTCAATAGCTATAGAAGTAAGTGATATAGAAACCAAAGAGTCACATCCTTCCTTGCATATCACTGATCCACAGATATCAACAAGGGCCTTTATAAATTCAATGCCAAACATTGGTTTAGTTACTGTCACATCAATATGTGATGGTGAAAATTGAAAACCAGAATCATGTTCTGTTGTTATGGTTAGCAGGGATATTCGATATTAACATGGTTTAACCTCAAAGAAAAAATTTCTAATATCATCAATCCTCTTTAGTTGATGCTTAACATTGTCTCGCCCATGTGTCAAGCCAACTTGATGCTTGCCATAACAGCCATTTGTCACTAATTTTAGGCAACCACAAATATTTTAATGTTACTTCTATCTTTGGGATTGAAGCCATGTTTGGCACAACCATGAAATTCTCCAAATTGTTAAACTCGAAGTGATCCTTCTCAGCCTGGATTGTGTAGCATGTTGATGTTGCGTGATCAAGTTTTTAATATCCCTGGACCTCTATTGTAGCTCTTTCTCGTCCATCAACTAATATCTTAGCACCTTCAAAATAAACTCCTTCAGAAGTCACTACAAGTCCTCCAACTGAGAAACCTATGACCTGAAATGGCTGAGATATATTAACATTACTGTGCTCAACAAGAACCTCTATAGATTGAAGTGAAACATCAAATATTGTATTCTCAACCTTGTAGAATGGCAACAAATTTTATTTTCCACGTGGAATAAAATTAAAAGCAAATTTCCCAATGCATCAGATATTGCATGACAAAGCGCTTGATTTGGCCAAGGAGCTTCTTTGAGGGCACTTCACCTCATGGACATCATCTGAATAAAGGTATACATGAAAACCTAGAATAGGGTTACCGTGACAAACAACTAAGCCATCCATATCATAACTTGGGACATAAAAGATGTCATCTACTACCAGATTTCCAAAGCCCAACTCCATCTCGAGAGAGCCTCTTTGGACAATTGTTAAGAGAACATGAGAATCACGTATTTGAAAGAGAATATTATAGAAAATATACTCTATAAATCTCAATCGTTGTACCTCATGCATAGCGCCATCCTAGCCAGGATCGACATTACGTATGAACTTGTATATTCTTCCTTTATTTAACAATTAGCTCATAGAGCCCGCTCTTTCCACTTCTTCACGTTGGATTTCATGGAGGGCCACTGTGTGCTCTAGACACTGATCGTTAAGGAATCTCCAAACTTATTCTCCGTATCAAATGAAGGCAAAGAGAGAAAAATATCATGGCCTTTCCTTTTTGAAAAAAAATGTAATGGGATTTCATATGACCTGATATTTGTATACTGCTCGAGGATTGATGAAGTTTATGAATTCATGATGGGAAGCAACCAGCCTATATTTCCTTGGAGTAGTATTTGTAAATGTGTAACTGCCTCCCTGTGATGTTAACACATCATTAATGAGATCATTGCTGGTGGAAATGAGTTCAATGTTCACATTGGCATGAACTCCATTTATATATGGACAACTTTCTCCTCCAACAACCCCCATCACTCTCCCAAAACTAGTGAACCCAGTGAAGTGAAAATTGATGTCGGCCATTGCAACCATTTTTATCCACTAATACATATTTACCCATTTAAGATATATTCACCAAGTCAGGGAATCTGAATATTTCCGATGTAAATTTTCCACTTGATAATCTTAACATCAAATCCAAAACTATCTCGTTCATCTTCACATCAAATCTGAAACTATCTCATTCATCTTCAGAGAGCTCTTGAAACAATTTTTCGTAATTGTATCGAATCTGCACAAATATATTAAAAAATTTATTAATGTATGTTGCTTGATTACCAATCAAAATGTTTAAAACAATACAACACCAACAAATTTGTATTTCATCTCCATTGCACATAATTCACCTTCCTTTGTAGAATGCATATGACCCGTAGATATTTTTCAGGTGCTTCAATTGTTGTAACATATATTTTGTAGATGATCTTGATAACCCCGCTATGTACAATATGACTATCAATTTCCAATGATTCATTTTATGTAATTTTTTTTATAATTATGGTGAATCAATAATCCTTTAAATTAAATAATGAATCTACTCCTTGAACAAAGATTACATGCAGAAACTATATGCAAAATAAAGTTTACATGAGTAAACTTTTAACTTTTCAGATTCCACTCATATTCATCAAAATTTCAAGTAAGAAACACAAAGTATCGTTACAACTTAACGTTATTTGGTGAACTAACCACTTTGTCCAGAGTCTGCCCATAATTCTCTATAATATTAATTTAGGTCAATTGCTTTAACAATTTTACTGGATTTCCTTTGCGATCAATGTAGGGATTACATTTAAAATGTTCAAATATTATTTTCAAAAATTATTGAATTTTTATGGGATTTACCACCAAAGAAGCACCCTGATAAACCTTTATTCCATTCTTTCCTGTGTGTTTGCCCATGGCTGCTAAAGTTGCATTCCATGTCTATCGATATCTGCAATTTGAATTCAACCAAAAAAAATAACACATTTAAGAGAAAAGGGATACTGGTTTTTTGGGTTGATGTTTTGAAGACATATATGGAAGGTCTGATGTCCCAAGAGAAATAAATAATGTAGAGAAGCTCCAGAAAAATCAAATAAATATGATTTAAATAATTAAAAAATGTCAAATCTATGTTTGGAACCATCCACTATCATCTTCCAGATATAAATGAAAAACATAATCTAATAAAAAAAATAAAAAATAATATGGAAATACTCCAAAAAAATCTAAAATTAATTACCATATTATTTTTCACACTTTGTTAAGAGTTACTCACTAGATCTAACACAATATCTAGATCGGCCAAGAAGCAAGATAGTTGACCTTTGCCATAGTGCATAACGATTGGATCAATCATTCTGCAATCTGAATATTTGATTTAGCTCAACAACAATGTGAGAGTAATCGAGCATTGAATCCGAAGGTTTCCTCAACTTTGTCAAAGACCAACTTTCGATGAAACCTCAACATCCATTGATCCCTCGGCAATTGTTCAAACTTCCATTGACCCATCAGCAACAGTTCAAACTGCCATTGATCCGTCAGCAATGGTTCAAACTGCCAGACATGTAACCAACATCTGAAGCACCCACCATGTCTCCATTACAAGCAACTTCAAATCTAAAAACCTACTAGGTTTTTTTCTAGGTTTCATCCCTCTTTCTCTAGTTCCCAACTAGTTGTCACTAGTTCAATGTGGATAGAATTTGAAATCATTCTGATGGTTGAGATGTTGGTTTTCAGGGGCACCAAACGCATGGATCCACTGAAAATCCAGTCGCACAATCTGGATTAGTTTTATCCTCCCAGAGATTTAGATAGGAGTTACCCTGGTAGAAATAGTGGCAGATGTAAAACAATGTCTTTACACTGCCAATTATCAAGGAAAGATGATCTATAACCCCTACTGTTTAGGGAAAAATCACCCAAAACGCTAAATTTATGTAGTTTAAATTATTAAATTATTAAGTTATTTTTAATTCAAAGCTTAAATAAAGTAATTACAAATCTCTTTACTCTCTTTGAAAATAGAAAGCAACTTTTCATTCAAATAATATTATTTTAACTTTCAATTAACTGAAATTTATTTTATTTTAATTAATATAAAATTGTTTTTGGTTATTTATGAGTATTTTTCAAAGCTATTTGTAATTAAAAATAAAATAATTATTGGACCCATGGGGCAAATCTCAAGTAAAAACGTAAACATGTAAACTTAAATGTAAATGTAAACATAAACGTAAATGTAAACATAAATGTAGATGTAAAAGTTAATATTTAACATTTAACATTGTTAAGTCGGCCCTATTTAAAAATCAAATTAATTGTTATTATATATAAACACAACATAAATTTAAAATATAAAGAGGTTTACAAATAATAATAAAAAAGAGCTATGGTAAATAAATAAAAATATAAATAAACGAGAAATATGGTAAATAAATAAGACCTTTTTTTATATTTACTCCAAAGGTATGGTAAATAAATAAAACCACTTTTTATCTTTACTACATTAACCTCTTTATATTTATGAAAACTCAAGAAATAGGTT
>APFE031340347.1:37758-94048 GCA_000404065.3 Pinus taeda
GCTTGGTGTACCCTTCCTTCTTTGGATGGGAATGTGCTTTTCCCTTGTCTTTTTGCTGCTGATTTTTCTGACTTGAATCATATCTATGATGTTTATTGTGGCTGCTATCATGCACAACATGTGCATGTGCTTTTGGAGGTTTTATTTTCCCCATGGCAATGACTTTATCTTGCTCAAAAATAAGGGACTCCATAAATTCTTGGAGAGAAGGCATAGTGTAGGATTTACCTATTGCGAGCCTTACTGAATGAAATGTAGACACAAAGACAGAGTATTCCAGTCTGAGCTTTGACATAATAGAGAGAATTTGGCAAGTCTCCTCCTTGGATTTGTCAATTCCACAACCCTTGAGTTGCAACAATAGATCATTATATTTGGTGAAGAAGTCTTGAATTCTATCATAGTTTTGTGGATCCAATGATAGCAGCTCCACTTCAAGCATATGTCCTTTCATCTCATCCTGTTTCTTGTAGAGATCTTCAACCTTTTTCCAAATCTCATTGAGAGTATTGCAGGAATATAGATGAAACTACAACTCTGGAGAGATGCACATGCATATGGATCCGTGGGCCTCATCCATACGGTTGAGGTACTTGGATTTCTCTATCGCTGAAGTGGGTTCCACTTCTGTAGCCATGGTAATCCTGTACAACCCTTTTTGACAAAGGTATCGAACCATTTGGTCCTTCCATTCATGATAGTTGTACGGTGTTAGGATCGATGCTTTGGGAAACTCCATTTTTCTGTCAATCTTCGATCTCCGAGCTATAATACCTGTAAAATAAAGTATTGGTGCGCCTTTTATCTAGCAACCTGTGAGCTCTAATACCATGTGGAGGTTTGTCGTTACACCAAAACCCGCAGGTTATTGGTAAACTTTGCAAACAGTAACTAGGATCCCCAGGGTGGAAATTACGGATTCTATAGAGGTGCGGTGATTTTTCCAACAGACAATGGTATACATCCACTGAAAAAACTGCGATAGTAACTAACACCAGACTAAAGAAACAGTTACTGCAATTTCAGCGAGAATCACAGAAATAGCGACCATGTTAACACCATCTAACGAGGAGATATAGTTAAAACCAGTTTAAAAATTAACCAGTTTATTATAGATATAATTAGTAAATCCTGGTAGAGGACACTGTAAGCCCAATGGCCAAACATGTACTGCGCATCAAAGGTCAAAACCACCAGACCCTTAGTAAATATTTGACAAAACCAATTTGTAGGCATTTTGAGAGTTGGCATTCAGAGCTGTCTTCTCCATTCCTTCTGGATCTCTGGTCCATTAGAATGTTAGATTCCTATGTCATACATTATTCTTCGAAAGATTGGAAATGACATGATTCCTCGTGATTCCTCACCTGGTTATTTAAAAAATCTCATTATTAAACAAGGGGTGCTGCATGGCAGAAAGTCCCTGCCTTGAGCTGGAAAGCTCTCTAAAGCCGATCCAGCAGAAGAAAAGGCGGGGTAGCATCATTGCTAAGGAAGGATTCAAACCGCTGGATTTTCTATTGAAATGGAGTAAACCGCTAGATTTTCTATTGAAATGGAGTAAACTTGGTAAACTATGAGTGCCTCTGTGCTCATTACAAATACAGGGTAAAGGTGCAGCACGAGAGCTAGTTGTTCCAGGTGCAAATACAATTCATTGAGCAGAAGTTCCTTCTTGTTCTATGGTTGAGTAGTTTCGTTCGGCTTTAATCCTGTCCTGTGAGATGTTGTAGCAACGGAGGCCACCAGCAGGAAAGAAGAATAGAGCACAATGCGACTTTTGTAGTTGACACAAAAACTGTGAGCAGGACCGCACTATAAGTCGCATGACGAGTCATGGTCGAAGTGGTTGGTTGCTGTCGTGAGTCAACTAGCCGCAATGGTGAAAATACTCGGCTTTAAGCTAGATATTGTAACACGGTGTCAAGTGAAACCAGACCAAGTCCAAAGATTAAGGCGTGTCAATTAAGGTTTTTCGTGGTAGAACCATTTCTTTACATATGGCAAAACATTGATACGTAGAATAGTTCATCCAGCCAATATCAAAATAGAAAAATTGTATTTTATAAATTTAAAATTATTTATTAGAGAAAGAATGAGCCACGACAGGGATTATCTTTGATTCTAGCATGGAATTATATGTTTAATTTCTGAAACTACAGAGAATATGTTAAATTAACAATAACAATTGCTAATATTGCATCTAAAAAAACAAATTTTTAGTAATACACATGTTTATAAAATAACTGAAAAATCGTTTTAATTTAAAATTATTTATTAGAGAAAGAATGAGCCACGACAAGGATTATGTTTGATTCTAACATGGAATTATATGTTTAATTTCTGAAACTACAGAGAAGATGTTAAATTAACAATACAATTGCTAATTATTGCATCTCAAAAAACAATTTTTTCATAATACACATGTTTATAAAATAAATGAAAAATCGTTTTAATTTACTTAGTATCCGGCCAAAACTATTAACATTATCTTCATTTTTACACGGACGCATTTCTGCGTGGGGCCTATACTTTTTGTAAATATACGATATGCGGTGTCTGCATGAATCGCAAGTGTCTTTTGCATTGCAGGTGTCAAGCAACACAAATTCGTGATGCTGGGTTTCCCAAGCATGAAAGGTAGGCGGTCCTTCGGCCCCGAAAAGCCAGTTTCGGCCTGATTGAGAGCTGTAAAGGTAGTACAAATTTCTCAGTCGAGAGCTGGAAAGGTAGTCAACAATGGGGGCAGTAGAAGGGGGAAATGGTGCTAATCTTCAGAGGCAGGGCAGTTTGCAGAGACAAGGATCATTGACTCTGCCGAGGACTTTAAGTAGGAGGACTGTCGATGATGTGTGGAGAGAGATACATAAGGAAAACATTGGTGGGAATGGGAATGCGCTGACGAATCAGGCGAGGCAGCCAACTTTTGGAGAGATGACATTGGAAGATTTCTTGGTAAAAGCAGGGGTTGTGAGACAAGATGCAGAGCAGGGAGGTGCATGATTTGGCAGACGATGTCGATTACGCAGCCTCGCAACAGGAGGTGAATAGGTCTCCTGGATTCTCCCTACGAATATCTGTCAAACTCCAGAATCCGTATGTGAGCACTGAGTCCCTCTAGTAATGTTGAGTGCTAGGGCAAGTGTGTGTGCATGTGCCGATGTGTGCGTGCATCTAATTCGAATAGATAATTGGAATACTAGAAATATCAGGTTTAAGAGGACCATGGACTCTTCGGTCTAATTCCTGAGCACAGAAAGAAACCGAACACAGTGAAGTTGATGCCCGCCCTCATAGTGGCCTGACCCATTCAAACTTGGCATCAAATAAAATTCCAGTTCTCTTCCAGGGCAGAGGTGTTAAACTCCCTGAAAGAATGTCGTGAGTCGACTAGCCGCAATGGTGAAAATACTCGGCGTTAAAGCTAGATACTGTCACGCGGTGTCAAGTGAAACCAGACCAAATCCAAAGATTAAGGCGTGTCAATTAAGCTTTCCTGGATTCTCCCTATGAAAGGTAGACGTTATTGTTTTTCTGATTTTTATGCTCCTTTTGTTTTAATTGGACAAATGGTTCTTTAACAGTGAAAGGTTCAGGGTTGGCATCGTTTTGGGATTTCATTTCGTAGCCTTGTGGAGTTTGGAATGCATGGATTGTTCATAAGGATTAATGCACAATTCACCAGGGTTTTGAGAACAATCAAAATACGAAGACCTTTTGTGCATTTGTAACTGCAGGAGGGTTTTAATTTTAATTTGTAAATTAATTTGTCTGTTGATTGAAATTCTTTCAAATTGAGTTGTTCATCCCTACCCAATATGGGCATACCAGCAAGTTCATATGCCAACTTCAATTCATGCCTGATGTTGGAGAATTTGTAGCAAATGTAGAAGCTATCAATTGAAATGTAGGCCGACAGCAAGAAACAGTGCGATGAACAGGAGAAAAAGACAGTGTCACCTTGACCTCTTAGATGAGCTGTTCGGAGGTGTGAAGGAGGCTTGTGTTAATGGCTGAAAGGGGCTTCTTGACAGGAGCCATTGCTACCCTGTTTTGGCCGCCTAGTTATATGTCGCCTACGCCCGCATAGCGCTCCAAGCAGCGCCCTCTCCCGTTTCTTCCTAACAAAGGTACTATAAAACATGACATAAAATTATGAAGTTCAATATTATGAATGTCTACTTTTTTTTTTTTGAAATTCCATAATTTGACAACGTCTTAAACTATAAAAATTCACAGTCTAATAGCTATTAATGTCATATTATAAAGGGAATGAAAAACAACAGTACGTAGAACGTAATAACAGTTCCTGCTGAATCTCGTGGAACGAGTTTGATTTGCATGTTTATGTTCCCGAATAGATATTTATTCTTCGATGCAAAACCTGAACCTGTGAATTTTAAACAATAGAGCAAATATAAGGATATAGCCTGTTTGATTATAGTTAGAATTTTGGAGAAAATGAAAATAATTTTGGAGAAAATGATTTTATTTTTTTTTAACTAGCTAAATCTTGTTCAGAGTAACGCTCTGCTATATATATTCTTGCCCAAAATTGAACAACATAACTTGCTAAAAAATTTGATTATCAAGTGTCAGATGCAGCTCCTGGCCCTTATTCAAGAACTTAATGTGGTCTGCGGAATCTGCTGGTGGAATCCCGAAATTTCAGTGCTGTCTCTGAAGAAGAACCATCTGCTGGTGGAATCCCGAAATTTCAGTGATGTCTCTGAAGAAGAACGATTCGGACGACATGATGCTCTTCGAACTTCTCAATGAAGCCGCTAAGCATGGATGATCTGCATCTCTTCAACAGCAGGAGACGACGATATCTAGAGCATCTGGATCCACGACCAACACGCCTCTGATCTGCAACACAGAAGCAATCAACGGACCATCAACATAAATGTTAAACCAGCAATTTGAGTTGCAATTTTTAGCAGAGATAGTGCTTTTTATAAGCCATACTTCCTATTTCTATTGCAGTATTCGTGGCACCACCATGCAACGTGTAGTTGTAGTGTTTGTTTCACCGTCTTGAAAGGTGTAGGTGGCAGTTACAAGGTGGTGGTAGTGGAAACTAGGATGAAGGTACAATGCAAATGCAATTCGATTGTATTAGTCCTTTAATGCTAGCATTAATCTCCACTTCCCAAACAATGAAAACAAACAAGTCGAAAATAACATATGCTTTTGGCCTCTTCTTCTCGGGAAGAGGCCAAATAAGATGATGAAACAAACAACCATATAATAAACATACTCAACTGGTTGCATAAGCGGCACACTCAGTATATAAACTACATGAATTAATGCTAAAAATCGTGAATCCGATTACTATAGTCCCTGGCCATTGCCCGATGGCAAAGACTAACAAGGCAAAGAAAATCAACAATAAATACATAATATTTGAAGAAACCTCTTAAAATCATGCAAAGAATCGTTTGCCAATTACTTTATTTATACACACTTTGTCTTGTACATTTAGGCCTGTGGTGCCTGATAAGGTGGCTTCAACACCACTCATAACAGATGCTTTCCACTATTAGAATAGTAAGAAAAATATTTATCTTCAAACATCTGAATTTCTTCGCAATGCATAAATTAATTTTAATGAGAACTAGCTTCTGAATGCAAAGCAAATATTTCAACTATTTAGCTACATGGTTTGTTTAAAATTGAAATAGTGGAAAATAAGCTAGATGCCTACAGTACAACCATTCCAAGAAATTGTTTGGACAATGTTATGAAACAATCGCAAATAAATATATTTTTATCTAAATTTATATTGGGTTGATAAAGAAGATAACCCCAAAAGAATAGAAAGATATTCTATATATTAAAGAATTAATTGAAAAGAAGAAGAAATAAATATATATATGGAAAAGAAGAAATATATATGAATTTATGTGATAGGTCTACTTTGTTTATTCCACCTCACCTATGGTCAAATATTTTAAAAAAACAAAAGAAATATCTACTTATAAATAGATAAAGTGTAGGACTATAGAGAGACCACTAACATCTTTTCATTGGCATTCTCCAAATGTAGTTAAAGCCAGTTTGGAAGTAAAACCTTTATCTCGGCTTTAAGCCAGTTTTTGACTTACGTTCTGACGCTCTATGAGGGCTACAAAGTTAAGAAACTGACTTAAATTTTGACACTCTATGAGGGCTACAAAGTTGAGTTCTGACACTTTATTATGGCTACAAAGTTTTATTTTATTATGGGGATTTTATTTTTTTATGAATTTATGTGATATGTCTACTCTGTTTATATTATTTATATTATTGATTATTAAGCATTATAAAAAATAAAAATTATATATTTTTAAATAGATAAAGTGTGTCACAACAAAGGGACCACCAACATTTTTTCATTGGTATTCTCTGAATAAAGTGAGTTTGAAAATAAAACCCTAAATATATATTTGTTTACTTTGGTTTTAAGTCGGCTTATGACTTTAGCTCTTACATTCCATTATAGCTATAAAGTTTTATTTTACCATGGACATTCTTAACTTATAAATATATTTTTTTAGAATACCATGGGTAAATACTATTGCTTATCAATACCATTGTCTAAAAAACCATAATTCATTTCATACTACATTTGTTCATATGATATTTTTTAAATTAATCAATTTAATTAAAAAGAGAGAAATGACATAACTATTTTAAAGGTAAAATCTCAACCTCTCATTTGTGATTTATTATTATTATTATTATAAAAAAAATAATATATAAATTAAACATACCTATATATATAACAACATTTAACAAGATTATTAACCATAAATAGGTTTTATTTCAATACCATGAGCCAATACCATGACTTATTAATACCACATGCCAAAAAAACCATAATTTATTTCATATGACATGGGTTCATATGACATTTTTTAATTAATAAATTTAATTAAAAATGAAAAAAATGACATAACTACTTTAAAAATAAATCCCAGCCTTTAATTTGTAAATGCCACTAAAAATGTTTTAGAATTTCCCATGGAGATATTATTGATAATTAAATTAAAATTGTTGAAGCCCTGTTCCAAAAGAAAAACTCCTATCAATGTAATTAACTAAATAACCCTATAAATAACCTTTGTCACGATATCACGGCTTATCATTACCACATGCCTAATATGGCCCATGCTCATATGAGATTTTTTTTAATTAATAAATTTGGGATAAATTAATTAAAAGAGCATAACTAACTTGGATATAAATCTTAACATTTGATCTATGACTACTACTATTAATATGTGGGCATATTCCATGGAGATTAAATCTATACCATCCACCTAATAATTATATATATGCACTAAAAAAATTAGTTTAAACAACACAAATCAAGATTTCACCACAAATTTTTTTGCCAGCTTCAGCCATAAATTTTCCAAAAATTCTAACATAGACAAATCCATATATATATTTTAAAAACTTAACCATGGATATTTACGCTCACTTTATCATGCAAATTCTTAACTTGTAAATAGCTCTTCTTACAATACCATGTGCTAGTTCAATGGATTATCATTACCACATTCCCAATATGATGTGTTGATATGAAATTTTCTTTAATTAATTAATTTGAAAGAAATTAAATAAAATAGTATAACTAACTTGGATATAAATCTTAACCCTTGATTTGTGAATACTAATTTTGTGGACATTAAGTCTTTACAATCCACCTAATAATTATCAATAACTAAATTAAAATTGTAAAAGGCCTATTCTAAAATAAACACATATATTAATATAAAAATAAAAATAAAAATAAATTATAATGATAATTAAAGTCCAAATAAAAAACCCTTGATCGAGGTGTGAACCATTTGTGGATCTGCATAGGGATTGTAGACATGTTCAATCGCATTTATGAAAGGGGTGGTGGGTGTCCTCACCCACGCCGTCACACGATTTATCACGTCAAAGCAACAGTCGAATGCAAACCCTAGTTGATCTTCGACGTGAGGTATGACAATTTTTTAATCATCCAGGTGGTGAGAATTGGGGAATACATGCACCCATCTGTTTGGTATTTAGTTTGGCTCTATAGTAATCCATGGAGGTCTAAGACAATTTTGTTCTAGTTCGAGGAGTCTCGAGTGTAGGGAGGAACCTCGATAGCTGGTCTCGGCAAGCAGATGGCACAATTAGTCTCGTATGTTCTTATCCTTATCCTTTTCCCTGGGTTGGGGGTTGACATTAGTTATGTGCCTTCAGCGAGGAGGGTAAAAGGAACATTATTGAATTGGAAAGTTTATGTGACAGTTTGTAATGGCTTTCTCGACCATGTTATGTCAATATATGTCTTTTATGGCACTTTGTTATCTCATATGGGAACGTTTCACAGGTTTTAGGTCTTAATTACTCCGATTACTCTGAATCTTGCATGTGAGTTACATATTTTTGGGTGTAAGCTCAAATGGATAACCATGCGGAAGGGAAGGGTAATGACACCTTTGTCGAGTCAGGTCTATGGATTCTGGGCAATGGAGCATAGGGGGGACATTATTAAAACTCTGAGGGGGCCTCTCACTCTTGGTTGTATCATGTTTTCCTCTATATATTGGTTCAGGTTGTCGATTCTCAGTGTCATGCAGTGCAGAAAGGTGTTTCCCCTACTCTTCGATCCTTCTCTTAGGACTAAGTATAACTTTGATTGCATGTTTCTTTTATGTCATGTTGTTACACCAAGTATGCATAAGTTGCTTCCCCCGCTAGCCTCTACACAATTTTTTGGGTCTCAACCGAGGGTAGGTCTGAGGAAGTTGACAAAGGGTGGTATGTTGTCTTCCACTATGGTTAAGTCGCCTCAATGTGTTAGTGTCTCTGGGCACGGAGGCAGTGGCCATAAAACTTAGGTCGGTAAAAGAAAAGATAAAAGTTCGACTTCAAGCAAGCCTTCAAGACAATGTGGCAAAAAATAAAATTCCCAGATCCTGCAAAACATAGTCCATGTTTATAACAAGGGGACTTCTTCCCAGGTGAAGCAATTGATATCATCTTGAGAGGAAGAGTTAAATTAGAAGGTGGAGATGGAGCTCCCGATGGAGGATTAGAGTGGTTTGATTCCCGACCCTGGTCATACCCGCGGATGCCTCACTCTGTATAAATAATCTACACACCTTTTATGGATGATGAAAAGCATTGTTGCAAAATCCATGATGTCCTCTCTATCAATTTTTGCGAACACGAATCCTGGTACCAATGAGATTCAGAAGGAACTAGAATTGATTTGACTCCAACTCCAATAGCAAAATGGTCACCTTGGCCGCATTGAGTGCTACATTCCTTGTTTGCCTCAATCAGAATTGCCAGGCTCATGTGCAAAATACCACGCTCCGGTGGAGTCATTAGATGAATAGATGGTGAAAGGTTTCTGTTTGATATCATTTTTTATTTTGTTTTTTGATGTATATGTCGGGTAGCATTTCTATTTACAGTTATATGGTATGTAGATGGTTTCCGGACTATAATTCCTATAAGACTTTGGTAGATAGACTCAGACTGTTTAATATTTGGATGGCATATAATGCGGTTCGGTGGTCAACAAACATGGTTTCATGCTGGGCAGGTTGAGGCCATCGAACGCTTCCTATGGTTGTAACCTACTTGATGATTTGGAATGAATGAATGAATAGGCACCACCAAGCTTACAAAACAAATCCAAATAAAAATCTCATATTATCTTTGAATTTAAGATTTTGTAATTCAACGGTCAAATTATAACAGGAAAACAATGTAACAATTAATAATATTTCAATTTGAATTAAAAAAATTATTGTAAGCAGTAGTCTAACAAGGCCACAATTTTGCCTGAAAATTAATGGATTTTGAGAAAATTGGGTAGAATTTTTTTGGAATCCAGGTTACAACTGTCAATCTTTGATATTTTGGGTGCCCCATGGGTTTTTGATAGTGTTGAATCCATTTCCACCATAAAAAATGATTCAAACACTTTGAGTATTAGATTTGTTTAATTTTGTTTCACCAAATTCTAGCAAGAATTTTATTACACAAGTGAAATTATGGTCTCCACAGACAACTTCTTAACATAATTTATAAAAAATTTAATTACTAAAATATTTTATGGAAAATGAAAAATTTTAATAAGAAATAATATTTAAAAATTATATAAAATTAAAATTAAAAACTAATGATTTTTTTTTAATAAAAAATTGAGGAAACAAATAAAAATAAATTAAATAAAAAAGTAAGAAAAAACCAAATAATAAATTAAATTAATAAAAAAGTATAAAATAAAGAATAACGCAAATAAAACAATATAAGATCAAATCTAAAATGTCGAGAAAAAAACACTTCTAGAGTCTAGAATAAAATATTTTAATATTAAAATTTTAGGGGAAGAGTATATATATATATTATATCAAATTATTATTATCAATTAATATCATTTATATCTTTTTTTTTATAGAGTATGTAAGAATAAATTTAAGTAAATTAATTAGGAATTATAAGAAAGTGAAAAGATATAAAATAATCCGTAAAGAAAATTAAAAATAAACAAAATGAAAGGAACAACCAAAGACCTGAAAGGAGGGGAAGCAGATAAAAATGAAGACACTTAAGAATAAAGGGCAAGGATCCAGCAACTGCTAATTTTCCATCCATCATATATTCAAAGTATTTGATCTTCTTTCAATTTCAATGGCCTCCCTGACATTGGTTTTAGGAGGTTTAACGTTTCTAAGAACAACCACACAATCTTGTTTAATGACATCTTTTATGTTATCAGGTAAGTCCCTAATACCATATTTCATGTCACAAATAATTTCCTCCACCAAAATGTTCCTTAGAGCACGGAAAAGTTTAACCCTTTTTCCAGAAGGAAATACACCAAAGGTTCGAAAGTAAACTTAGAGATATTAACAACCCTCTTATTAAGAAAGGGGGATAACACATTATTGTTAAGGAAAGGATATGGACATCGAACGGGGAATGAGAATAAGTGGGGGATCCATATAAGATAGGGGTTTTCATGATGATGGAGTAGGGATAACTGGGGTCTAAGTGGTAGTCCACGGTAGGGGAGGAAATTTAGGGATTTGAGGAAAGGACAAGGTTGGGGGAGGGACACGTAATAGAGGGGGAGATATGTAAGAACGAGGGGATTGAAGGGTGGTCCACATAGGGGGTGGAGTGGAACACATTTAAGGCCGAGGGGACCACTAAGGCAGGGCCCAAGTGGTCAATAGAATTTGATGAAGAGCCTCCTATTGCGAAGCATCTACTAGAGGTGGAAGAAGATGACTAGGGGCTCAATGAGTTTGGCTCTGCATGTGAGGAATATGGGAGTGATGAATGACAAGGGGTGTTAGGGCTAACATGATCATCGAAGTGGGTTGGACTAAATTAAGAGAGATCAACGTTTGGAGACTTTGGATGAGAACTCACAGAGCTAGTGACAATTAACCAGTCAAAAGGAATAGAGGAGAGAGGAGCCATCTACATCAGGACACCGGTGTAGTCGATATTGATATAACGAACTTTGACAATGGTATTGGAGCCAATGTTGAGGGCAGGGCGATTCTCGTCAAATGAACTTATGCACATGGTTATGAGAAAGGGAGGAGAGCAAGACGATTGAAACTGATTGATGTGAATCCAAGAGTTGAGGGTAGAAATTTGATCATCGTTGATCTGGCTTCTGCAAGAGCTCTTGGACACATCATACAAACAAACATAAGAATTTTTTTTGATGATGAACCACATCAGGTAATCTGAAATAATCTGAAATGAGTCAACCAAATATTTATAAATGTGCTTTTATTTTTTATATATATATATATATATATATATTTATTTATATATATATATATATATATATATTATTCTCATTCATTTAATTACAAATTTATTACAAACATAATTATCTTTAGTAAATAAAATCATTTTACTGTTTTCCTTTATAAAGTTAGCATTTATTTTTAAAATAGATTAGATAATAATTTAATTAATTTAAGGTTAATGCAATATAATTTCATAGTATATAATATGGTTAACAACTTAGAAATAAATATTATTAGTCAAAGATTATTTCCGTGTTACAACAAAATAATAGAAAAATTATTACATACTATCAATATATTAAATTTAATATTACTTCTAATTTTAATTACTTAAATATACTTCAATTTTTTATTAACTCAAAAATATTAAATAAAATATAATAAAAATAGACTTTTGAACTGACAAAAAACAATAACTACCTTATGTGAGAATAAATGTAACCATTAGAACAACCCTATATAAGGAAATTTATAAATCATTGACCTTGGAAAATGCATTGAGATGTTAAGAATATTTTTAAATATACTAAATAAAAAGCATGAGTCATTCATCACTAATATTTTAAGGTCATCTTAGTAACAACTTGAAGGTAATATTTCAAGGTAACGAGAGGTTAAGAATATTTGTGATTCTACTAAATAAAAAGCATTAGTCATTCATCACAAATATTTTAAGGTAATTTTAGGAAATTTTTTATTTAAAAAAATATAAATTATTGACTTTATTAATGAATTGAAACATTATTGTGTTTGTTAGTAAAAGGCATGAGTCATTTATCACAAATGTGTAAAGATGATTTTTAGGGACAACTTTTTAAAATGAAGTTATCTATGAACTATTTTTGTTTAAAAAAAATATATAAATGGAATTTTTTTTAAATAAATTTTAAATGATTTTTTTATTAAAGACTTGAAAATTTATTAGGGTTTGTTATGCTTGGGATTGTAGCTTTTTTTTCTATATCTAAATATTTTTATTATTTTATTTACAAAATTTCTTAATTTTAATCAAGCTTTGAAAAATGTAAATTAAATTTTTTTAATTAAAAAATATATTTCTAATTTCTAATTTTTCATTGATGTGACATATAAATTCAGTGTTTCTCAAACATTAAAATTTACAATATAAAGAAAAATTGATTGTTTTAAAGGTGGTTGCAATTAAATTATTGATTGTTTTAGAGGTGGTCGCCACTGATTTGCAGTGGACAATCTACACTAATACTTTGACCACAACTTTTCAAAATACAAATCCATGGCTAGTGGAGTATACATAGACATGCATTAAAAACGACCAAAGCCTCCCTGCCATGGCGCATGTCATGAGATTGAATATAATAATTGTAATTAAAATGGGAAGCGAACAACTGCAATATTCCAATCCAAGCATGTTATACCCATCCCCGAATGTAGTCACTGATGGCCAGATTTCCTTATATGGAGTTCCTAGAAACCTGCATTATGGACCTTCCCATAAACCTGCATTATGGACCTTCCCATACTGTTGAAAAAAAACGACCACAACCAAATAGTAATAATAATACCCAGAATGAATGCAACGATTAACACACTTAGTGATCGTTATACAATGGAATGAAATCGCATACCACTCTGGTTCCCAGAAGCAGTTATCAAATCCTCCCAGAACTAAGAATGACATCATCCTAAAAAATAATAATGTCGACTGGTGAGTGAAAGTTGTGAAAATGATAAAAAAAATATGCGGATTCCGAATGCCTTTTAGAGGGCATCCGTTATAAAGAAGGAATTGTTAAATTGTAAATATTAAAGGCATCTCCTTCCCTTGTCTTTTCTTGGTTTCATTCTCACTCACTCGAATCAACGAAGGACCACAGCAATTCGATGAACTCTTTTCCTCTATGAAGGTTGTGGTGAATGTGCTCCCAACATTCAAAGGTCGATTTTCTAGTGGCATGTTGGATTACATTTTCCATCACCACATTAACATTATTGGCTGAAAGAAGGGAAGCGACCTCATCTTTTCTCAGTCTAAGCTTCACACGAGAAGAAGTTTGCTCAACCTTCAAATTTCAATTATTGTTTAACATGTCTATAATTTTCGCCTGAAATTAGCGAATGAGATATGTGTGCATCTGCAGAATGGAGTGGACCCAGAAAAATGGAGAACAAAATCATTTTCTATTTGCATAAGTATAGGGTCATTCTTGTCACATGATTTAAGCGATTTTGCTGAATCAATATGCCCTGTGGCCAGCTGTGTAAATCAACAGTGCACGATGTATATTAGATTTAAAGTAGGGGGCTATTAACAACACTAAATGGCCGTATACTGATCCTTTCGTACTAAATTTGTTCATATATCACATACTGATTTATAAATTTCACATAACAATGAATTTAGTCTAACCATCATAGATCCACTTTAAATATGGATCTAACATAAGAATTTAGTCTAACTAGTATAGATCCATTTTAAATATGGATCTAACATGAGCTGAGAGGAATCTAATTTTTCAATGTGCAATTTTTTTATGAACCAACATTATTTAAATATTTGTATAGTTATTTAAGTTTTATTTATTTATTTAGATTGACATGAGAAAAATTTCAACTTTGATGGCGCCAATAAGATTGTGCATCATACTGGACTGTAGAATGAACCTCTTGGCCCAACTAGATAATAAATAGAACATGTAATAATAGCAAACATGTAATTGCTTTATGTTTCTCATCCTAATCTTCGTTGCTACTTCTAATTATGCAGGATGGATAAATGAGGAATGGTGATGCATGCAGGATGAAGAATCCATCATGAGGAATAGTGATGCATGCAGATGAAGAATCTTAGCACGCTGAATGTTTCCCTTCCTCTTTTGTAGTTAAATGCAATATTAGAACTTATCGTGGCTAATAATTCCTTGCATTAGAGAGCACCTTAAGTCAACACCTAGACATTTCAATGAAAAAATTTGAAATGGCAACAAGTATGGTGTAGGTCCCACAGTAACGAAAATATCTAGAGTCGTTGCATCTAGGGTTTAGCCAAGGTTAACACGCCACACTAATCTGGACCCAGAGCAAGTAGACGATTAGCGTAGTTATCTAGATTGGATCTACGATTAGGGTTGAAAGGTGGTTTTCCTTCCACTACTAGGTGATGAGATGAGGTATGAGGGTGTATACCTCCCCTTGCCCCCTCTACTGACGAAATCGGTACACCTCCTCACCCCTCCCCCAACACTACTAATAAGCCATTGATCTGAGCTAATGAATCTCATCCACCGAAGACCAATCCACACCTAACAGCGTCAATCAACAAAGCTTTCGATTGGTTGGTTGGAAACCTCAATCAAAGGCTTAACTGTGTTTAACGGCAGTGGTGGATTAACAAAAGTCGTAAAACGGGGAATTTACATTATATGATAGGAAAGTTCACGTCTCACCAAGAAGTCATGTGTAAACTTTAAGCATTTTTGTCAAAGGCATGGGGCACAACTGATGAGAAGTGGGAGACAAAAATGTTTATGGAATTTAACACAATTTTAGCTTCGTGCCATAGAGATTTCAAAAAGGATCTTCTATGGATTCTGGGTGCAGCAGACGGAGGTGCGAGATGGTCATCTTTACATGAGTTGTTAGGAGAGTTCCTGTCAAGCCACAGAGAGATTTCAAAGATTGTCATTTCAATGTGGAGTGTGATAGAAAAATGCAGGGAATTTACACCATGGGAGATTGTGTTATTTGATGATGTGCTTAAGAGGATCACCCATTTATTCTTAATCATCGTTATGTCAATATAGAGATTTCTTCCCACTTAAGTTGGTCTATCTCCTTCAATCATGGAATAAATTTGATCTAAATTGGATCTTTATATTGTTTTTCGTCCATCTTGATGCTTTTAGAGTGGAAAAAGTGGAGGAATCAGCCCACATGTCCATTTTCACGCGGGACCCAATTTGGCAAATTGGGATCTAAAACATTTTGGGAGAATTTTGAGGCATAAAATGGCACATTTTGGAGGGTAAAAATTTGACACTTAAAAACAACATTTATTTTTCATATTCTACACATAATGAACTTTCCAGCGGCGCAAGAATCACCTCAATCGAAGTCTGTATGCAAATGTTATAACACTGATAAGTTGACCTTCTTGTTTTCACCACCATAATTCGAGATGATGCCGCATCAGCCCCCATTATTCATGTAAAATGGGTTAGCCACGTGATTATGATGAAGAAGACTCTAAAATATTCCATATTGCAACTCTAGTTAAGAGTTGAGGTAGCCAAACCAAACCAATGATACGCTATACCGAGCCACTAGGAGGAACAGGGGTTCTATACTTTCGAGTGCATTTGTTCCACAGATGAGCAAAAATAGCCGAGAGGGATAGGAGATAGAGTATATGTGCATTGTAGTAGTGCATGGGCCGCATGCCATAATTCTTTGTACTTGTAGCCATTTTCTATTCAAAGAGCACATAGCGACCTCACCTTCCCATTTGGTTTTCTCCCAAAAGGGTTTCTCAGGTCATAACTTGTATCAAATCGTAGTTTGTGAGTTTTTTGTCATTTTTCTCTATTTTCTACACAATTTTAATTTTCATGCACACACAATTAACAATAATCTACATATCCAAAAAATAAAGAAAAACAAAGTCTTAATAATGTAGATTTTATATTTTAAAATATAGTTTTATCATATTTTTTGTGACGAACTGTCCAATGGAATATCCACAACAATTTACGGATCGTATTAGTATCAAAACAAGTTTCTTTTGGTATATTATGGATATTTGCAAGGGATTTAAATTGACTAGGACAAAAGTCGTAAAACCACAATCATAGTTGATCAATCTATGAATGACCCTCGTGATCCTACAAAGGAGAGGTGTCACGGTTGGTTTCATAAGTTTCATATATAAGTTGTAATATGAATCTCCTCATGTTGACTCTAAGGAATAAGCTTGAAATATTTCTAGAAGATGGAGGTTTTAATGTAGAAGACAGATAAGAGGGGAGAGTAGGTGATTGAGAAGGAACAAAGAACTAGCCAAAGAAAAGATCTTAAAAAGATCAACGCAATTCGAGTGTCGTGAATCATTCACATCCCATGTTAAAAATGGAAGAGAATATCGATATCAAGTCGTACCAAGGTGATATCGACACTTTGAAGCTAAACCATGGGTTGCAATAGTAAGAAGTGTATTTCAGTGTCTATCATATTAAGGAAGAATAAAAGATTTCATTTGTGTGGTTGAAATTAGATCATGCACTGAATTGGTGGGAAAGCCACATAGAGACCTTGAGTTTGGAGGGAGATCCTCCTGTGACTAACTGGGAGTACTTAAAAACCCTCATAAAGTCATAGTTTTACTATATTGGGTATGTAGAGGATCAGTGGATCTGGTCGCACTACTTCAGGCAAAATCAGGGGCAGAGTGTATAGGAGTACACCACTAAGTTTAGAAAGATGGCCATAATGTTGGGCATCTCCCTAAAGAACCCAAATGTACTCCTTAAGTATTTGCAGGGGCTACATAGTCATCTACGAAAGAAAGTGATTATGTTCAAGCCCAGGTTGGTGGACGGGTTTGTGTACAAGCAAAGTACCTAGAGAACATAGGCCTGAAGAAAGCATAATCAATTGGATCTAAGATGAAGGAGAAACAAGACACTTCTAAGGATGGGAAGATGAAGTGGAAATGGGGAGAAGGTAAAAATATGGAAGCCACAACACACTAGTGCAAAGATCTCACCAACCACTGCAACCACTACAATGTTGATGACCATATAGAAGAGAAGTGTTGGAGGTTGTAAGCTTAACCTAAAGAACAAAGAGAAATACAATAAGAAGAAGAATATCGTGGCCACTGATTTGGGTAACCAAGTTGAAAGCAACTCAGACGTGGATGTGAAGATTGTTTGTACATCAATGCAAAAGGAGGTGAATATGAGTATCCTTGAACAACAGGAAGGGAAAGAAACGACCAAATTCCTCCACATAAATATATAGGTCAAGAAGACAAAGATTGATGCTCTGTTTGACTCCAGATCACAAGTGAATCTCATTGTAGAAGAGTTGGTCAACAAATTGGGATTAGAAGTTTGTAATATTCATCTGAGCCCATATCCATTGGGATGGGTAAATAATGATGTATATTTGAAGGTGAAAAAATAGTGCAAAATTAGATTTTTCATTAGCGTTGATTTTATTGATGAAGTAGAACTAGATGTAGTTCCCCCTAATGTATGTGAAGTTGTGTTTGGAAGTCCCCACATGTACATGTGAGATGCAATATTCATGCGGAGATTCAACTAGTATTGGTTTGTCAAGGATGAAAATTTGGTGCACATAAAGGTAAGTCAAAATTTTCTCTAGTAAGTGCTAGCCAAGCCAATAAATTAATTAGTTCCAACAAGAAGTATGCCTTAATATTTTTAAGAGTAAATCAGTTTGTAGAAGAGTTTGTAAGAAGCAAGTCATCCTTATAGGGGTGTACTAAGAAACAAAAGCAAGAATTGGAAGACTTTATACATGAATATATGGATGTTTTCTAAGAGTTTAAGTGGTTATGACCCAAGAGGGAAGTGGAGCATGAGATCCAAAAATTACCAAACTCCCCATTGGAAAACATTGGGATATACAGGAAATATGTAATAGAATCAAGTAAGGTGAAGAAAAAATTGTAGTGGCTAATGGAATAGGGAGTCATTCAACCAAGTACATCACCATGTGGTTGACCCATCGCCATTGTGCCAAACAAGGATGGGACTTGGTATATGTGTATTGATTATATGGAATTAAACAATATCATGCTCAAGTATAGGTACCCCCTGCCTAGAATAGATGATTTGTTGGATCAGTTGTAGAAAATTAAATACTTCACCAAGATGGACTTAATGTTTGGATATCACCAAGTTTGAGCCAAAGAAAAACATACCTATAAAACCACTTTCAAAAATAGGAAAGGGTTGTATGAGTGGTTAATCATGCCATTTGGCCTATGTAATGCACCAACTACATTTATGAGGTTAATGAATGATATACTCTGCCATTTTATAGATTCATTTGTTATTGTCTATTTGGATGATATAATGGTATAGAGTGCTACCTAGGAGGAGCACATCTCACATTTGGCATGGGTATTGTCAACATTAAAGGCACACAAACTGTTAGTAAATCTTAAGAAGTGTGAGCTTGCACAACAATATTTGGTGTATTTTGTGTATGTTATAGGTGGAGGAGAGTTGTAGATATAACCTACCAAGATGGAGGCCATCATGAAACTCCCATTTCCTACTAATCTTTCTGAGGTTAGTAGTTCATTGGGTAAGCACAATACCTGAGGAAATTCACAGCCTCATTTTCAGTAGTGGCAACTCTACTCCACACCATAATAGCAAGTGGCAATATTTTCTAGTGGAGAAAGGGTTAATAGAGGGCCTTTCGGGAGTTAAAAGAAGAATATTAGTCAAGCACCAATTTTGGCATTACCAAAATTGTAATGGCCCTTTGAAGTGGAGATAGTTGTGAGTGAGTATGATATGGGAGCAGTCTTGATGCAAGGAGGAAGGCTTGTATGTTATCATTACAAATAATTTCAAGGGGTAGTTATTAACTACCATACCTACAAAAATGAGCTATATGCCTTGGGGAATGCTCTAAAGAAGTGGAATCACTATATAATAGGAAAGGAAACAATAATTCACATAGATTAATAGCCATTATAGTACTTGCAGTCCGGAGTAAGCTACATCAAACTAGGCATTACAAGTGGGTGGGGTTTATACATTAGTTTGATTTAGTGATCAAGTACAAGAAGGGCAGTGCAAGCAAGTTAGTCGACATGCTTTCAAGGCCACCTACATCAAAGATCACAGCTTTGGAAACTCTGATGCACATGGATCCATTCATCCATGACGCATACAGAGAGACATATTCATAGAATGAGGACTTCAAGGAGGTGTTTCAACAGTTTCAAAGTCAATAGTCATGTGCATGATGGAGACAAAACCATTGACTACCATATCTAATATAGGTTTCTCTACAGGATGGATAAGCTATTTGTTCCTAAAGGTGAGTAGTTATAACTAATTAGAGAGGCTCATACCTTTAAGGTTGCAGGGCACTTTGGTGTACAAAACAAACATGCCAACTTGCATAGGTATGTGTATTGGCCCAAGATGCAAGAACAGGCAGCTAGGTTCATAGGAGGATGCATGGTTTGTTGTATTAGAAAGCATAGTATTAGGAAACATGGTCTATATCATCCCTTACCTATACCCACTCATCCTTGGGAAATAATTTCGATGGACTTTGTGGTAGGTTTACTAACAAACAGGAAGGGACATGACTATGTATTCATGATAGTTGATAGGTTTAGAAAGATGTGTGTTCTATTTTCTTGTAAAAAGATTGTTAGTGGGAAAGAAGCAACAAACATGTTCTTTGGACAGGTTTGGGTGAATTTTGGAATACCAAGCAACATTGTCTTAGATAGGGACATAATATTTCTCAGTTTATTTTGGACTAAATTGTTGGAGAAGATGTACAAAATGTTGAAGAGGTTTACACCATTCCATTCTTAGATAGATGAGAAAACATAATTATTCAACATGATTTTGGTGCAAATTTTGAGGGGTTATAATCAGAAGCATCTGAAGACCTCGAATGAAAATCTAGTAAATATCCAACACTCTTATAGTAGAGAAATCCACACTTCTACTAGCCAGCCCCCATTTGAAACTTGTATTGGATATTTTCCACCTTCAACTTTGGATATTTCATATGGGAATCATGGAGGAGTAAGGGAGGATCTTACAGGAGATTCCTTGAGGGCTGGAAATGTTGTTGAGAAGAATAGGCATATCCATATATAGGTATAGGAGACACTACAAAAGTCATAGGAAAAATATAAGTCCAGGCATGATTAGCACTGAACAAAGAAGTCATTCAAGATGGGGTATAGAGTATGGCTACAGTTGAATAAGGAGATGCTACAGGTTCTAGGTAAGAAAATCAAGGCTTTGTGGTATGGTCCCTTCAAGATACTAGAAAAGGTTGGTGATAATTCCTATCGAATCATTCTACCAACATAAATGTGCATTTTATCAGTTGTGAATGTAGAGAATCTGAATCTCTATGAACCTTCTATGCTAGATCCGAAAGAGGAATAGGTCCTACCTTCTGTGGAGAATTTGGCACTAGATGCTCATGTACAATTGACAGAAGATACCATTTTGTAGAAGAGGTCTATAACTACAAGACAATGGCAAAATTACCTTTAGCAAATTGTTTTGAAAGGAAAATTTCTAGGAAAAGCTAAATGGTACACCCGAGAGAAGGTGGAGGAAAATTTTCCTCACCGCATTCAGTAGAAGATTTTGGGTACCAAAATCCTCCCAAAATAAGGATTTGTGATTTGTATTGGCTCATTATATTGTTTTTCATCCATATTGATGCTTTTAGAGTGGAAAAAGTGGATGAATCAAGTCAAAGGACCAATTTTACCGGTGGGACCCAATTTGGAAAACTAGGGTCTGAAGCCTTGTGGGAGCATTTTGAGGTATCAAATGACATTTTTTGGGGTTAAAGTTTTCTACTTGCTTTAGCACCACATATTTTCTACATATTATTCATACATATACCTTTCCAATGATGAAAGAATCACCTCAATCAAATTATGTATGCAAAAGTTATGCCACTAAGAAGTTGACCTTCCTATTTTTACCACAATAATTTGAGAGGATGCTACATCAGCCCCCATTATTCATGAAAAAATGGGCAAGCCAAATGAATATGATGAAAATTACTCTATAATATTCCATACTGTAACTCTAGTTAAGAGTTGAGGTAGTCAAACCTAATGA
Source organism: Pinus taeda (assembly GCA_000404065.3). Lineage (NCBI taxonomy): Eukaryota > Viridiplantae > Streptophyta > Pinopsida > Pinales > Pinaceae > Pinus > Pinus taeda. The sequence continues at coordinate 59,432 of APFE031340347.1, forward strand.
CTAGTAGGTTATTGGGTTGTGTTATAACTAGGCCACTAGGAGGAAGAGGTTCCATTCTTTCAAGTGTATTTGTTCCATAGATGAGAAAAAATAGTTGAGAGGGATAAGAGATAAAGCACAAAGAGAGGATTTGTACATTGTAGTAGCCCACAGGCCACATGGCATACTTTTTTGTACTAGTAGCCATTTTCTATTCAGAGAAAGAGAATAGAAGGAGTTCACCTTCCCTCTAGGTTTTCTCATAAAAGGGTTTCCCAAGTCATATCTTGTGTCAAATCATGGTTTGTGAGTTTTTATTTCACTTTTCTCTATTTTATTCATAATTTAAATTTGCATGCATACATAATTAACAATAATCTACAGATCCATAACTGTAAAGAGAAATAAAACCATAATAGTGTAGATTTTGGAATTTTAAATATAGTTTTATCAAATCTATTTTAACAAAATGTCTAGTAGAATATCTAAGCAAATTTATGGATCAAGCTTGAAACACAAAAAAATTACGCAAAAATATAGGGGATATACACAACACTAACCATCATCATATTTCTTTCTATATGAATAAACATTGGCCTGTGTATTGAAGTTATCTAAGAAAACTAATAGGAAAATGTTGGGGTTATTAATTGCTTAATAAAAGAAAATAACCACATAGACATTAATTATCAACCTAAGGAGCATCTTTTTATTACAAGGAAATCTGAAAAATATATGCAAGAATCTACCAACAGCTAATATTGGTTCTACATGATTGTGTTCTAAACTATCAAGCTCATTCAAAAAGAAATAAAATGTAAGAATTGAATAACAATGCTACATTTTAAAAGCACAAAGTAAATGACAAGAGAAAGAATTATGTTAATCACATGACTTGAATCAATACTGAATTAAACCACACCTTGTTTAATTGGAAATTTAAACTATTGCACCCAACAAAATTCAAATGCTAATCTAGAGTAGTAAATTAATAGAAATCTACAAATTGCAGGAATTTACAACAATTCTGGAAAATGCAAATAACAAAAAATATGAAAATGCAGCAAACAAAAAGCGCTATAAAAATTATTCTACGATATACTCTACCTCTAATTAAATCAAGTTCTTATCTACAACAAAATTCTAACTCATAAATCTCATTAGAAACAACAAAAGGAATCTAATAACATGTTTCTCATATATCCATAACTAATTCATAGATCAACTAGATTACAATTGAGAACAACGAACTTTGAGGAATAACAATTGAAATTAAAAAAAAAAAAAAAAAAAAAAAACAACAACAACAATTAATTAAAAAGGAACAACACACAACTAAACTACTTTACATGTTCAAAACAACATCTTGTCCAAGAAAGTGGGCCTATCTGCCTAGGAATCATTTATGCCTTATAGAAAGATCAGATTGTGAATAATAGATGCAAAACTCAATGGATAGCTTCCTTTATTAAAATATCTTGGAAAAAAATAATTACAACCAGAAAAAGTTCATAGCTTTACCTCAAATTCAACAGTTGTCCATCCCCTCTCTGATTTATGTCTTCATTTAAATACACAAAGATCAAAGGGAAAATTACAACTAAATGAAACATCATGATCTATGATTAGATTACAAAATGATTTTCATTACAAATTTAGATTTTTTATAATATAACAATCACCTAGATTAGATCCGAAAGATCTATCCATCATCAACTAGTTGGAACAAACCAAATTTGGTTTTGCAATTGGGGAAAATTCATAACCAACCGCAACAACAAATCTAGGAAAAATTCCTTCAGAGAACCACATGTTTCTCTCAACCCAAAGCGAATTTTGGAAAAAATCTCATAAGAAAACTAAATTAGTTTTTTCTACACAAAACCCATGTTGCATAATTCATTTTCATTTTCCCATAAATTAAGACGAAAAATCATCACTTATTATCCAACAAATTTCTGAGTTGGAATGTTTTACCATGAGTTAGAGCTCATATTTGCAATTTGGCGGAGAACAATGAGCTATATGCCTTGGTGCAATCTCTAAAGAAGTGGAATCACTATATAATAGGAAAGGAGACAGTAATCCACATCAATCACTAGCCATTATAGTACTTGCAATCAAGGAGTAAGCTACATCAAACTAGGCATTACAAATGGATGGTGTTTCTATAGTAGTTTGATTTAGTGTTCAAGTACAATAAGGGAAACACAAGCAAGTTAGTCGACATGATTTCAAGGCCACCTACATCAAAGATCGCAGCTTTGGAAACTTTGATGCACATGGAGCCATTCATCCATGATGCATACAGAGAGACATATTCATAGAATGAGGACTTCAAGGAGGTGTTTCAATAGTTTCAGAGTTAGAGTCATGTGCACGATGGAGACAACACCATTGACTACCATCTATAATATAGGTTGCTCTACAGGATGGATAAGCTATTTGTTCCTTAAGGTGAGCAATTATAACTAATTAGAGAGGGTCATACCCTTAAGGTTGCAGGGCACTTTGGCGTACAAAAGAAATAGGCAAACCTGCATAGGTATTTGTATTGGCCCAAGATGCAAGAACAGGTAGCTAGGTTCATAGGAGGATGCATGGTTTGTTGTATTAGAAAGCATAGTATTATGAAACATGGTCTATATCATCCCTTACCTATACCCACTCATCCTCAAGAAAGCATTTCGATGGACTTTGTGGTAGGTTTACTAACAAACAGGAAGGGACATGACTATGTATTCATGATAGTTGATATGTTTAGAAAGATGTGTGTTTTATTTCCTTGTAAAAAGACCGTTAGTGGGATAGAAGCAACAAACATGTTCTTTGGATAGGTTTGGGTACATTTTGGGATACCAAGCAACATTGTTTCAGATAGGGACATAATATTTCTCAGTTTATTTTGGGCTACATTGTTGGAGAAGATGTACAAAATGTTGAAGAGGTCTACACCATTCCATTCTTAGACAGATGAGAAAACATAATTATTCAACATGATTTTGGTGCAACTTTTGAGGGGTTATAATCAGAAACATCTAAAGACTTGGAATGAAAATATGGTAAATATGAAACACTCTTATAGTAGAGAAATCCACACTTCTACTCGTCAGTCCCCATTTTAAACTTGTATTGGATATTTTCCACTTTCAACTTTGGATATTTCATATGGGAATCATGGAGGAGTAAGGGAGGATCTTACAGGAGATTCCTTGAGAGCTAAAAATGTTGTTGAGAAGAATAGGCATATTCATATACAGTATAGATGATACTACAGAAGTCACAGGAAACATATAAGTCCAGGCATGATTAGCAATACTTGAATAAAATGTAAGGCTTGAATAACAATACTACATTTTAAAAGCAGAAAGTAAATGACAAGAGAAAGAATTATGTTTATCACATCACTTGAATCAATACTGAGTTAAAGCACACTTTGTTGAATTGGAAATTTAACCTGTTGCACCCAAAAATATTCAAATGCTAATCTAGAGTAGTAAATTAATAGAAATCTAGAAATTGTCGGAATTTACAACAATTCTGGAAAATGAAAATAACAAAAAATCTGAAAAATGTAGTAAACAACAAACGCTATAAAAATCACTCTATGATATACTCTACCTCTAATTAAATCAAATTCTTATCTACAAAAAAATTCGAACTCATAAATCTCATTAGAAACAACAAAAAGAATCTAATAACATGTTTCTCATATATCCATAACTAATTCATAAATCAACTAGATTACAATTAAGAGCAACGAATTTTGAGGAACAACAATTGAAATTCAAAAAACCAACAATTAATTAAAAAGGAACAACACACAGCTAAACTACTTCACATGTTCAAAACAACACCTTGTCCAAAGTAGTGGGCTTAACTGCCTAGGAATCAGTTCTTCCTTGAAGAAGAATAAAAATCATATTGTGAATAATAGATGAAAAACTCAATAGATAACTTCCTTCATTAAAAAAATCTTGGAAAAAAATAATTACAACCAAAACAAAGTTCCTATCTTTACCTCAAATTCAACATTGGTCCATCCCCTCTCTCTCATTATTGTCTTCATTTAAATACACAAAAATTAAAGGGAAAATTACAACTAAACAAAACATCACGATCTATGATTAGATTACAAAATGATTTTCATTACAATTTTAGATTATTTATAATAGATCAATCACCTAGATTAGATTTGAAAAATCTATCCATCATCAATCAGTTGGAACAAGCCGAATTTGGTTTTGCAATTGGAGAACATTCATAATCAGTCGCAACAACAAATCCAAGAAAATTTCCTTCATAGAAACACATGTTTCTCTCAATCCAAAGCGAATTTTGGAAAATTTCTCATAATAAAACTAAATTAGTTTGTTAAAAAAAACCCATGTCGCAGAATTCATTCTCACTTTCCCATAAATTAAGAAGTAAAATCATGACTTATTATCCAACAAATTTCTGAGTTGGAATGTTTTACCATAAGACGTAAAATCATGACTTATTATCCAACCAATTTCTGAGCTGGAATGTTTTACCATGAGTTAGAACTCAGATTTGCAATTTGGCGGAGAACTTCAAAGATAAAATTGTGAGTGTTGTTATATATCAAAAAATGATATTTATAATGACAAACTAGTAACCAAATAGAAAGACAAGAAAAGGTTTGGCATTTTCTCTATCCAACTATTAATACTTCAAGAATATAGAAAATTATATAGACATACTAATCATTATTTAAAACACTTCCGGCTCAACTGCTGCCCCTTCCCGAATGAGGAAGGCGACGCAAAGGGGCGGGTGAAGCCAGTGATTGGATTTGGAGAAGACATGATCTTTCTTATGCATGCAAAGGAGAAACTGGGATATAGATATATATCTGTTGGGAGATAAACTGTTATGGGGTCTTCTCAATCTATCATTGGTGAAGGGGATATCGCGTCCCAACTAAAGTCTAGTTAAATGGCCATATAATCTTTTAATTTCAAGGATATAGATACTTTATTGGTCCATTACTTGCAGGAATCCTTATCAATATTCAAAAGCTTTGACATATATGACCTTGGTTTTAAGTTTTTAATTCCAAATCTTTCTTGAGTTGTTACCCACTTGTATAGCTTTGGGTAAATTACTTTAGAAATTTCATAAAAGACGGGGTTTTCTTGCTTCAGTAATCCTAATACCATTTACTTTATTAGGTTAATGATTACAAATTTTACAAGATTCAAAATTTTACTGGGATGAAATGTATTTCTTTGAATCACAAGAAATAGTGAATAATTTGCTTTTGTGTGTGCAAAATTTCACAGAATTTCGCTAAATTTTAGAGCTACAGCCAATTTTATTAAATCATTAGAAAATAAAGAAAATTATAAAAATTTTAAGTGTTAATGTATATTAGGCTAAGTGGAGTTGTGAATAAAATATGGTCAATTTGAGTGGTAAGTTGGGGGCTCTTGGGAGGCCTTATTTCAAATTGTATGGACATGTTTTACTTACCAATATGAATATCAATATCAGAGAAGTGGTAGTTGGTACTACGTTAGAAAACAATATCAATATCAGAGAAGTGGTAGTTGGTACTACATTAGTTGTTTTCTAATTAGTTTGTTTACTCAAAATTCTATGTTATTATTTCCCTATATCAACACCTAGTGGTGCCAAGTTTTTAATTATAAAAAAAAATTGAAAATAATTTGTATACTCGTCCCTTTTGTTTGATACACTTTTTTTTGTACACAGGGTATGAGATGCACACGAGAGTAATGGAGCAAGTCATATGATAATAACATGATTTTCAAGTCCTTGTTTGACATGAACAACTAATCAATATTTCTTCTTTATTGACCAAAAACATATTGTTGAATGCAAATTTTAATATTACATTTTAAACAACCAATAACTATGAATCGATAACTACCAAAATAGGTAAAAACTATGTTGCTACAAAACTATCCAACTCATTTATTATTTAAAAAATATTAATATATTAAGAATAATGGGAAGTTTTATTAAGAAACAAAACAAAAAGATAGAAAACATGACTCATTTAACATTCTAAAGAGACTCCTCATTTAGTGATTCAAAGAGAAAAGCATGGGAAAAGAAAAGGTTTTGTAATTGAATCCTTAGTTAAGTAATAATAAGTATTCATTAATGGACTTTTCAAGATTTGTTATCAATGTATTTTGTTTTTATTAGTCCCTGCCCTTCTGGGCTGGCAGGGACTATAGTAATCGGTTTGTGAAGCTAGCATTATTTTGGCACGATAACCAACAAACGTTATATAACTTAAAACAAAGTTCGTTGAAATGACAAAAGAACCAACACCATATTTTATATTTTCTTATTCTTTTAACCAATGAACGAATTTTTCATCTTATTTGGCCTCAAAACGAGGTATATGGGCAGTATACGGGCTCAAAAGTTAGGACAAGTACAAGTGATTAGAACATTTGACAGTTTCATGAACTCAGTTTCATGAACTAATGCTATGTTTGCATTAACATTAATCCCCTAACATTTAATGTTAACTATACTTATGGCGTATAATATGTCAAACCATGGTTGCTGCCCTGCCGTGTCAAATAATCCTTGCCGTGTCAAAGTTGCCCGCCGTGTCAAACAATCCTTGCGATGCCGTGTCAACATTGTAATTTGCATGAGCAATGTTACTATCAAAGTAAGGAAGGAGGATGGTATAACTAGCAGCCCTTATGATACCTGTGTGTGTTGAATATGAGCCATAACCATGAGGCTCTATGCAAAAGCCGAAGTCTGTTCAAATACAAATGCGGATTGATAGACGTAGTTATGAATTCAAATCCGTACTTTCTACAGAAAGGAGAAAATTCAAATCAACCGTTGACACCCTCCGCAAAGGTTATGGTAGAGGAATCTGCTGCTACTGGAGTTGCACCTGCCATCCATGCACTTCGAGATCAAATTTGAGGCGCCTGAGAGTGCAATTGTGAGTATTGATCATTTCTTTGTATTTGCTATCCTGCAATATCCATTTCCCACCTTTCAGTTTTCTGAGAGGTTCGCAATTGCAATCGTTTTTTTCGTTCTGAAAAAATATCTAACCAAAATTTCCAAACAGGAAATGGAAAAGAAAAGGCGAAACGTACCACTAAATCCAAATCCAACTCCACTATTGGTGTTGAATGTCCGATGTGCGTTGAAATTTTCGATCCCTCCGAAATCAAACAACCGCTTTGTATTATATGCGCCTCAATCTCTAGTTCAGTTGAACCTGTTTTACTTTTAGTTTCAATTTTATCAGTCAAATCAATGCATACATATTTCAATCATGCCGTGTGTTCTTTAAGCTCTATCAATAAAAACTGGTGTGTCTGTCTCGTTCAATCGAACTGTTTTACTTTCAATTTCAGTTTTATCAGTCAAATCAATGCATATATCTCTATTAATCTAATCAAACTAGCATTCTTATCATTTTTATAGCTCTGTTTGACTGAAAAGGCAGGTAACAAAATTCTTCTGGTAGTCCAAAAATACATATGAGAAAAGCAAGAAATTCTTACCAGGGATGCCTCAGATGTTGTCCGCACACCAATTTCTCAGCGCCTTGAACTTCTTGTTTGGTGCCTCGTCGTCATCTGCCACTCATTAGTAACATAAATGCAAATGCATTGGTTCTGAAATCCCCTCTTCCTTCCTTCCAGCAACAAGCCAGTCATCATTTCCCTCGCTTGTTGATCATTATCCTGTATACTTGAAAGACAGATATTTGTGCTACCAATTACCCCCAGTGAACACACTGGAATGTACTGCTGTGATGGGTGAATAAGACCCCCTTGAGTGCTTGCCTCCCTCCCTGCTGCTTTGTTAGTATTAAAAATTGTACAGATGGTAGGGAATTTGCTTTTATGCTAGTAGAAGAGCGAATGGAAAACTTGCTCTACTGTTACCTAAAATGCATTTGATGAATTTTTTAAGAGCTATGAAGAACCATGCACAGACAAAACCATTCATGAACATAACTTGAGGACTATAAACTAGGCTACACCCTTGATTACGCTACACTGAGCCATGAGGGGTAGAACGAAGCCTGTCCTGCTACCTGCCCTCCCTGCCCTGTTCTCGCTCCGTCCTGTGCACATTTCTACTATTCTGGCATTGACAAGAGCAGGAAGATCATGGTGAAATACAAGACAAAACATTGACATTAACATGGTCACTGCTATTAACATCGTCAAAAAAGTGAATATGAATAGTAATCTCAAAATCATACAAAAGTCTACATTTATACTATTCTGGCATTGACAGGAGCAGGAAGATCAGAGTGAAATACAGGACAAAACATTGACAGTAACAGTGCAGAGATCTGCCATCGCAGCACCGTGTGGATCATACCAGCATCTTGCAATCTTGTTTTATGATGTTTTATACGCGTAGCGCATGCCACCTTCTGCCTGGAAATTAAGTAGCATGCGTGGCGTATTCTACCTTCACTCTTTTAATAATTTATTTATTTTTATACGTGGCGTATTCTACCTTCACTCTTTAATAATTTATTTATTTTTATATTTTGATAGATGATGTAGTATGCTAACTTTATATGAAGGAGGTTTAATTTAAAAAATTAAAAAAACTGTAACTAGTTTTTAAAATAAATTTCACCTTATTTATATTTAAATTGAAAAATATTTATTTCAAAATACACATTTTTATGAAGGCCGACATGGTGCCCTCCTTGATACTACCCAGTACAGAGGAGGCAGACTCGGTGCTGGCATCTTTGGCAACATGTGCCATCCATTTTGCAGATTCCAAGTTATCAGAGGCATTTTCCTGTCTCTCTTCTGCCTCTGGCCAGAAGGTCTTCTCGCAGGTCATTGGCAATGGGGCATTGTTAATGACAACTACAAACTGCGAAACATCCCATGGAATTCGCGAAAGCGAAAGCTCAGAATACAAAGACATTAACTTCAAATCTGCATGGACCGATCAATAGGTGAATAGATGAAAAAACCTCATATCCCAGCGGGAAGATTTTCTTCGCGCGTTTAATATCCTTTATCCCGGGGGAATTGTTAAAAATGGTACCCAATAAAGATAGAGAAAGAGAGTACTTACAATCAGTTCCGGCCTTATTTGCTGGAAAAACCTGTGCGGCCGCCGTCCCATTTCTTGCGTCCTTCAGGATACCACTACTTTCAGCAAGATTGAAACAAAAACTATATACAAATTTAATTTAATTTCAAAAAAGCGCTTGGTTACTGCACTGTATTCTATTCAAACCTGAAGATGAAGATAGAGAGAACTTGAAACCTGCAAGGGGGCACCACCAGTAGATACATATGTAGAAGAAGGGGGTTTTATGGCAGTCATGCATTCTATTAAATTATCCAAATACTCGATGGCATCGTCCATGGCACTGTTGCCGGCCTTACGAATTGCTGGAGTGCGCTGGAGATAGAAAGATCCCGCCCGATACACCAAGCATGCATGCATCCTGCCTTGCATGCAATGGGCATGTGGTAAGGGAGAAAGCTGTCACATCTTTTTTGTTTTTTCGCAGATGAAGGCTGAGACGGAGAGCATAATCTTTCAACATAGCCGACGACCATAAGTGTTTACTAATATGACAGTGGTGATTGATCATGGTTAGTAAGACCCTTTTTGCACTTATTCCGACAATGCACATTTCAGCCTAATTACTTGTCTTTTTACAATGTACCACATAGCCCAAAAAAAATTAACTTCCATCCTAACAAACCTAGATCCCTTTTATAACTAAAACACCTGTATTTTAGTTAAAATATTTATTATCTCCTTTTAAATCTATAACACTTCCAATTACATTAAAAAAATCATTATCTAATTTGTCAGAAAAAAACTTCTGTGGCAGGGTGTCGCGCATCGAATGTTTGCTAAGAGGGAGATGCGAATCCTTATGGTTGGACTTGATGCGGCTGGAAAGACTACTATTTTATACAAGTTGAAGCTGGGAGAGATTGTTACAACAATTCCCACCATTGGTGAGCATTCAATGGTTTACATATTTCAGTACACTGTTACTGGCTAGAACTCAATTTTCTTAAGCAGTTTGTGTGTCACTGATGTGGGATTGTCAATTGCAAGAGTTTGGTTTTTCTATCAGCTGAATTGAACATGTCTTAGTGCTGTCCTTAAACTGACGGAAACTGACGGAGGCAAGTATGTTGATGGTTTTAGCAAATAGTTATATCAGATATGTCTGGAATCTGTATGGCTTATTTTTCTGCTTGCCATAGTACATAACTTGATTTCTTTGGAGATTGTTTCCCATTTGTCTGAGTATGCAGACTCCGGAATGCAGAGACCATTTTATATTTGCAACACAAAATGGAAGCATTTTAAAAACTATTCAGTACAGTTTTTACAATGCAAAATGTTGGAGTTGAAGCTATTATTTTCCTTGAAAAACATTTAAAAAATTAATACCCTGTGCTATTTAGAAATATCTCTCCATGAATATCTGGTAGTGAATCTTGATGGTCAGTTTATTTGGGTCATCTAGGAAAAGCACATTACTGAGATGGGCGTAAGGATTATTTGCTACAGAATTTCTGTATTTTATTTTTTCAGTGATTTGATCATAACTTTCGATGTCAATTTTCATCATCATCATCTGTTTTGAAACATGATATGTATGATATACATGCCTGGTCAAGCCTCTGACATTCTTGCCTTACTTAGATTTTCTTAAGCAGTTTGTGTGTCACTAATGTGGGATTGTCAATTGCAAGAGTTTGGTTTTTCTATCAGCTGAATTGAACATGTCTTAGTGTTGTCCTTAAACTGACGGAAACTGACGGAGGCAAGTATGTTGATGGTTTTAGCAAATAGTTATATCAGATATGTCTGGAATCTGGATGGCTTATTTTTCTGCCTGCCATAGTACATAACTTGATTTCTTTGGAGATTGTTGGAATGCAGAGACCATTTTATATTTGCAACACAAAATGGAAGCATTTTAAAAACTATTCAGTACAGTTTTTACAATGTAAAATTTTGAAGTTGCAGACTCGATGTTCAAACCACGGAATACAGGGGAGGCAAAGATCGCTTTCTAGCTGTTGGTGGCTGGACCAGCTAGGCAGTACAGTTTTTACAATGTAAAATTTTGGAGTTGCAGACTCGATGTTCAAACCACGGAATACAGGGGAGGCAAAGATCGCTTTCTGGCTGCTGGTGGCTGGACCAGCTAGGCAGGGACTAGCTGCCATGCAGCTTGTCTTGTTATTTTTATTTTTAGTTTTATATTTTTATATTAAACATTTCTTCATCATAAAAAAAACCAACCATTAAAACATAGTTTAATCCTTTCCTTTCTTTAGATCCTTTTCTCAAATGCAATATTTTTAATAAGAATTTTATATTGAATGTATTGTTTGATAAATCTGTCAAACTTATATATATATTAATATCAAATTTATCGCTTATTAAAAGAATCAAATTTTTTGGGTGTAAACATTTCCTCATTTTTTTTTCAATTAAATAGGTTTTTATTTCAAAGGATTTTATCCCTATCCACAAAAGATAAATATAGGATTAAAATGGATTTATACTTTATATTTAAGTGTGTATGTTGAGTACAAAAGGAATTACACTATCTCCCTCATACTTACTAACACAACATTAAAATGTTTTAATCATATGAAAAATTTACTTCTAATTGCTTTCAATATAGATATATAAAGTTGATATTAAAATATTTTACTTCAAGTGGACATTAAAATACTTTATTTATGGTTGACATTGAAATATGTTTTTATTAATACTTTTAAAATTCCATATGTCAACTCGATGTTGATAATGGAAAGGATTACACATCTTCCTCATACTCTAAGTTATAAGAAACATCATTCAACTTGGTAAAAAATTGGCACTCCACTTCAAGCACTCTTTCTATATAAATCCTTCTCAAAAGTACTTATAAAGAGGCCCCTACCCTTACACTAGTAAGCTAAAGGGTTAGAGAGAACAATTTTGACTCATTTGGTCAGTGAAGGGAGAGATGGGGCTTCCTTTATCATTGACTTGGCATGCTTGCCTAGTTCTCCAAGACAACAATGGACCTGTTCTCCTCATTGTTGAGTTAGAGGAGAAACAAATCACATTACATGCCTTACATGCATTCTCAGGTCTCCAAGTGAGTGATGGGCCTTTCAAGAGGATTTTGCATCCTTTCTTCCCCAAAATATGATAGAGAATCAATTTTTATCTTTATCTAAATTAGAAATCTCACCTACCTATAAGCTACCCTTACACTAGTAAGCTAAAGGGTTAGAGAGAACAATTTTGACTCATTTGGTCGGTGAAGGGAGAGATGGGGCTTCCTTTATCATTGGCTTGGCATGCTTGCCTAGTTCTCCAAGACAACAATGGACCTGTTCTCCTCATTGTTGAGTTAGAGGCAAAACAAATCACATTACATGCCTTACATGCATTCTCAGGTCTCCAAGTGAGTGATGGGCCTTTCAAGAGGATTTTGCATCCTTTCTTCCCCAAAATATGATAGAGAATCAATTTTTATCTTTATCTAAATTAGAAATCTCACCTACCTATAAGCTACCCTTACACTAGTAAGCTAAAGGGTTAGAGAGAACAATTTTGACTCATTTGGTCGGTGAAGGGAGAGATGGGGCTTCCTTTATCATTGGCTTGGCATGCTTGCCTAGTTCTCCAAGACAACAATGGACCTGTTCTCCTCATTGTTGAGTTAGAGGCAAAACAAATCACATTACATGCCTTACATGCATTCTCAGGTCTCCAAGTGAGTGATGGGCCTTTCAAGAGGATTTTGCATCCTTTCTTCCCCAAAATATGATAGAGAATCAATTTTTATATTTATCTAAATTAGAAATCTCACCTACCTATAAGCCTTGTGCTCCATTGTCTGGTTAGCAAACATGTTTGGCATCCATAGTGGGTGGTGTTTCCTTTGAAGGAGAAATACATTATTGAAAGAGGTATGCCTTAGTAAAATAGATCTACAATGAATTTTATCATTTTTAGCATGAAATTAACTTTCTAAACAACTATTGACTTAAAAATTATTTCTAGTGGTAAAATGTTGGTGGTTATTTCCCTCAAGCGCGTATGAAAAGAAAAAATAATCACTTTGTTCAATGGTAACATACAATAGGTTGATTGTTAATTAAAATTAGGTAAGATCCCTAATCCATAAAATAGTGAAGAAACACAAATATTTTATGTAAAATATATAGACAAAGATACCATTTCATAAATGTGACCCAATAAAAAGGAAAAAAAGTTTAGTAATCACCAATTTTACTGTAACTTCACCTGGTTGTGTAATCAGCTGGAAGGGGAACAACTTAGTCTCTCTCCAGGGATGGTCTTTTTCTCTTTCTCTCTCTCAATCCTCCTTCTTCATAATATTGTCAACATAACCTTACTTGGGATATCTCTTTGAGTTCCTTATAGCAGTTCTTCTTTTATAGACCCAAGTAGATGAACTTTTCTAGAAAACTTTCCATGACCATTGTAGATCACATTTTATGGAAAAGTGGAGCTTTGGGTCAATTTTTTCCTCAACATAAAGGCAGGAATCCTGATATGTGTGATAAGGCATCGTCAAAGTTTCCAACTAGAGAGTTAAAAACATTGAAACAGTTGTCGCGTGACTTTTTCATTGGCATCCGTGTGGTTTCGTGAGTTTACTTAAGAACATACATGTGGTCCCATGCGATTAATCAAAAAGTTGCACAATGAATGATATTATGATTTATTTTTGTGTTTTGAAAAGTTATTTTTCACCTAGGACTACTTTCTCTGATGTTTGAACATTTTTTGACATGCTATTATGTTGTTATCATTTGTATGATTTTTTGGGATTATAGTTTCCCCCTAATGTGTAATGGGGGGAGCATGCAAAAGTACACCTGAATTGCATCACAAATTTTTGTAATATTGAAACTTGAACCACTAAAGTTTTCATTGAGAGAGAGTGACAAATGGCAGACGAACCCAAGGGATTGAGTGAGTTATCACCTATGCAAACCAGTACATTCAAGTGACATATATTTATATATAAGTTTCTTGATACAAATGAGGCGAGCACGTCAAATTCTCATGGTAAATCTCAAAGTAAAGTGTAAATTACAATTATGGTTGGCAAGGTGAAAATGTGAAATTGGGAAATACTTTTTTGTATGTGGAGAGAATTTTTGTGATGGTCGGAAAACTCTCGGTTGAGAAAAAAAATTAAAATGTTTTCTTGACAGAGAGTTCAATCGTTTTTGAGTCGAGAGTTTGAAAATATTTCAGCTAAGAGTTTAGCAGAGTTAATATGTGGTTTGCAAACTCTCGGCCGAGAGTCAAAAATGCTTTCAACATAGATTTTTGAGAAAGAAAATTATCGGACATAAACTCTCAAGCGAAAGTTTAAATTCTAACTAAATCTCTCAAATGAGAGTTGTAGATTCCAATTTTTTTTTCTCAAATGAAACTTTGGTTTAAAACAATTTCTCAAGCAATAACTCTCTACTGAGAGTTTAGATTCTATTATAAAACTCTCAGATGAGAGTTAAGATTCCATTCAAAACTCTCGCCTGAAATTTTAGATTCAATTTAAAAATTTCGGCTGAAAGGTTGGAATGTATAAATTAGAAAAAGCATGGCGGTTGCAGCCATTTCTTCCCTTTCCCGTGAAAACCTTACAAGAGGAAGTAGGCACACATCTAAAGGGGTTAAGTGAGAGGTTGTTAGAGTAAATCTGAGGCTGAAGATTAGTACGAACTTGAGTTTGCACGACGTTGGAAACCATTTATGCCCTCTCCTGCGAAAACCTTACAAGAGGAATCATGCACACATCTGAAGCGGGCAAGTGTGACATGGATGGAGTAAACCTGAGGCTGGATATTAGTTAAAACCTTAGGCAAACTCAGGTATTCCATTGAACTTTTCTTTCCTTAGTTTATTTCATCTGGGCATTGAAAAGGTTATGAGAAATATTGTCATCATTCCTTTATTTTAGTCAATTTGATGGTTTTTCAAATGAATTGATAGAAAATGAAACTAATCTAATTTTGTCCATGAAAAGGCCAACAAATAAGCAAAGTGATATTTCTATGGATAATGTATAGTCCACCTCTGTGCTTCTTTACTACAACCCTTCAATGCCTTATGCTAAAGTCGGGGCCATGATGATAGTGTTGTAGCTTGGTTAGTCTCCATTCTCGTTTGGGTTTAGTTTTTGTATGAGTAGAATAACAGTAACCCATTTTCCCCCAAAATAAGCTCCAATCAATAATTGGAGACCTAGCTATATTACATAGGACCAAAGAAGTATCAGAAAGAGAATGAATGTAGGAGCATTTAATGCAGTGGGGTTTTAAATGCGATACTTTAAGGCAATGGAGCACTGATGTATAGGCTAAAGGAATTATGTTCAGCTACCTAATCTATAGCATACAGTTTATTGTGCTCCTCGGGACAGCTAAGGAAAGTGGGATTAACAGTGGGAGAAGCTCCATGGTGGCTCCTTCTTTAGGCCTTAACCCCCTCTTCTCATGTCTTTTGACAAAAGGATTTTTAAACTCATGCGATAGAGGAGAATTTTCCCTTTTCGTGGGAATCCTTGTTCCCCGATTTGATTGTGACACCACAGAGGAATATCCACATTCATATATGAGACGAAGCAATATATCATTGGCATATCATCATTGCATATGCCTATACCATAAAAGAAATACCAATTTTTCCCATACCACAAAAACACCATCCAATTTCTCAATGATCTCCGTGACCTCTGCGTACATGGTCACCTCACCATGTTCTTCCTCATTCATGAAAATACTAAAAATTATAATTTGAATACCATAATAAACAAGTAAACTTTACCTAAACTTATTATTCTTCCTTCTACATTGTGATATCATACTAAACATATAGGAAATTACAAACCAAAACTTACCAACAACAATATTCTTCATCTTCATTACAATATTGTCCCTAAATATAGCAACCTAGTAAATAAATATGCTCACTAATAACTTTTTTATTTTTCCGTTTGAATATTGAAATAAATTACTATTTTTCTAAATAAAATCACTGGTTCAAACTCCAATTTATTTATATGGATAAAGAGCATATGTAAATACCTAGTAAAAAAAAATTATTATAGTTTAATTTTATATTCTAGCATTGTGAGTCTATTAAATTTGAATTTATTAGAATGAATATGTGTGATCCTAATAACTAATTTGTGTCATGCAATTGCTAAAAATGCCGAATAATAATATTCGTCCTTTTATATAAAATTAGATATTATAATTAAATTTAACGAACTCTAGGTTCCTTTTCTATTAGATTTAAATTTAAATTATTAGGATAACAATGTCTCATCTTATTTTATAATCACTATAATATAATTTATTATTTTAGCTTTATCAATTTGAACTTAGATTGTTAAAATAACCCGATTCTAATCACTAAATTATAAATCATTCATAAAATTTATAATACTTCAACGGGATTGATTTACTATAAGAATTTTTTTTTTTTTTATAAATAACAATGTGGTAAGATTTTAAGGCTAATCTCTATGATGTAAAGTAGAGAGCTTATATTAATATATTTTGGAATAATGGTAGCTCCTATTTGGGTAATGTCTATTATGTAAAGTAGAGAGCTTATATTAATATATTTTGGAATAATGATAAGCTCTTAATTGGGTGGAGGATGGTTTCAAAGATTAAAAAAAACTTATGATTCAATTATAAATTTTTACTCCATTGAATTCAATTTTGTTGTGTTAAGATGATGTGAATGTTGCCCGTAAGGGAATTGAAATCGTGACAAGTTTTCATCATATAAAGAAGTGCGTGTTCAATGGAGATAATGATGGGTCTAAAATGTAGAGTTGGTGCAAAAGACCCCTTGGAACTTTTTTCTCAAAGTTTATCACAAATTAATGATTCTCTTGTTGATATTAAAACTTGTTATTATGATATGATAGCATATGTAATCAATTTCATTTAGTTCAATACCAAAATATGTTGTCATAAGGATTTTTTCTAAGGTAGTCCAACAAAGATGAATCACAAAAATGTGTGTTTAACGTGGTTTGCACTATTGTCACACTAGTTTTGTCTGCTCTTCTTAATTTAACAAAAAAATCTTTTGTTATGGACAACATATATGATTTTAATAGCAAAGGAGTAAGAGTATCCATTTAACATTTTCAAGACAATGAGATATTTGATTCCTCCTCATTTATTTATGGATATTCCATCATGGTGGAGAGCATAGAAGAGATTGAACTGACTCTACCTTTGTGGTTGTCATAGAGGGAAAAGAAGCCTTGTTTTCTCTTACGGTTCAACATAAAAAAATTATTAACAACCTAACATGGACATGTAATTGGATTATAATTTCTTATACATTGAATATCCTAGGGATCAGTTATTAAATTTTAGGATCATAAAAATGGGAAATTACCATCATGTCCTTTATTTTCATAAATTCAATGGTTTTTCAAATGAATTTATAAGACAATCCAATTATTTTTATGATGAAAGCTTAGGTATTGCATTGAAGCATATAGGAAATTGCATCCATTGAACTTGAGGAAAAATTAGGTATTCCATTGAACTTTGCTTTTTTTAGTTTATTGCATATGTGGATTGAAGAGGTTTTCAACTATATACCAACCCTTTTATAGCACTATTATTCTTTCATATTAAATAATAAAAATATTTAAATCCATTTAAATTTAATTTTTCTTCAATACCAGTCTTGAAGATTAATATTAATAGCTATTCATTTTTTATATAGGAACAATGACATCAAACAACCCCTCTATGACCCCTTGTTAGGAGGAGTTGTGTTAGGTTCCAACAGACATATTGGACGACATTTTGAGGGGTCTTATGGGCGTGCTACAGGAACGCATTTGATTGCTGCTAAACATGTTCAACGCTACGCTATCGATTCAATGTTTAACATGTGAATAATCTCTCTTGACGCATGTTTAATGTGAAAAAATATCGTTGTTGATAGGTGCACGAGTCTCGCTTGAGGTTAGTGGTAATGATTTGAGTACTCTTCCTTCGAGAAGAAACCAACTATCTAATTGAGTTGGTTTAGGTAAAATTTAAATATAAATCTTGAAATAAGATGTTTAATGCATGAAAATTTATCTCATGTATCTCATACTTGTGATTAATTTTTGTGTAAATTGTACAACGCTTGCAAATATATCTGTTGACAAGGATTCGGGAATGAGTAGATGTGATTTTGATGGGTCTACTTCACATGGTAGAGGTACATGTTTGCTTTCTAGTTAACATGTTCATGTCTAGAAAGTATATAAATTTAGCATTTAACATGTGAATACTTTCTTCTTTCACACACATTTAATGTGAAAAAATGACATCATCCATAGGTGAATACTCTTAGCATGAGGATGGCCATGTTGATTCTCAACGAGTCATCTAGGAGCATTCAGGTGAGGAGCATACTTAAATCTTATTCAAGATATTTTTAATGTTAAAATTTATCCCATATCTCGTAGTTATGAACGATTGGAAATTTCATGTTTTGTACAGGGCATAATAGCTTTGAGTTTGTTTCTACAAAAGGGGAGAATCGTCCTCTGAAGGAAAACTCAAAGAATGAGATATTTAATGGACCAAGTAATTTTAAACGTATGCATTCTTTGAATAAGAATTGTCCAAGTGAAATTAATTTATATTTAAATAGTATGTAAACATTTATCATGTTACAGTGTTTGATCATGCTTATGTGGGGTGTCATCATGGTGGGAGAGGTCCTAGGGCTCAACAATATTCCCACAATCAAAGTTGTGAACCTCTTTACCCCCATCCTCGAGATGTTCCTGAGGACATTCCTTGGGAAAACAACATCTCCACTCTTACTCTTGATGAATTCAAGATTCATTCAACGAGATTCCAAAATGAGCTAGAAAATAGAAATCTCTCTAACTCTACTAGAGATTGTCTCCAAATAATTTTGCACATTTTGGAGAATCTCATAACAGTGTATCATGGGGTTAGAGTGGTGATCGAGGTTTTTTATGCCATGATGCATAGGAGGAGAGAATCAGTAATGGGTAGACACTCCTTTAAAGAAGTTAAAGAAGGGTCACTAAAGAAATGGTCTTCTCATTGTTTGACTTGCGACCTAGAGATAAAAATCATTTGAAGGTTGCAATATTTAATGTCCCTAATATGGCACCATTTCTTTATCGTAATTTCCTATATGAATATGGAAAGTTCACCAATAATTATGAAGTTTCAAAATATTTTGTGAGGATGTTGTACACCGAATTTCGAGAGCACATGTATCCCAGTTATATAGCTATAGGATCTGTGTTCTATGTACCTGGGAAAGTTTGTACATATGAACAACCTGATGTTATGTGAGATGTTGTAATTAGGTCTCCAGAACCTTGTTTAGCACCTGACCACTTTGTGTTGTTTCATTTCAACATGAATTAGATGTTGCATCCAACGTAAGAGCTTAGGGAAGGGAGAAGATTATGGAGGTTGTTCAGGATGTTTTTTGAGCAATGTCAATTGTCTTAGGTAAGAGGAAGAATTCAGAGAGTGAGGATAAAGTTAAACCATTTGTTAATGTTATAGATGGGGTGTTGAGATATATGGATCGATCATATCTAAAGATATAGGCAACATCTTGTAGAGTTCATATGGAGTGATCCTTGGCTCATGATAGTCAAAGCCTTGTTGAGGCATGTTCTAGGAAGCTATGATTAATGAAATATAAAATCACACTTATAATATTATGTATAATGCATGTTACATATAAATTTATGTTTAACTGCATATATATTTTTTCTCCAAAAATCACTTATATATTTATTCAATCTTATGCATTTCTCATCATTTTTGAATGAAAAAATACTTAAACCAGTGGAACAATTGTTGTTTAATGAACTTGTTGATGTGCATATACTGCAAGTATTACCATGAATATAGATTTTTTTCTTCAGTTGTGTTGGAATTCAACTCACATAAATTTTATGGTGTCGCTCATACATTTTATGTTCACCATTTACATTAGTGACACACATGAAAGTATCGATCAGGAAACTCAACCCTAAGGAGATGGTATAAAATATGCATAAGAAGGAATTTTCATACCCTAGTAGTCTATTATCCATCTAGTTGTTTGGAAAAACTTTGTATTGATTGTAATCTCTATTTAATGGTATGTTATTTTAGAAATCCCATATACGAGATCTTTTGTATCTATTAATTTCTTTTGATTAATTAAATTATGTTCTTGTAATTTAATTGGATTTCTCTCAAAGGATGTGTGTGAGGAGTTCATGATGTAAGTGTTTTTCATTTTTATTTGAAGGATACAATGTATATTTTTCCATTTTTCATTAGGTGATCTGTTGGTCTATCCATATCTCATAGATGCATGGCTACCAACCAATTGTTCTATGACATTCATTTTATATTGTATTACTGGCATTTAAAAAAAAGAGTTATATACCCTAGTAGAATTTAACACTTTGTGGATTATGACTGCTTTGGTATCTAAATGTAAAACTTGACTACATCCTCCTTTGTTTAATGAGGAATCATTTGACAAATTTATGCAATCCCATATCTCCATTTGCAGCAAAAGTGACACTCTCTAAGAGATAAATTAGCAATTCTTACCAAATGCATTAATTGGAATTGGCATTAGATGGAAGGGATGCATGGTGTATATTAACACAATTTCCATGTTTTTTCCACCTAGCTATTAAATTTATCTATTTTAGATGGATTGTATTATTTTGCCTTATTTTTCTTGGGAGGAAGTTTTACATCATCATAAGTATATCTTATCTTGTGAAAAAACTCTAAGGATAGATTTTAAACTAAGATAAAATTTATAGTTGTCCATATTCCCAATGATATTATGTGTGGTAAGAATTTTTGCTCACTTTCATCCACTATTTTGGCATTCTATTAGAGATTTCCAATTTATGGGGTTACTCCAAAAGTGTTTTAACCTAACTAGTGATGTTTTATGGACATATGGATGGATCAATTTGAGTGGATTCTTAACATTTGATGGATCACTAACATAACACTTACCTAGGAGGTTGTTATTCTATGTGTGATTGACCCATTGATGCACACAATGAGGTAGTTAGCTTGATTGGGGTGGTACCTACCTAGGAGGATTATGTCACATGAGCATATGTAAATTGCATATTCCAGAATATTTTAGAAATCAAATGGGCATGAAAAGAGTCAAATGATTCACTTTTCTTATGATTGTCCAATTTCTAAAATATTATGGAATATGCAATTGACATAGGGTGTTTAGAGATGTCATTGAGCGCTAGATTCATAGCCTTAGTTGTTGAGTAAATGCATCTTGAGTTTGGTGTACTAACTTTCCTGGAATAATATTTATGTAAAATACTCTTAATGTTCCATGGATTTG
Organism: Pinus taeda; assembly: GCA_000404065.3. NCBI lineage: Eukaryota > Viridiplantae > Streptophyta > Pinopsida > Pinales > Pinaceae > Pinus > Pinus taeda. The sequence goes on from APFE031340347.1 coordinate 80,876, forward strand.
TCGGTTTTTGTGTTGAAGTCCTAGGGTTTAAGGATGCAAACCCTAGGATGAGAGTTGTCTTGTAAGCCTTGAAATTGTGTCTATGTGGGATTAGTCTCTTCAAAGGCTTCAAATCCAATTGCATATTTTCCATCATAAGGACCTCCCCTTCACTAGGAAATATACATATATGGATTGAACTTGGTTTCACAATTGAAATTATTTTCAAATAATTCACTAGATGTTACAATTGATTGATTTAGGGAAATAGTGTTGAATTTTTTGGCAATCATTCAATGTTTATGTTTCTAGATTCATGGCATCCTATACATAGCGTGTTCCCAGTGACAATGTATGACCAAAAATCTCTCTATGATGCATGTAGAGGCTCACATACATGGAATTTGATTTAGTTGTTTGAAAATATTGTTTGTAATTGCAAACTCGAGAAATAGGCTATGTACATGTCAAGCCTATTTCCAAATGGACTTGCACTACTGTGGGTTAATATAAATCAAATCCAAGCACATTGGAATGTTAAATGAGAATCGAACCCATTTGAAATCATATTTGGGTTATGCAAGGGTTTTAAACTAGCAAACTACAAATAACAACCTCTAAGATTTCTTATTGTATCCTTGTATGGGGTTTAAACTATAGAAGTATAAAATTAAGATTGGAGATTTCTTGTAGTATATATATGTTGTAGATTGACTCTGTATTTCTTGTAAACATACTAAGACTACTAGCAAGAGAATGATCATTGTATATATGAATGTATATCTATATGAATGGCAAATGATTTCTAATCGAACTTTGAAATATAAGAGATTGTGCAATGAATTCTAGTTAACATAAAATTGTAAATGAAGGAATCTATAATGATCATTAACGAAACTTTCTCTGCAATGATAAACAGATATTTAGTTGTGAGATAGGTCCTAAAATAGTGATTATAAGTACTCATATTGGAGTGGGCTATATAAACAAATTATGTTTGATGTACAACCTTACCACAAAGTTAAACATATGATCAATACTATTGATTGATGTTCAACTCTCATATTGAATGTGGGCTATGAGATGTTCTTTTATTCGCTGAGTTATAGACTACTATAAAACCAAATTTTTTCCACAATCATGAATCGTATCATGTTTCATGGATTCGAGATATGGATTTTCTTATAATGTCAAGTTTTAGCCTACCTTTAGGATGGATAAGTTCCTATGGAATATTAATGCACCTAAATATTGATTTTACATGATCCAAGAAAAATAAATGTATGTGCCAAATTCGAGCAATCAAAGCTATAGGTACAATCTTGAGATTTGGATTCGAAAAGCCTCTAGACTATATTAGTTTTCAAGTGATCTCTGGAAAAGAGAAACCGTAGTTTCTATATCCTAGTTGTGGACCCAAAATATTCTTAATTGTTTTCATAAAAAAGGAAAAAGGAAAAAAAAGTGAATCTGAATCTCAGTGCAAGTTAAAGGTGCTTGATCTTCATACAAGATTTGTTTTCATCACTATAGTCCAAATCACAATATTAACATTTCTTGCACAAATTTATAACTATATATATATGTGCATATTTAACATCTTCGTAGAAAATTTTGAAATGTTGAAATGAATTTAACCTAGTGCAACCATATTGCAAATTGTCTCTATAAAGATATTACATTTATTTCTATTGGTAAAGCTCAATCTACAACATAATGAATTCTTGCCCATGACAGATTTGTCCTTCTTTATTATTAATTTAAACATCGTAATCCTTATATTTGGCTCTAACACAAAATGACCATAATATTACCCAATATTCAAAAAGTACCCAATTCTCTTTACTAAGTCCCATTTCCCACCATTTGTGATAAGAATCACTTGATTTGACCTTGAATGATGAACTGTTGAACCCCTGTACTCTATTATGCGGTTTGGAAAGGTAGGCTTCAAAGAAAATAATGTATACTTTTTGCAAAATTTTATGATCCTATGATACTCTACACAATAATATATATGAAACATGATTCTTCAGTATGAGTATAGATACATCCATCTCAAAAAAATTATGTTGATGGAGAGGAACCTTTGGTTTCCCTTGATGTCTTTTCCAAGTCTGTGCTTTCTAGCGTTAGCACTTCATTTACAGTACATCCAACAGAAAGAAATTCTACAACTGTAAGGATGTTTCATGTGCCAACTTATCGTTTTATGTGAAATTTATGTTGGCACTTACTTGAGAGTAATTATATTTTAGCATTCTTCTCAAGTTGAAACTATAAAATTAGAAGCCCTTCATGAGCACAATTTTTTATGGAAAAGTGGTTGTGAGGTTAGGAGTAAGGGAAATACTTCAAAATACTAGACAAAACATCAACTTATGCAACATTGAAGTTCTTTTATGCTACTACAAATTCTCCTTCACGAGTTCTATAAGAGGAAGTTCCTTGCTTGAGCTCATGGGCAATAAAATTTTAGTGGTGTTGTCCATATGGAGAAAATATTGCGCAGTGTTTGATTTTAGGGAAATATCTTGAGAGTAGGAAAGAAGTTGCTTCATTTTAGTATAGGTTAACAACCTCCATTACAATCCCCATCTTGCCATAGCTCTTGAGAAAACCATTCAGTATTTCATCATTCTATTAAAGTAATTTTTTTTCCATTTCAAACACAAGGGTTATTTCAACAAGATGTGCACATGTTTTTATTGTTGCTTCCATACAAGATTTGCATCCCTAACATATGGGATGTATAACTATAATACTACCCCAAATCTCTATAATACAATGTCTCAGAAGGTTCCCTTCCAATGTTGTTGTCAACTATTCTACATGGTGACTAAGATAACTTGAAGAAAAACAAGCTGAATAGATATTAGGTTGACTATATCTATTGAATGATGTGCACAGTGAGAGGGAGAATGAATATCTACTCAAACATGGTCAAGTCACAAAATAAAATTTTAAACAATATCCACACAATATTTTAAATTATTTGTCGAGAAAATCATGAAATCTTGGGAGGAAAAACAATAAGAGGTTGGATAATAGGATTATATATACAATTTTTCAGTGAGGCATTCCAACAAACTTTAACCAAAGGAGTGAAACTTGCAAAGCTATAAATGAGTAAAATATGCAAGTTGAGAGATCAACGAGTCCAACGATTGGGAACCTAATTCACATAGGTTAAAAATAAGAAAACGTGTTTGACTATACTTCAATAATCTTATAATTTCTCAAGAATTAATTGAAAAGTGCAACATTGAAAACAAGATTTTGATGCAACCAAAGAAGGATGAAAGTAGAAATTATACTGTAAACAAAAGTGTCCATGTTGAAAAAGTAATGAAGGAGTTCCCTGTTAAAAGAAAAACTTTGAATTATCTAGACAATAATGCAAATGCAAATGTGATGGGTCTTCTAGATGTTAATAGCATTCCAAGGTCCATGTTCCTTATTGAAACTAAAAAGGTAAGCCATCGAGAGATTAGTGCAAGCACCAAAATTGTATGAAAGTAGAAGTGTGGTAGTCCTTCTAGACTCTAATTACATTTCATAAATGAAGGGGGAGAGGTGCCACATTGAAAGATTTTTTTTTTGCAAGTAACCATAGAGATTATGAGCATCACTAATATGGTCGTTGCAATTTTGATCACTGCAATGGAAATTAGAACAATAGGTGCCATATCTTGTGACACAGTGGTAGAAGCTCGACATCCATTCTCAACATATATGGCTTTGCATCAGCTTACACATGCACGTTGTTTAGATGTTTACACTAAGGGCCTTGGAAGGTGGTTTTTGATTGCTTTTCTACATCTCTACCCTAGGGTTTCCACTCTATCTTGTGTTTGTGATGTCGCTCACATAATTGGAAATAGAAGTTAGAGTTTCTTTCTTCATGATGCTAAAATGCATCAAATTATTTCCTTTAGTTTTCAATAACTAATTATGTAATAAAATTACTTTTCTACGAGTGGTTAAACTTGAATGTAACACCGAAAACTCTCCCTGGGCCAACTCAAATGAGATCTCTACAAATAGAATTTTGGATTAACCATGAACTCTGACACATGTGATTTTCAATGCAAAACTCAAGCTGGGGAATGGTCAATATTGAATTTTAGGGGGCACTAGATTCATTTTCCTGTCAATCTAGTTCTATTGGGATTCCATTGACCAATATACAAATGGAGAATATTTTTCTAGAATGTCAATTCTACATGAGAACAGGGTACTGTAAATATAGTTCAATAAGTATCAACATTGAATGGAAAAGACTATTCCATTAACAATCTCTACTCTTAACCTTCATAGCATACCATTGCATTTGTAGGCCCCAACATGTTCTCTCTATGCTCTTAAGGATTTATCAAATATTGAGAAACTTTTAAATTTGACCACACTATTGGCACTTTAAGTTATATTTCATCTACATATTCACTAGCAGATATGTCAATTACTCCTTATCTAGTAGGATCATCAAAAACTACTCTTACTACATTTTCATATACAAAATTAAGAGTAGAAATTGTTTCATGACCATTCCAAGAATCAATCGTTACTCTAGAAAATCCATTTTCATTTTCTTCTAGCGAATCTCTAGATTCAGGGGAACAAGGTCCATTTTTAAGCACTTCAATGGGTTTCAATTTCTTTGAAAGCGAAAATCATTTGGTTAAATGGATCTAGCTAGATTCTAGATATTTCACTACTCTTTTAGATCTGGAGCTAGCATTTACTTGTAATCATTTACTTATACCTCTACTTGAATATGTTATCTTTTTGTATATCAGGATTTGTTTTAAAACATTTGTATCCAATATCCAAGGTTCGGTTCTAGTTCTTGCTTCAAACAATGGTGGTTGTTGTATTTTGTGGTTACAATGGAATACATATTTCCTAGCCAAAAATAAATTTTAATTCAGAACTATATCAACATCCCCACTCCTTACATTATATTTTATTTCTTACTATTGTTTTCCATGTAACTTGTACTAGTAATAATATGATTTTTTATATTGTTTTACCATCTAGCTTGTACTAGTACTAATATGAGTTTTTATATTTGTATTCCAGCATCATATGCTTTTATGGGTTTTTATATTTGTATGTAGGCATCAACATTGTGTCTTGCACCTAAAGCTGATATGGTTTTTTTTATATTTGTATGCATACAACATATGATTTTATGATTAATTCATTATGTATCTTGGCTAGGATACAATAATTTGGGTACAAGGTACTATTATGTACCTTAGGCATGAGGTACCATTATTTTATAGTTTTGGTCTCTCTCTCTCTCTCTCTCTCTCTCTCTCTCTCTCTCTCTCTCTATATATATATATATATATATATATATATATATATATATTATTGTGTGCTACCATTTTTGAAAGAATGATTGTTGGACAGTTTTGACTTCATATAGTTTTGTTTTGGACATGCATTAACTTTGTTTATGGTTTATTTTTTTGAATAATTTATCTGGTTTATTTTTTTAATAACATTGTATTATATTCAAGATTTAGTTCCTTTTTTTTTTTTGGTTATGTTGATGAATTGATTCATTAAACAACAAATTCGACATGTTTGGAGATATTTTTTCTTTTATTATGGAATGCGTCTATCAACAAATATAATTTGGTATCTATGCTAATTTAACATAATTACCATTTTGCACCCGAATGTGGGTGACATTGAGTGTAATTTATGAAGCATAGAATGGACGATGGCGAGAGGATGGGCCACTTGGCCGATGGCGCTTCACCCCACACCATTCTAAGCCGATCTCATGACACACCACAGGTAGCATTTAATGTAGGCTGGATTGAGAAAGAGCTATTATCTACCTAGACATGGACTCCCCTCATCTCATTGTGTCTCCTTCTCCCCTACTCCACTGCAACTGCCCGCCCCAAGCTACTGAACCCAGCTCCGACATAGTTACTGGGCGTCATTGCTGGTTAGCGAGTTGTGTTCGGTAATGGGCATCACCATTCCCATTCTAGGTTTTTCCAGTTAACCACCGCCTAGCTGGTCATTGTTCCCCTTCTCAATCCCTCCGCCATCGCTCCCACTGAACTCTTAGCCAGGCATTCCGACATGGTTCGCCATTGCATGAGAAGTCGAAGAGGAGGGACTCAGGGAGGTTGTGCCCGCCCTCAAATGGCGTCGAATCCTGAGCCTACTTCCTCGTTTCCTTTCCCTAAACTTTATCCCCCCATAGCTATGGTTTGGGAAGATATCCCAATACTCGTAGTGGCCAGGGTTGTACTCTGTCTCCGGGTGAAGGTCACAGAGGTTTCGTGGTTCACATTGCCAATTTCCCTTTTCCCCCTCACCCCGCTCCCCACTCGACCCAATTCAGATTTCGTAGCACCCTGAACAGACCAGTGATTACTACTACAATCACCATACTTTCACTGAAGATAATGAGCAGCCAGCTACCCAGGCAGAAAACTCTGAATTGCAGCAAGAGGAGGCTCACAGACGTAGAAATGGTTGGGACACAGGAAAGAATCTGCTGGACGAAGGAAAATTTACTCTGCATGGCCAGACCATGAGTAGCGGTTAGCATGCTGAGGGTGGTAGTTCTGGTGCCACACACTTCCCAGGTGGAATAAGGGCTAGCTCTAAAGGCGATAGCTAGTAGCCATGGTGACGTCCAACTTGCGGGTGGGCCACACGGCGGAGCATCGTCAGAGGAGGAGGATGACTGGACGAAGTATTCGTGTCCGATTGTAGAGGAGCCCATCCTGGACGAGCTCAAATGATATTGCATGGCTGCCAGGTGTCATGTGGCTGGTCTTTTTTGATATGTTAGTTCTATTGGATTTTGTCTGCATCTTTTTATGTCATGGTGAAACTTCTTTGGTTTATGTTTTTTTCCAGTCTTAAAGACTGATATCCCCTCTGGGTATTTTTTGTCTCTGCAGACTGGTTTCCCCAATGTTGGGGCAGTCAAATATTATTTGATAGACTATGTTAAGCACTGCTAAGGCCTATGCCTCATTGTACATTTCTGTTACATGTTAATAGATTAACTTAACTTAAAAAAAAAAAAAAAAAAAAAAAAAAAAAAAAAAAAAAAAAAAAAAAAAAAAAAATTACCATCTTGCAATAAACAATTTGAAATGTTTCTTTATATGTGGCCCACATTATCCTTGAACTGATTGAATAAAATTTACAATGGCAATACAGCCATAAAAAAGTAAGTATTCTTGTTTTTTATTTAGGCATAGAATCATTAACCAATAAACCTTTGAATTCACTAATCATATGGAACATCACTCTCTTGCTCCAACAAAGAAGCTTAGTTTTGAAGAGAGTTTGGGCGGGTGGTCTATAGTTTAATGAAAATGTACATTAGATATTTTTGTATTAAACATGTTAATTAATGAGTCAAATGGAAAATTATTGGAAAAAATGACTTATTTTTTGTTTGTTCATGCTATAACATGCTTATTTAGTCATTTGAATTTTTTAAAAATGGTAATATTAATGATGTTTGAATTAGTTAGAATTAATTTTGAATGGTAAAGAATATTTAGAGTATAAATATGATTCCCTAAGTACATTAGCCAATTTTATGTAGCTTAAAGCCATATAGTTCTAATGGCAAGATTGGAATTTTCTAATAGTTTATTAAACAACATAACAATCTATAACAATATATGAAATATACAATGTAATATATAATAAGAAATATACAACATAACAATATGACATATAACATCTACATCTATCTATCTATATATATATATATATATATATATATATATATAATATATATATATATATATCTATATATATATATATATATATAGTATATATATATTAACATGACAAAGCAATAAGAAATACAAAAAGTATATAATATTTAACAATAAAATATAAGAATAATGAAATATAAGAAATAACATAATGTAATATAAGAAATATAACAAATAACTCTCTCTCTCTCTTCTCTCTCTCTCTCTCTCTCTCTCTCTCTCTCTCTCTCTTCTATATATAATATATATATATATATATATATATATATATATATATATTATATATATATATATATATATATATATATAGCTTAATTAACCACATGTATATATAATAGAATTGATAAACATAAAGAAAAAAAAGTAAAAGATGTACAAGTCTTTGTTTCCTTAAATTCACGAGAACGTGATACATATGCTATAAATTTATGGTCCAATATTGTAACTATCTAGGAAAATATAACTACATTTATTATAATTTCATTTGTTACATTCACATGAAATGTGTTAGTGGCAAATTTTCAAGAATGGTACATCATGATCTTTTATCAATAATTTCCATTGCCGTAGATGTTTTCTACTCTTCACTTCTTTCAACTACAATTGAGTTGCTATGACCAAAGGACTATATTGGGCACATATAAAATCTGGCTAGTAGCCTTGAAAAATAATATGGTCTTTACATTTCTTTACTTCTTCACAAAAATTCCCTAATAACACCACTGAACCAACTGGATATGTATAATTTTAAGGATCTTTATACTCTCGTAACAATGTGCTTTTCGACTTAGTGTATCACAATATATAATAATGCACTTTCTCTTTATTATCTTCTAGTGCAATGAAAACAAATGCATCACCTTCTCTAACCATATCAGAAAGACACTCAAGATCCTTGTCAATAACAACCACTCCATTGTCCATCTCCTCATAATTAAATGTTGGAAGTGGGGGAAATTGTATCAGTTGTTCGTGTATCCATGGTTTCACATCTTTGTTGTTATGCTTTATTCACTCAACGGTGGAGTCCATATCATCAATACATGAAGGACATAAGAAAGAGTACTATCATTTCTGAATTGAGAATATATTTATCATTTTATCACTTCTAATGGAGTGAAAACCTCTTGTTCCATGGATTTGTTGACAATTATATGGCATCAATCTATTAATATCACCCAATGAAATATTCTAAAGCTACCTGCTTGACAAAAAATATCATGTAAGTAAAATTTAATGATTTTCAAATATATCATTTCGATAGAAAAAAGCATGTAACACACACTCACACATATGTATATACAACTACATGCACACTTACCTCTACACATGAGCCATCCTTGGAATTGATAGATGGTGTAAATTTTGCCTACACTCATTAGCAAAATCATTTGAATCTACAAGTAGGGAAGCCTCCTGATTCAATTGATGCCTCCTAAGTGTAGGTTTTATGCATGCCTTAACACCATCATGCTCTCATTTTCATGCCCAAACTAAAATAAATTCCATGTACGACGAATGCCAAATTTTATATGAAGGTGAGATAACCAAAGGAATTATCGTGATTATTTAAATTGACTAGCACAACCATCTAACTATGCCCAATGTTCTTCAAAAGTGATATGCCATTCCTTTAAATCCTTATAAATAATATCAAGACAATGTTGAACAAAACATGTAGCATGTGTATGATCATCATTGATGTGTAAATGATACTTGTTAATCACTTCACGATTATCTTCATTACTATCAAAACCATCGATACCAAGATCTACATCCCTATACAAAATTTTCATGAGTATAGAGACCTGGTCTGAATGATAATATTCACTTTGTATTTCCATTTGTGGAGAGAATGTGTAATTCTTAGAAAAATCAACAACAAACAATATTGTTTCGTTTGGGAAGCATTGCGTGATTTTTTGAACTGTAAGTCTTGTCATTTTTCTATATGAGAGTGCTTAATATATTTATATACTTTCTCCTTGAACTTCTCCATAAAATATGTCACAAAAATGCCATCGTCAAGTAAATTCATATTTCTTAATGTTAATGTTGAATCTATAACTGCAATGTATGTAACATATTCATATCTTCTTCACTTCACAATTACATTTGGCAATTGTGAATCATTCAGATCAATGGGATACTTAGCATCAAAAAGTGATAAATGAGAACACTTTTTGCATTTTCTTCCACTAATACATTTTTTTATATAAAATAATTGGTCATTTTCTCGACCACATAATATATTAGATACAAATTCATGAACACTTGAAGGAGGGGGTCACTTGGACTAATAATTTAAGCCAAATTTTAGAATTGACTCATAATATAATTATAATTCTACATGGTATTGACAACAACATGCATCATGAATAGTCACAATCCTGACATATCATGGTTCAACCTTCACAAATGTGATAAGGGAAATAATCACATCAATGGTTCTCTCCATCAAATTTTGAAATAACTCCATTTGACTGACCTTTTTCTATTTTTGTTGGATGATATGCATAATTCCCTATATATATACGATGGCACACAATGTTTTTTTCATTTAGTAACACATTCAAATTCTAAAACTCTTTCACCTTGTCTTTCACATTATCTAGGACTCTATCCTGATAGGATTTCCTATAGATATTAGTCCAACATGCAAATTCATAATTCTCATCTACTTGAATCTTAAATCTTTTATGCCTCCATATACTTTTTCTTGATGATTTGTATATTCTTGTTGCCATTGACAAAACCTAACGTGGTGTAGTTCTTTTTCTGACAATACCTGTAAACAATGCTCTTCAAGAAGTTTTGTTATATTGAGATCGATTATTTGAAATTGTGCCAAGGGAAGATGTCATATTTTTTTATACCAACTCATTTACCGACACCTATTTGGAATCTCTAATTCCTAGTAATTGAACTGCATCTTTTAGAGATTTGTATTTGAAAAGTCTATATAACATTTCATCTTGTGATATGATAGATTTACCTTAAAAAAACATTTTGATCACCTTATTTACTATATTTCGAATTATCTGTTCTTTCATTGATGGCCCATTTTCTTCCATTGTAGTTGGATCCATATTCTCTAGAAAATTCTCATAAAAGATAATTTTCTTGTATCTTCCAATTCATTTCTATATTTTCCTAGATGCGGTGGGATCTTGTTGTGGGTTGAATGTTGTCCCTGCACATAGCAAAAATAAAAATAAAAATTATATTATGCACTTGAAATATACATACATTGAACATTGTTAACATAGATCATAATGATGACTTTGAAATATAATTTAATCTAAATATTACAATTTATTGAAAATTTAATACATTAATTGACTCACCAGTAGTATTGGTATTCTCGCTGACAAGTTCTTTGACATCTCTCATTTCCTGATCATTTCCATGTAAATCCAAATTTATTTCAAAACCCCTATTTTGTACACTCGCATATTCTTCGAGCTCTCTTTTTGGTACCCCCACATCTCCTTTAGGCTCTCTATTTGATATATCTACATTCCTTTCGGTCTCTCAATTTTCCTTAGTGCTCTCCTCTTTGTTTTTAGATTCATTTTTTTCTTTAAATCCATTCTAATTTTATCATACTTTCGTTTACAATTCTTTTGGTTTCCCATGTTTTATATTAAGAAATCTAAAATCTAATTCCAAAACACACAAGTCAGTTCAAGATTTTAATACTACAAATGATTCAAGACAAATTCAAATATCTCAAAGTGTAATATTTTTATTGTGATTCATAATTTAATAGAAAATAAATTTCTATATATCTTCTCCTTTAGAAAAAAATATTTAAATATTTATTTTCATAGAAAATATTAATATTTAATTTTCATAAAAAAAACCGATTAAACAATGCTCCTTCTCCCCCACAAAAAAAATCCTTTTCCATTATATATATATATATATATATATATCATTTCCTTTTTCCCTTACATATATATTGAATCTCCTTTTCCCCTTATCAAAGAGAGAAGTTTATACCTTTACAAAAAAAACATTCAAAACATCCTTTTCTATAGGAAAGATAAATAAATTTTGTTTCCATAGAAAAAACTAACAATATTTGATTTTCATAGAAAAACATCTAGAAAAGGTCATTTTTTTCAATAAGAAAAAACAAAAATCATTTACTTTTTCTCTAAAATCATTTATTTTTTCTCCATATAAAGAAAACAATGTTTATAGTACCTTCCATAAAAAAAATCTCCAAGGATGAACTCAGTGAACATGGTGTTTCGCACATTACACTTCACAATATTATTATTTTGGTCTCAATTGAAACTTTTGGCTGACCATTTAGACACCTCTCGAGCCAAAGAATTTTACATTAAAAGAAGTGTCGATTGATAAAATAATCGTGTTAGTTGGTGGAAATATTCTCCGACCAAACTCTCGAACAAGACTTTATAAATCTTTCGACCGATAATTTTCTCAAAGAAAAACTCTTGTCCGAGATTTTATATAACTCTTTGCCAAGAATATAGGAAAGGAAAGATTCTATGCTCAAACTCTTAGTCGAGAGTCTATGAAAGGAAAAATTCTCTACTAAAACTCTCAACCGAGAGTTTTAGAATTTCTCATACGAGAGCTTTAAAATTGTTAACCCCATGTGGTTAATGCACACCAGAGTTACAAAAATGCTCGACCAATTTTTTTTCTCAACTCTCAGCTGAAATATTTTCTCGCACGAGAGTTTTTCACAATTCTCATCTAAAATATTTTCTCACCCAAGATTTTTTGGTCAATGAAAATTAGAAAAATAGCAGCAATTTTCAAGGAATAACTACTTCATAGGAGTTGAATCCCTACCAGATTTAGGATTCATATGAAACCTTTGATACCATTGGATTCAGATTTGAATCCAGCTTCAAATGATATGGGAAAAGAAGCATGTAGGAAATGGAATTGGAATGAAGGAAATAAACCAAGGAAATAGTTCACAAGATCTAATCCTTGTTAAAACAAATACAAATAGCTAAGTGTCTAATAAATAGTTACTAGACACTTAACTGTAAATTTCTTCAAGTCGAAATAAAAATATATGTAAGAACGAGAATATCATGTCATAGTATTGAAGCAGTTCAAATAAAATGCAATGTAGAAAAGAAAAAGATCTATAACTCTAAAATGTTAGATATCTAGTCGGCCTAAAGAAATAAATGTTTGTTCTTATACAATTTTTAGTTTTCAAAATGAATTTCTAATTAATTCTGGAAGGTAGTTGTTAGGTCCCTATAGTACTAGTGGTTCCCCCATTACTATTGCCATTGTATCCCTTATTAATATTGTTGTGCCCCTATTGTCCCCATATTGTTATTATTGTGCCCCATAGAATCCTTCTATTGTTATTTTTGTGCCTTTATATTATTATTGTTAGGTCGGCTTGGTTATA